>VZTA01011358.1:129168-166264 GCA_013398855.1 Mohoua ochrocephala | reverse complement strand
GGCAGGGGCGTACAGCAGCGACAGCTTTGGGGCTACTCAAAGCTTGTCTGTTCAAGATGAATTGAAACGTTAGGAAGAGCCCCCTCTCCTCCTAGAGCAGCTCCTTGGAATCAGTAAGTTCACGGGATTTCTCTTCTGTACCAGAACCGGTTAAATCTCTCGTAAGATAATCACTGTAGTGAAGGCAAAATGCTGTTTCTCCTCTAAAAGATTGTAAATTATGTATTTGCCTTAGACAGCTCCTGTTCAAGAGGAAATTAAATGAACTTCAAAATAAAACTCAAGAATGCAGTTATATTTGTAATTCACTTTAATGGTAGAAACCTCATTTAGCTACTAGTATTAACCACAACAATATAATGACACAATAGCATTTAATAAAATGCATAAGCTAAATCATGCACTGCAATACTCTATATACAAACACAACAATGCAAATTCCTCTTTGTGACTGAAGACATTGATTGGATATAAAATTTAGTTTAAAAAAAGAACATGCTATTTTTAAATGCTATCACACACAACAATACTGATTTCACAAAAGAAGCTGTGAGAAATTAACAATTTTTCCAACGTTTTTAAAATAAACATAAACAATAGTTTTCTAAATTATAATGAACAGAGTCTTCCAGAAAATATCCCAAGGAATTGAAAGTAGATGCTTCCTTTTATAAAAATTTGCTCTTTTAGTAGGAGCTCAGCACTCCCTAGTATGCCAATACAGATACAACCATGTGCAGTTTTCAGTTAGGAAACTATGAACACTGGCTTCCAGTGTATTTCAGAGTACAGATTAATTATTAAAAATATTCCAACGTTTGATATTGATTACATATATGAAAAAATTAACATATACAGTCTGTAAGTAAAATGCTTTCTTCTTAAAGACTATGCTTTTTGTTTGAAATTTATTCAGTCCTTCTTTAACCCACAGTCATGAAAATACCATAAAATGGACCTGTGTTGTATTATCACAGAGCCTTTATTGCCACTAAATTTGAGCAAATATTTTGTCCTTCAGAATACAAACAATTCAAATGTGGATATAAAAGAACTTTGTTTGCCTTTTTTTTTTTTTTTTTCCTGAATTCACAGTTGAATTTTTAAACAGATTCAATCTTGATTAATGCCCCAATTGGCTTCCTAAACTTAAGAACTGTTCCTGCAGTACGACTTTAACAGACTTTCAGGTTTCTATTCACCTTTAAAGAGGAAAACAACCGTTCAAACAGCACCAATTGTCCAGACACCAATGAAGGACCATCTGTCACAGGACTTCCTGACATTAACTGAAATATTTTTCCTGCTGAAAATCGCAGAAATAAGGTTTTGAAATGCTACAGGTTTATTCCTGTATTTGAAATAAAAGCTTACAAATGCTCACTAACCAATACACCAAGAAAGAGAACATTCTCACCTTTTTCCATAGCAAACTTTCCAAACTTTCCTCAGACTTGTGGTTGACATTATTTTGATTGGTGTCTTATTATCTGATTAAATATACACAAGCCTTTGCCACATTGAATACAAAAGGTGGAAATAAATGCCCAGAAAATTATGCTTCCCGTTTTTAATGACAGAAACAAGACTTGCTGAACTACTGCCCTGCATGGTCTGTGAAATGCTTTTTTAAAATCCCACAGTTAACAGATTTACTTCATGGAAGGCTTCCTTTTTAACTTCATCAAAAGGGAAAAAGAACAAGACCTATTTATACTTTAATAATGTAAATGTTTGAGTCCTCATTATGAATAAGAAATTGTCTTACTCCACATCTCATTTCACAACTGTGTGCCCAGGTCCCATATGGACAGTGGGACTGTCACGTGCAGTGCAGGAGCTGCACAGATTCCAGACCCAGGAAAGGACAGAATACAGAAAGGGACATTAGCCTGACAACTAAATCAAGCAACCAGCTGTGTTCAGTTTAGGCTGGAAAATAAAGAGAATAGCTTTGGAAAGTGAATATACAATTGAAATGCATTGTGAAAATCCTGAAGAAGTCTTGATGCTTGCTAAGAAATAAACTACCTGCAATGTCCCTGCTATTTAATTACCATTGTACTAGAGCTGCTGTTTAACTGAACAGAGCACACAGTCTCTAACTCACAGGTTGGTTTCATGTGATCACTATGACAATATGAATATTGATTTATTAAACAGCATCCATCACCTCCTACCAGTGTTCTGTGTGCTACAGTTCAGTGATAAACAGCAACTTAGTTTACTTTCAATTCACCACTGATGAAGACTTAAAAACAACAAATCAGTCTCTTACCAAGCTTCACAAAAAATACGATTTTACAAATGTATCTCAGGAGGCTGGAAGAGAACAAGTATATAATGAGCAGGGAAGTATTTTCTATGACTATAGTTATTTATTCATTATATGCTCAATTAATTATTGACTGGCAGACTTCTACAGGTCAAATGAGAAAAGGTAAAGAGAATAATGTAAAAGCCAGAAAATTCATGGAATATATTTGTCAGTTCTGAACAGAAAATAGTGAATTTGGGCTGGTATAGAAAAAAGGTGCAAAGCTCTGAAATTTGTGAGGATTCACCAAATTAGGAAGCTCTGGATTAGCAAATGAATAAAAAACTTTAGCATATAGAATGGATGAATAATGGCTCCATATCTGTACATATATACATACACTACACATTTTCTATACACTGTACAGAATATATTTAGACAGAGAGGTATAAACATATACATTCATACACACATACATACAGCTATGTACATATGCATCAGCTGCTCGAGTGAGTTTTAGAACTGAACATGCAGAAATGCACAATGGTGGGAGGCACAAAATAGACGTGTACAACTCTGTCAAACCCTTTAAAAAGAAAGAAGACAGGCATGAAAATAACAATAATAAGCCAGTTTCAAAGAATTCATGTAACTCAAGAGGATTGAACAGGTTGTGGGAATTATGGAACATTACAACAGTATTACCTGTGATGAACTTAGCATGACTTCACAGTAAAAAAGCTGAGTAATAAGGTAATTCTGGGCTATGATGTTTTCCAAGTCTAATATATTCAGACTTGGAGCATCTAAACTTTACTAAGAATTTTACTTTAACTTGTAACTCCAGTATAAATAATGTTCTACTTTTTTTTTTTGCACAAATAATTTCCCATATGTTGATAACACTGATTGCAGCTGAAGTAGGGCTGTAGCATTATCTAACAAGAAGGGTTAATGGCATCAAACAATAAGCCTGAACTTAATTCAGGAGTATTTACTGTGAAAATGACTCAGCAACTTTAGAATGAAAAGGTGCAAAAAGTAAATATTTTCATTGTCTCTCCTTTGCCATCCCCTCTTGGTAATTTTTCATTGAAAGCTGTTTTCTAAACTAATTCTCTGTCATTCAAGATCTACTAGATGCTGGCAATTTGTCCTTCCTCTGCCCCTCACTCCTCTCTAGGGTGACCATGGCCTCATGTGGCTGATCCCTCCTGGATGTTTGGAGGTGTTAGGACTGCAGCTGTTGTGTGCTGCTGTCACAGCTGGCTCATACTTATCACCAGAGCCAGCTACTGCAAAAGCTCTTCCATCGCTGTATGGCCAGTGTGGCAAACCCTGGGACAGGTGGGAATTTGCCTGTGTTTGCCGGCATTTCTGCTTTTCTTCTTATGGACAAGAGTAGGTGAAAAAAACCCCCAACCTTCCCCGGTTTTGCACTATTAAGAGGAACTGGAGAGGAAGAGGGTGATCTCAAATAGAAAATCAACATTTTTGTTCTTTTCAGGAGGGTATCATCCAGTAGATGTGTGTTGGTACACCTGTGTGTCTGACTGACCTGCCAGTGCTACTGCTCACTCCACCTGATATCAAACAGGGCCCTGACTGGTGCTGAGTGCAGGAAGCTGCTTTGTCACAGCTTGGACAGTATCCTCAGCCCACTAATTTCCAGTCCTCTCTTCCTGGTTAAACTGTATTCCTGATACCCTTTGCTAGTCATGCTATTTGGTGCTTTTTTTAAAAAATTGCCTTTTACTAATTAAACAGCAGGTAATCAGGGAAGAATCCTAACTACTGTCTGAACTTTAATGGGCAGGAAAATCTACTGACACCTGCAGTATCCTGAATGAAATAATTCAGGAATCTGTGAGTCCTGTGTACTATACACAACAATAAAAAAACCACACAAGTGTTTTACAGCCTCTGCCAAAGGAGAAACAAGAGTCAGGAAACTGATTTCACCTGGAAGCTTCAGCCCTGACTTGGTTTCTCTATCGCGGCCTCAGAATGTGCCCTTTGCCAAAGGGAGCTGTAATGGCAGCGCAGAGCCAGCTGGATTCTCCACACAGACCTGGAGCCAGAGCTCCTCACCAGAGGCATGGCGACTGCCTGGGGGGGCCAAGGGCTTCAGAAGATGGTAAAAGGAGACTTGGTAAATGACACCAAGTAATCAGTGGAGAGCAACAACAGTTTCTTGCCCCAGAGTGCTCTGAAAACTAGGCCTTCTTAATAATCTAACATTTTAAGGCAGCTAAAAGAAAGCCTTGTATGATTTCTTAGAAGGATCTCTCCTTGGAGGTAATTTTTTCCTCTTCTACCAGTTTCATGCCAGAGTAACTCCACACACACACCAAAAGCATTGCAGCTAATTTATAAGTAATGTAAATAGGCAGAGAAAGATTACTTTTGCACGTGGTCTGAGTTCTGACTCTTTAGTCCTTTGCAAGTAAATAAAGGGAAGAAGATAAGTAGCATACCTTCCTCCATTTGTCACAAACGCCATTAAAATCATTATGACAAAGCTAGTCCCAAATGCTTTTTATCTACAAGATTCAAATCCAGTTCCTTCGCAAAAGAGTTGGAAAACAAATGAAGCACATGGACAATGGACATTATTGCCTCATTATCACTCCCTGCATTGCCTCATTATCGTGCCCCAGTCTCAGTCAGCACAGAATTCTAACATTTGTCTGAATAAATTATGACTAGTATACACATTTTCTCAGGTTCAGATAAATCTAATCAGATAATTTATTACTGTATTTCTGCCAAGTTAAAATATTTTCATTTCAAGAGCAGCAGAAAAAGGACCTCAAAAATTCTGAAGAGAATGAATTTTAGGCACTAAGTAGAGCTTCAGTGAGATGAACTTTTCCTAGAATCACTTTGTGACTGTGATACTTTGACTCCAAGTTCTATGAACATGAGTTTGGCATTTAAATTTCACCTTTATGAAAACAAGCTATTTCTGTATTTAATACTCAAGAAATAGTACTTCAATAATTATTACAATAATAAAAAATTCTCTTGTCCCATATTCATAAGGAAAAGTTTGCACTTTAAAAGGAGAAAAAAAACCCAAACTAATTTAACAGTAAAGCTACTAAGATTAGCCTGTTGCCATCTTCCAGTCACTGCAGGAGGGATGGAACAAACCTCAGAAATTCCAAGAACTAGTTCAGTGTTGCAGTATTTTCTGCAGAGACAGTGCAAAACTTGCCTGATTCTGCAGCTGTTCTGTGTGCATCACAGGGTCCTACTGCCACGAGAGGGATTGCGACAGGCTGGAGAAACGGGCCAACAGGAACCTCAAAAAGTACAAAGAGGGGGAGCACAAAGTCCTGTCCCTGGGGAGGAAATAGCCCAGGTACCCATATATGTTCAAATTTCTACAATCCAAAATGTTAGTCTTGGAATCAAAATAACGTATAGTTAGAAAGAATACTTTTTGTTAATGGTATCAGGACTAAGTAGCTTGGTTCTGACCTCTGCAAGCCAGCAAATCACGCTAATGATGCTACACAAAGAGGGACTTCATAGCTTTTAGGTGGTAATATCCAAATCTTAAGGATGGAACTGCTTAATTTCATCTATTAAATACACGCACAAGAAATAAAACCTACCTATGGATTGCATGGTTGTTACACAATTTACACAAATGAATATTTTATCCCTAATAAGCTATTTAATAACTATTTGCAGAGTAAGTAACTACCAGGGTTTGACCAAGGATATCATTATGTGGCCTTGCATTTGTGGAGAGTGTAGTTTATTTGTAAACAGAGCTGCATGATATTTATCGTTTCGATTTACAAATGTAATGCAAGGCATACGTTTTACATTTTATTTCATGTGATCCCTTTGTTCCCAAAAAACTATAATGCCTTTATCTTCTTTCCTGAACTGTTATGATCACAAGTAATAAAAATTACAAACAAATATTCGCACAGAAAATGGGGCCCTTTTACTTGAAAAATTGGAAGTTGAAATGATGTTTGTCAAGAAAAAGCTAGCTGGTGTGTATTGAGATTTAAAACCAAATATTCCAGTGGCTAGTTTTTGTGCTAAGGAATATTTCGTTTGCCATTAAAATGCTTTCTTATCTGCTTAAATGATTTTTATAAAATACTGAAAGCAAATTAACCTCCATAATGCTTTTGGCAATAAAAAAATCACAATAGTTCAATGCATTCTGCTTGTAGAACAATGACATAACCCAATAAAATTTTAAATTTTAACACAAAAGCAGCCACAACTCCTTCCAAGGTAGCTACTGTTTCTGATGTTAATATCACCGTTAATTTTAAGTTATATACCCTTAACATAGGGACAGAAGTGCTGACATAAACTCACAGCAGTTACACTACAATCAAATGGTTGGTACTAAAATCTGAAGTCCCGCTGACTTCACGTGTAGAGAGCAGACTTTCCATCACATGAACAATATGACAATTTCATTTGCTATAGCAAAAGCCGAGAGAGATAAAAGTGCAATATTACAAATCTCTGCATGTATACTGGACTCTGTAATATCCTTCTGAGAAAAGAAGATTCTGAATGTGCTAAAAATGGTAACCGTAGAAGACTTTAATGCATCCAGAAGCTAAAATTAAATAGTCTTTTGTGTCGCAGTAAGTTCTACAAATGTCAGCCTCCTAACAAGCATGACGTATACAAGGTCTTTTTGTTACTTTAGAAGCCTCATCTAGAGCTCCTTAAGGTCTTTTGGCTACAATTCAGACTCTGAAAAGTCACAAACACCAACCTAGTTGATGTTTCTAAATAAATATCAGTAACAGAAGAAAACCCAAAGTGCTGAACTTATCATTAGATTTTTGTCACATAAAACTACAAAAGTAAGAATGCCTCTAACACACAAATAATTAAAATAATTAATGCATCTAATGAGCCAGGACCAGATGAAGGTATTGATTGCTATGACTTTAAAAAAAAAAATCTTTGATTTTAAAATACTTAACAGCCATAATAATAAATTATATTAAAACGAAACCTATGCTAGCACCTAATGGCCAATACTAGCAAACATGCTGATGGCTCATCACTGGAGACAATTAAAAAGGAGTTCATTTTATATCTCCATGGTGTATCAGTCATCAACTGCAATTATATATGAGTGAGAGTAAATCCTAACTATATTTTGGTTTCAAACTGAGTGACAGAAAAGTTGAGAACACTGCAAAACTGGGAGTGCTCAGTGAGGGAAGGAGGGAGGGAGAAATACAGTGAGAGAGCTTTGTAATAAA
Organism: Mohoua ochrocephala; assembly: GCA_013398855.1. Classification (NCBI taxonomy): domain Eukaryota; kingdom Metazoa; phylum Chordata; class Aves; order Passeriformes; family Acanthizidae; genus Mohoua; species Mohoua ochrocephala. Next base: position 158,743 of record VZTA01011358.1, on the reverse strand, counting down.
CTCTTGCTACAGCCAGAGGTTCTACACATTTCAGGTCTTGTACCTGTGGCTAGATCATAAGGGTGTTCAAAGTAGAGAGAGGAGGAGTAAATTTGGAGCATTACAAAGAGCATACTCAAAGAGCATCACACGGCTCTATTTGAAAATTACTGCTCTTCCAGTTAATGACTGATTTTCCCCAAAGTCAAAAGGCTTTTTCTTAGAATAACATTTGTCATGATTGTGTTTGTCTGAACAGAGACTTTGAGGAACCTGAATATTTAATCATTATTGTGACAAACACTTTTTTTCTCTAGTGTGGGGAATTCCTGTAGCACGTAATAGTCACTTATGACTGCACTGTACTGTGTATTACAACTGCACTAATTTAACAGATATAGTTTCATATAATGTGGATATCTGATTTAAGAATCCACATTAATATTTCATGCATAACATAACAGCAAGTGACTTTCTGTAGATTAAATGATTGTCTCCTTTAGCATTCTACATTTTTACAAAAGTCACTAGCATTTTGACTAAGGATATAAGCATTTTTTTCATTTTCCATACTCATAAGCAGGATGTTGATGATGCTGTTGCTCTGAAAAAAAGTGATTACAAAGTGCTAGTATTATACCCTGGCATTTGCTAGACATTAATTCCAAGGATATTTTTAAATATATACATACTGTTCATTTTACTTTTAAAGTAATTTTATTACTATTCTGATATTATAAAACTCTTTTTAACCACTGATAATTTCTAAATACAAAGCATGTGAAAAGTATGTTCAGTCATCCATAGCCTTTTAAATGAAAGGCATCAAAAATATTCCTTGTGGCAGAAAAGGTCCTATAGCAGGTCTTTTAATAGCTGCTTTAAATTTTGTCAACATCAGAAAAAGACAAGGAGAAATCTGTCGGGAAACTGATAACAAGTTGGAAGTATCTGCACATACCAAAACACTACTCTTTTAACTTTGTAATTAATATGGTTTTTGTGAAAATTACTTCAATCCCTCAAATTGCGTTGTTCCCACTATGCAGACGTGCCAGTTATTTGACCATTATATTCTGCTGTTTCCATTTTGAGAATGTAGGGGATTATGCTGTCAATGGGAACATTTCCAATGAGACCCGTGAAAAACAGTTCCTCGGTGATGCTAGAGCTCATCAGCCTAAGTGCTGGCAGGCGAACTAGGATCCGGGCTAGCCTGAAAAAGAAGTTCAGTGGATTATAAATACATAAAAGACCCGTTTAAGACACTTTATGGCTAAAGAGCTAGATCTGCCTTTATTATTACCATAATTCATGAATAGGAGTAAAGAGGCAATTAAAGCTAATTGGCTACCACAAAAAGAATTGTTACTGTTCTATCCTGCAAGCGAAATGAAAAGCCAAGTAGCTTTCCAACGAAAGGGACATATTAATGCCCTTTGTAGACAGACCGTGTATGTACAAACACACAATTCTCTTGGCCTGCTTTTGAAATTCCCTCTGGACGAACAATGCTGAGACTAATAATATTCATGCTGATTAGTGCGAACATTTGCACAATTTTAAAAGTACAATGCTTAATTAAAATTTCAGCCATAAACAGCATAGTCCTCAGTTGCCTAGCAACTTCATGCCAAATGAGACAGCGGGAAGGAGGCTGGATGTATATAAACAGAAAAAAAGAGAATCTAATGAGATGGAATTTGGGGGAACATATTGTTAAGCATAAATATTGCCAAATGCTCTGGTGTTTTATTTACCAGGATGTTAACAGATATCCAATATAATGAAGTGATTGTATTGAAATGCAGGACCTCCCATGCACATGAAATTTAGGACAGTGATGAAAGCATTTTGCTGTAATTCATATGGCAGATGTGCATCACAAATGCCAAACCAGATAAATTTTCTGAACCAGAACCATGTAATAGCAAACCTCAGGTAGCGCTGACCACAGATGCTCTGGAAAATGCTTGAATATTTATGAAGAAAATATCTAAGGTCCATTCTGCTAATATACCGTATCTTGTAAACTTTAGGGCAAAAAGATTCAAGCTCTGCTGTTGTTTTTGTGAAAATTGTAATACTTGTCTCCTGTCTCAATTTGTACCAGCACTCAGTTGCTCAGAAATAATCAGATTTGTTCTCTAAACTTTCTATGGGTGCGCATGGAGATACAGACACTATTAGTTAAAATACAGGACATTGCTTGGGGAACGGAACTCTGATTTTCTTCCCTGAGACACTATTATGAGAAGTAAGTATATGGAACAAATTTTATATTTAGTTTTATGGTAGATACTCAGGTGTCACGAATCAAACCAGAAGGACTCAATTGTACATGGAAGAATGTGGGATTTTAGGATATTTCTGAGGCAGAGAATCCTATTTTCACTGCACCACAGTATTAACTCTGTAAGATCAGTGCAGAAAACAGAGATGGGAGAAGCTCTCCTTTTCAGTCAGATTTTTTTTCTTCTTTTATTTCTAGTTACCCCACCCTCAGACAGTGCTTAAGTGCATGGGATTGCTTCTTTACATGAGGATACCTTTCACAGTAAAAAAGAACATGTTCTAGTATATCTTTCGAGACAGAGGTGAGAATTTCCCTGATAGTGCAGAGAATCATTGTGTTGATGAATTTTGAGTTTTGATGGAGGCTGTTAGAAAATACGATAATTGTTTCTAGCACGTAACAAACAGAACAGTTGAGAGGTGAAAAAAACAAACTAGATAATTTCAGAGAAGTTCTTGGAAACTAAAAAAAGAAAAAAAGCCAAAGAAGAAAATAAGTAGGATGTGGGAATTTCTTATAAACAGAAGTTTGAGCGATGGTTACTGTTTCCTGTTATATGTAATCCTGGTTTTTCCAAGGGCTATAACTGACAGTTTTAACATTTTTCTGCATATGTAACTTGAAAAAAAATTCAAGGATGATAATCACCTTTTAGTTGTCAAAGAGGCTTTAAAATAATAACTTGAAAAAAGCAGCAGTGTGAATTAGAGTCAGTTGAAGCAGTTATTCCCCAAACTTCTAAAAAAGTAAACCTGTTTACTTTTCTAAACATGACTATGAGAGTCTCAAAAAAAACCCTCAAAAACCAAGAAAGTACTAATAAATTTAACTTACATGGAGGAAGCTAGACGGCTATTCTTGTTTCTATGTCTCTTTAAACAAACCTGCTTGCTTTTATGAATTAGGTTCTAGTCCTTTCTCATCAACAGTCAAAAAAAACCCCAAACCCCAGATGTCAAAAACATCAACGATGTTATTTTGTACTTTTGTTAGCTACAGCCCACAACATTACTTTGGGTACTATAGACAATAAATACCTATAAGTATCTTCTGGATAGGTTTTTTGTACATAGTCCTGCAATTCCATCTGTGCCTTCTCCTGGAATTTTTCTATTTGGGTTGAACTGGTCAGACCAGGGTGATCTAAAGAAACAAAACATTTCTGTATGTCGATTGTTTCCCTATACATTGTGAAATAAATCTTTTTGTAAGACTCTCACATTTAATTTCAATGAAATATTTCTCTGATATTGTGATGTTTAACATGCTACCTGTATAAAGGAAACCACTCAGGTGAACATTTACTTCCGGGCTTTAGAATCAGCTTGTTCACTTTTCTCTCTATAGTTGTGTGCATCCATAAGAAAGTGGACAAAGATTAAGCCCATACATATGTACCAGGCAATGACACTGAGTTTGTTTTTAACTTTGATTGTTTAAATGGAAATATGTTCGCCTCTGTGATTTGTTCTAACTAGGCTGGCTAAGCAGTATCTAGGGTTATTTACTTGACTTAAGAGAATGTCTTAATCTTCCCAAGTCTATCTCTTGTTTTAATTCCAGCTGGCTCAGCTCCTCAGACAGCCACATGATCAGAGCGAAAAAAAGCAAACCCACAAAATACCACCTATCTTACTATGCCAAAATATCTTCAGTGTTGTGTTCAAACTGCTTGTCCCTCAAAATAGGACAGAGCTACCTTAAGTTTGGATAGTTTCTTGCTTCTCCAACTTGAATAAAACCCCTAATAAATCTAAGTCTAATGGAACAATCTACAAAAAAATTTCAAAATAACATTTCAGGACACCAGTATCTTCTACTTAAGTTTTATTACAAAGAGAAAAATAATATCAATGCAAAAAAAACCCCAAGCAAACACACCAATAACAACATACCCTTTTACTTTGTATTTTGTAAATACAAAGTGGTAAATACCTTTGAATTAAAATAAATAATATGCATTTCTGAGCAAAACTTTCCCTTTTACTCAGCCTTTCAGCAGTTCTAGATTAACCTTTGCATGTCGTAGAAACATTTGCCACCTTTGCTGAATAGACTGCCGCTTCCAATTTCTTTAATGTCCTTACCTAATCATTTCAGAAAATCTCAAGTGTCTTCTTTGAGTAAATTCTCATATTTCAGAAACACTTGACTAGGCTTTAATTGTCTGCTATCATTTCTTTTGGTAACAAATGGAAGACAGCCTGTTTACATTGTTTTTGAGATTTTGTGGAAGTTTCATATAAAATAGGTATTTCTGCTCACATTTCAGCTATTCCTCTTATGAGTATATTAAAAATACTGAAATTGGAGCAGATTTCTTTTTGTCACTCTGAGAATGCATTTCTTCTAATCCTCCTCACCATTTAACCTACTAATATTGCTAGTACACATTCCAGATAATTTATTACTCATAGATTCTCAGCTGAAGCTAACTTGAGAATCTAATCTTCTAAAGTGGATGTACAGGAAACACCTGATATATTGGAATTGTAAATAACATGGATATGTTGCTCTGAAGTTATTTTAAAACACATACTGTGATAATCATCATGAAACAATCATTTAATCTGCAACTTAACAGATGAGTCTCAAGACATTAGTCTCATCTAAAAAATACTAAAAAATTGACATATTAATGCTTATTATTTAAAAAAATATGGTTACTAAATTCCTTACCAGGGCTAAAAAGGACTATAGCTTTAAGGTATGCATATTCATATCCATCAATATCAAGCTTGGCCATGCTGTTACAGAACTCCTGAAGTTTCCAGATGTGTTCCATGACTTGCTTTATTCTGTCTCCAGAAAGTTTATCTACAAAAAGATATTGCTTACTATTTCATCTGAGCTCAAGCATTTCTAATATATTAACAAATAAAGTTTTATAAACCAGGTCAAGTGATATTTTCAAGTTTTTCGCTGTCTTAAAACCACTTCACATGTAAGGATGGCCTGAATTATTATGAAAGTGATGATTTATAAGGTTAAGTCAGACCCAGGGCTCAAAAACAGAATGTTAACTTCTGTGTAATTTTGCCAGGACAGCATAATCTGCCACACCAAACTTTTTCCAGTGATGTACTGTTCTGAGCAGAGACTCTCAAATTATGGTGAATTATTCTGCAAATGGCTAGAGTGATTCTGGGAACGAACAGAAGCACAAAGCAAATTCTAACATGCAACCCTAATTTTAAATTCAAACGTTATTGAATCAGCTTTTCCAAAAGTGAATGTAAGAACAGTAATGACAGTGCTACTTTCTCCTCTATCTGTACTTTTAGGAGTGAACTTTTCATTAGCTATGGTAAATAGTCTTTTTCCTGTCTGATGGGGTAAATGCACTGAAATACACATACACATATTCTTCTATCATTTGAAAGATCACATTCCTTATATTGGGTTCATAATCTATCTTAAAATTTCAATTTTAAAAATATGCTTTGTTTATAGATATGTTACGAGTGAGTGGTATTAGCTGCTAAACTAGGAAGGGAGAGATTTCTATTCCGGTAAATAGAAATCCTTGTATTGGACTGTGTATCTACAAACTAGTCAAGGAAAAAAACATTAGAGAATACATTAAGACAAATCTTTGAATGTATAATTACTATTATCAAACTTCAGAAGTAAGTCAGTTCACAAGAGATAAAACCTTTCCTTGAAAAACACATTAGAATAATTTTATTCCAGTCATAATCTCCAATGCTAGTATTTCATATCATTTTAACTTGAATATTTTATTTTTGTCTATACTGCTAATAGCGCATAGGATGGTTAGACCCCATGTGCCTCAAACTGAATCTTTGACATAGTTTATTACTATTTTATCTATTTTCTGAAACTGCAATAAGAAGATTGAATGAACGGAAGAACAATTTTTTGCAGTCTTGAAATAAGAATGCAAACATAATCTACATTTCTTAAATCATTAATTGTGATACAAATTTTTAGTTACTCAAGGTGGATGAAGATAGATACAATGTAATGTTTTTATTGCTGTATTAAGTGGGAAAATATGGTCCAGAAAAACTCAGGAAAAGCAAACTTGAATTCCAGAGTTTCTAAGTAGCCTCATCACTTAATATGTTCCTAGATAAAGTTCTGAAATTTCTTCACTTCGTTTTGAATTTTAAAGGTAAAATAAACAATGTAACATGATAACTTTGCAGAACAGATAAGTAACACCAATGATGCTCCTTTCTTGGCTGGTCTCGGCTAACGCAGTATGACCGCAAATACAGCTTATAGAAAAAATTTATTTTTTACAAGTTTGATGCGCGAGAACATAAGTGGAACCAGCTTAAGGCTGTAATAGCCCTACCAATTACTCCTTCCCAAAGTCACTGCCTGGAATGGAGGTGGAATAGACAGCTCTGCATATTCTGAAACGGATATAAAGTAAAAGCCTAACTCTGCGTAGAACATCCAGTGTGCAGGTTTCCCTATTGATCTTTTCAACTTTTGCCTCTCTGTGCAGGAAAGGAGCAGCACTTTGTTGTCTTTTGGGGCTGTTCAGGCTCTCTTAAATGACAAAACAACAAACCAAAACACACAAAAAACCAACCAAAAAATTAAAACTCAAAACCAAAACAAGAAAAATCCCTATATTCATTATGAAAGGAATTAAAGCATACTATCCATTTAACAATCAAATTTCCGTCTAATTTACTTTATCATGATGAAGCTAATAAAGTAGATTAAAACTTGACTGTAGAACTGTAAAATGTACAAAGCAGATAACTGGAAAAAATATTTAATATCCTTCAGCTCTAGAAAAATGCATCTGTTTTACTCTCCTCAGTAAAAACCTATTTGCTAATTTTTGTTGTGTGCACAATAATGACACCACAAAAAATTATAAAAAAATTGGTACCAAATAGTATTCTATAACTGTTTTTAACACACATTTAAATTTAAGGTAGTTTTCATGTAATACACTGTATTTGCAGAGTTTAAAGCTGGTAGTATTATTTTTTTTCTCCTTTTAAAAATGAATATTATTTTCATGCTAATAAATCCTATTGATTGGAAGCATCCTTAAAGAATGGGGAAAAAGCGCAAATATAACAGATTTTCATCCATTCTAGATATAACCATCCTTATCAACAGACCAACATTGAATTAAAAAATAAAATTACACACATCTTGTTAAGAATGTCAAGAAAATAGGTTGCTTAATGCTTCAAGGACACTTCAGAATACGTTAATCATTACTGCATTACAGTAGTATCCAAAACCATTATACTTGCAAGAATATGCTTGTTGTGATAATTGGCAAATGCTGTGTTTTTACACTGCAAAGAGGAGAAGGAAAGCTCCGGAAGGAAAAAGTCTGGTGTGGTTTGGAAGAGGACATCATTATTCTAAGAGGAAAAAACATACATCTGTATGGGAAGAAAACTCTGAGCACATCCAAGGAGTATTTTAGGATGTACTGTCTTTCTCTAGAATGTCAGTCAGGCATAGAGGACCCCATTTCCTCTATGGACACTTCTATCCCACAGATATCTCTGTGAGGTCAGTGCAACAAAATTGTAGATCACCAGGGGAAACATAATTATGCAAGAGAAAGCTTCACCTTCGCCTGGATCCTGGTGAACAATTCTGCCACTGATGGGGAAACGCCTCATGAGCAATGTTATACAAACATCCCTGTATTGTTAGCAGGACTGACAACATACCTTCTTGTATGCTGTTCTGGAGATGGTTGACAATAGCTCCCAGGATAGTAGACAGACTCATCACCTGTGCACACTGTGCCAGGCCTAAGGTGAACAGTTCATTCCAGCAGGCACGCACAAGGCTTGTATTACAGTCTTGCCTATAAACAGCAGAAAATCAAATGCTAGGTAGCTTTCGTATCAGGTTGGTATTACCCTATGTGTAATTATGTTATTTATAACAATTAATACTAAAGATTAATTCTTATTAATTGCAAAACATTTTCATAAAAGGTATATATTAGCCTATTACAAGTATTTCAAGAAGCAAAAAGAAATGATAGACAGACTACGGGAAACCATTTCAGGTTATCAGCGAAATGGTGTTCATCAATTCTTTAGTAAGATATCAAAAGCAAGTATTTAATTTCGACAAATTAATGCTTGCTTTTGATTTGACTTTAGTTTCTGTAACCACAGTAACATGAGATAGCGTAGTTATCCTCCCCTCTGCCATCTTCTATTTTATTCTTCGAAACGGGGAACATTGCATAGTCTTCACACATTTTAATAATAATTCATTAAAAATTAAACAATATCATAACTAAAAAGTTCGAAATAGCTGGGAAATGTTCAGATCAGTGCTTAAATTCATTCAAAAGCAAACCATTCAAACAGAGTATGTCCATTTACCCAAGAGCTTGAAATGCAGGTATGGACCTAGCCCAGTGCATAGAGAGGAAAAGGAGTCGTGATGCTGACTCACAGATGTAGTGTACATTAAGGTACTCTGGCATCGGACTGGGCATTGTCAGCTGCAAAAAATAAAAGTACAGTACAATACATATAGTTCAGACATAAACAAGTTTTTATCATCGATGACATAACCGGCAAAAACATTCAAACTACTCTCATAGTCCATCACAATCAACAGTGTGACAAGAAGCTGTCAAAGGAAAACTGTACTAAATAACTCATTACTACTGGCAAGGAATGCAAATTGGGAATACGAGACAAGAAATTATGTAGGAGCTCATACATCTTAAGCATTAGTTTGTTTAATAAGACATTTAAAGACGCACATACCTTAAATGTGACATGTGTATCTGTAAGTAGGGGTCCTTCCACTTCAATAATTGGTGTTGACTGATCTCTACTGATTACATGAATATTCCCTCCTCCTGTAGGATCCATCCCATCTGCCAAGTTATGAGCTGTTGTACCATCTGTGGTATTAAGTGCTTTAGCCAAAGTATCAAATGCCCTAAAAATAATAAATAAGTAAACAACAAAAGAGTGCTTCCTTAGACCTTAAAAAAGTCATATTGCTCAAATTAAATGCTAGAAAACATACACAAGAACTCTTTAGGTTGACACAAGGTCAGACTTATCATTACAGTTCGGTCCCTCTGTACTCTTTGGGCATTAATAAAAGGAATAGATGCGCCCACATATTGCTGGTAAAAGATCTCCCCTGCAACAGAAGGATTTACTACTGTAAATCCTGCTCTGATAGTTTTATCTTAGTATTTGTACTAGTAAAGGGGTCTTGTGCTGTGCTGGTTTTGGCTGGGATAGAGTTAATTTTCTTCACTGTAGCTAGTATGGGGCTGTATTTTGGATTTGTACTGAAAACAATGTTGATAATATAGAGATTTTTTTGTTATGCAGAGCAGTGCTTGCACAGTGTAAAGGCCTTTTCTGCTTCTTGTTCTCCCTGCAGTGAGGAGAACAAGACTCCCAACTTCTTCCCTGCACAAGAAGTTGGGACGTGACACATCCAGGACAGCTGACCCCAACTGATCCAAAGGATATTCCATACTCTGTGATGTCACATTCAGTATATAAAGAAGGGGGAAACAAGAGGAAGTGGGGAGATGTTTAAAGTGATGGCGTTCATCTTTAGAAGTAACTCTTACACGTGCTGGAGCCCTGCTGTCCTGGAGGTGGCTGAACACCTGACCCCCCATGGAAGATAGGGAATGAATTCCTTTACTTTGCTTGTGTGTGTGGCTTTTGCTTCACCTATTAAACTGTCTTTGTCTCAACCCATGAGTTTTCTCACTCTGACCCTCCTGATTCTATCCCCAGTCTCACTGGTGGGGGAGTGAGGAAGCTGCGTGAGGCTTACTTGTCCGCTGGGCTTAAACCACAACAGTCCTTCTTGCACTTACCATTCACTATTCCCCCCTTCTCACAGATTAGGTGAGGATTACCAGAGACCAGATGTACTCTGAAGAACAAAGTCCCTGTACTTGTCCCCATCCTTGATCTCCAATTTTTTGGAACAGTGGAGAACAGTGTGGTTTTCTTCTAGACAATATGCCTGAATTTTCTTTCCCTTAAGATGAAATATGGCCAGGCACTCCTGATCTCCCAGTACAGACAGAGCCTTAAAAGCCTTATGACAGTAACACAAGGGAGAGTGGTTCCTGGTCTCCTTTATACTCAAGCTGTTGCTGGATCGTTACCCAAATAAATCAGTGTTAATTCTCTTAGGATAACAGAACTTAGCTGTAAAGAAGAATTTTGTGTTTGAACTTCATACCAGTGGGACAGTATTATGGTACAGTGCTACTTTGCCACTTTTTTTGTCAAGATGTTTTTTTTGGTGGAGGGTTTTTTGTAAATTTTTTTCTGCTTTAAAGAAAGAGTATGAGGTTGACATAACTTGACATTGCAGTATCAAGTATTTTTAAATATTAATTCACTTCACTTGAAGAGTTTAAATGAAAGACTTAAGAGTCTTAATTAATGTCCTTTTTCCAGCCAGGACAGGGTTATTTTTTTTTTCAGTAGCCAGGAGGGGGCATGGCTGAAGTCCAGGGGTTATTCTATACCACTAACCACACGGGGAGGGGAGGGGCAGGAAAGGGACTCTCTCTCCCTCTCTCTCTTCAGAGAAAAGGTTTCTTCTACTTGGTGTAGTGGGCAGAAGGGTCTGGTATTTGTTTATTGTTGGGGGCTTTTCCATGTAAATCGTTTCTTTGTCTTATACCTCTTGTTATTAATATTGTTGCTATGACTGTTTCATTTTGCTGTTACTGTTTGTTTGCTAGTCTCATTGCTGTTTCCAGTAAATTGTTCTTATTTCAACCTGTAATCTTTGTCTTTTGTGCCTCCAGCTGGAGACGGAGGAGGGAGCAAGTGGCAGCATAGTTTAAGTGGGAACATTAAATTGGATAATACCATTCCTAAACCATGACAGTTAAGCTCCTTCTAAAAATCTTCTTTTTGAGAAACAGTGGACAGTTTTGAGTCCCAAGTATTTTATCTTATTAACCTATACTGCTAAATTCAACCTACCTGGCTCCCCTCCACAAAAAAAAATATCCAACAAAAAACCCCCAGCCTTGCAAATCCCAAGCTGTGCTGGAAATTTTAATATTCCGTGCTCCTTTTTCACGTATTTTTCATTAATAAAGAAAAGAAAGACTTCAAACTCTTTCTAAACCTGTATTACCGGGAGATTTTATGGCAGAACAATCCCAAAAATAAATCTGCAGTAATACAGACCCCTAAAGAGCAGGGCTAAGGGCACAAGCATTTCACAGGAGAAGCTTACATAAAACACACCTATGAAATAAAATGGCACTGACATGTTGCTATTCTCAGAGTCTTTCAAGGTCACAGACTAGTCATTTATTATTTTTCTGAGAATCAAATCTGGTCTAGCTTCAGAACACTACATTTGTAACTTAGGACACAGTTCTTCACAAGAGGGTAAGAGCCAAACCTGATTTCTAAATAACTGGTTTTGTGTTTCAAAGTAGGGGCAATCTGGCTATCTGTACTGTGTCTGGTGTTACAATGCCAAATTCCTTTAATGAATGAGTGTAAGGATACACCGCATAGAACACAAATTGCTAAATAAAGTGTAAACATAAATGCATACCGTGTAATCTCACTTGCAGACTGCTCTTCTTGTTGAACTTCAGAAGTATCGCCATTATTTAGTGACTCACTGAGATTAGCAAGAGATGTCACAACATTTGCTAGTGTTCCTAAGGCACCCTGGCTTGTTTCAGCCTAAAAAGGAAAAACTATATTAGTAAATCAAAATTATAATTAATATATGATATATAACTTTCCCCCATTTTTAATCTTTTTGTTCTTTTTCCCTTATGCACCTTTTCCTTCCTCCTGAATGCCTACAGAAAGAACAATGGCTCTCAATTATCTTTAAATCCTATTCTAATTATCAATCCTAGTCCCAGATGAGACATCATATGGAGAACTACCTGTGGTTGATCTTTTGCAGAAATATGCTTGCCAAAAGAAACCATGATCCTGTTGATCAATTTATTACCTCCATTCGTAGGGTTCTTCACACTTATCACAACCTGATCTTCTCAAGAACAACAACTATTTGAAACTATGTACAACAGATAAAGTAATCTGAACAAATTAATATATATATGGTCAGAACTGAAGTGAGACAGTAATACCTTGGAGTCAGCAGCTAGGAGGACTGTACCATCATCCCTGATCAAAGGCTGCTGAATATTCACGAGCATTCCCGGATCAAGAAGACCAGCTGACCTGTTCAAAAGCATAGGGCATCTGACAGTCAATAGTATTTTACATTAATCAGACGGATGCGTAACAACCTATGGCAGAATAAAAGGAATTGCTAGTTTTTAAGTAAACAATTTAGTGAAGTTTACAGTTTATTCATCAGGACTTAAGTCTTTCTAAAACAGTTTCCAAAAAGTAGCTTGAAAGACAGAAAGACTGGAATATCTTTGGATTTCCTGTGCAAAACAATGACAGCTTCCCAAATGCATATCCTCTCATTTGCTTTTTGTTTTGGTTAAGTCTGCTTTAAGGAAAATTGCTGTCTTCTCATGCTCTCAGAAGTCACCTAGTAGCTCTAGTTTTACATTAGACTTGAGAGGAAGGCATAACTCTGCATTCCAAGCTAGACAATGGATAGCGCTGAAAAAAGGTCAAAAATATTTTTTACATTCCAAAATATAGTCAGAAACACTCATGTAATCAAGGCCTGCATAAAATCTCTGCTGCCTTTACTTCTGCTGCTTTATGACCAAACATCCTTCCCCTCTGCTGTATCTAATTCATGGAGTGGACAATCTTTGCAGTCAGCAAGATGTTTATTTGCTACTTATGTGATGCTCCAAGTGTTCATAACACGATACCGATGCACGCAACGCAGGTGCAAGCTGCAGGACATTACAGAGTAAGGGGTCTGACACTAACAGCTATCATCGCGAACAAGCACAGGCAGCAAATTATCACGCACTATGCTAATCTGAATCCTACATAAATAACAGAGTGGTACTTAATGATTATAGTATTGTTTATAGGTCTGTAATGGATCTGTAGCTCAAGGAAATTTCTAAGAAGAAAATCTCACTTGTCTGTGAGTACTTCTTTCAAATGAGAACACTGAAAAACAATTCTCCAAGAAACCTGCAGACCAAACTTGCTAACTGCGGTGTCATTTGTTCAACAAAGAATATGTATCTAAAAAGTTAAACGCACGCACATTCCCCCCTCCCCCCCCCATATGAAGACTGAACAGTAAAATCCAATTTTTTGGGTGGTTCTCAACCATTCATAAACTACAGTTTTAGAAATGTTACATTTAACCTAGACTTCTTTTTTATTCTATTCAGAAAAAAACAAATCTTGCCTTTGTAATGATGTGCATTTCCACACTCACTGCTTATGGAGACATCTGAGAGTGCAGGAATTATCTCGGAGTATCTTCCATACAGTAAAAGGAAGCTGCTGTTTTGCTGTTGTTGAAATCAGTCTCCTGGGATCTGAATTAGCAGCCACTGAGTCTCTTTAACTTCTGTCTTTAGGAGAAGGAAGCCCGAGTCTGCCATTTGCAGATTTGATTTCAGAGAAGTGCTAACCCATTAGCCTACATGCTTTCTGCTTGAGTATCATTCACTTTGCCTCTGCTCTGACCTGGCTGGACAAGAGCCAGCTCTGAACTGAAAACCACATACCTGTACTCAGACATAAAAACTTACGTGAGAAGGAGAACCTACATTGGCCTTGGTAATGGAAACAGATGATTTGTGCATTAGAGTTCTTTTCTGTTCCCTCTGAGAGTAGAGGGGAAAAAGACTATAGGTGTGACTGCAAAGTAATATGCACAAATAACGTGAAAGAAGATGTGTGGAACTGAGGTACTCACCGCGTCCCATCTTTATCTGCCACAAATGTTGGAGTTGCTATTAGAGGGCTTCGAAGATCTTTTCTTATATAGATCTTTTCAGTAGAAGCTGCACAGTTGGTTGGTTTTTCACGTTGCACATCAAAAGGCTTTCTTTCACTTTGAACCGCTACATAAAGATAGAAACATTCAGATTTGAAAGGAAGTTTTTCAAACAAAAAATACAAAAAGTAAGTAAAAGTCCTGCAGTTATGATGGTGTACCAGCTCAGTGCAAAACTGGAAATTTAATACCAAGAGTGAAGAAATGCAGGCTCTGATGTTACTATATCTGTGAGTATGTATATTTTTATATACACTTTTAACTAAGAAAGTCACAGGTTGATCTTTTGCTTCAAGTTTTGCTGAACTGGAATCAAATATTGCTCCTTTTTTTTGGCATTTTAGAAGATGGAAGATTCTACAGTTGTGTTTTCAGTTTGTTGTTTTGTTTGTTTGTTTTTTTTTACAGGCACAGCTATATCTAAATGTTAGGCACATTCCTACTCTGGATGACACAAAACAATGCATACCCAGAAGAAGGCCTGAAAAAGTCAAGAGAGGCAAGTTACCCGAGGGATGCAGGTTAATTCCTTGAGAGGATACTCTCTGCATGACATACACTTCAATCACATCCATTAATTGCACCCAGTTAGGGAAGAGTGTTCCAAAACTAACCCTTTCATAATGTATAATATTTATACTTGAGAATTGAAACAAACTAAGTTCAGTCTCTGAAGTGCCAAACAAGTGTAGCAAATTTTTAAATAAAAATAGTAAGAGGCAGTTACTTTGTAACTTTTAAAGAAAGTGAAAAGTGTATCTTTATAACATTAAAACACTATTATTAAACATATTACAGAAAGTTATCTTCATAACCAGCAAGAGTTACTTAGTTCCTGATTTTATTTTTGCTAACATTGTTCCTATTAGCAAAATTTAGGGGCTTAAAAGTTGGTATGTCAAATTTGTTGGCTTGGTGAATACGTAATTATTAATCAGAAGCCTGACCCAAAGCCAGTGAAGTCAGTAAACATATACCCTAATCATACTGGGATAAGAAAGGTTTACTTTCTGGAACTCCAGCAGTTTTTCTTGTACAAATGTTGTCTTATATTCAGCACATTGTGTACAAAGCACCAGAATCATCACAACAGGTCTGGAGTTTCAGAGTGCAAATACAACAATTATCGCCCTATTTACAGCCTAAAGTTTTGCCTCCCTTGAACTCAATGGTTAGAATTTTCCTGCCTAGATCAGATCACAAAACAGCCCTGTAATAGTTTCACAAAGTGCTAAATTGAAGAACAGGTGATACAAACCGAAAACAAAAATATATTGAAACAAATGTTTGGCTGCTAGCAGTGGAAATGTATGAAGTACTGCATACAAACATGAAACCATATTTTAAAACATATGACGGTTTATACAATGCCTCATAAAATACTGTTCACAAATAACCAAATTAACATAAAAATTTTAAAAGAGGGAAAAAAAAGACTAACTACTTCCATCACTGGTTGAAAAAGCCGCAAAAATAAACTGGAAGGAAAGCAGAATCTCAAAACAGAGTATTAGACGCAGATTCGTGTCAATCCATGTCAAAATATTTTGTGTTCTAAACATACGCTGTTTGTAACATGCATTCTCAGTGAGGCTGTAACCGGGCTCCTCAAAGACAAGAGTACTTGGAGACGTGGTTCAAAACAAACCACTACTGCACCTCACATATAAAATGGTGATGAAAGAAATGGTGATGACTGGATGCTGCCAAAAAGTTCTGTTTCCTTCAAGCAACATATACCAAAACAGAGAGAACACACTAAAAAGTGGTAGTCTGCATATTTGTTATTCGGTAGGCACGGTATCACATTGAGTACTTAACACTCACATTCCATTTTCATGCCCATCTCTAGACATTTCTTAAGCCTACAAAACTGGCATCGATTCCGATGGTGTTTATTGATGATACAGTCCTGGTTGCTACGACAACTGTAGGTCAAATTCTTCCTTACACTCCTTTTAAAGAAACCTTTGCATCCCTCACAACTGACAGCACCATAGTGACGACCTAGGAAACATATATATTGTTATCAGGTGGAAATTACTTATATTTTAGCATAGAAATATTTATTTTAAGTAAGTAAAACACTGTTAGTCACCCTTTAAATTTGTTTTGTATTTGTACCAACATTTTGGACCATGAAAGCATTACTTCAGTCTCACAAGATATTTCTGGTTTACCTGTTGTCAGGAGTTTTGGTGAGAGAGTGGAGAGAAGAGAGGAAGACTAAGCCTATTTCTGAATGTGCAGTTGATGAAGGTGTAGTTCCCATTCTGCATAAGTACAGATACAATTCTATCTGCTGTTACAGACTATAGGATACATTTAGAGAACATACTGGCTAAGAACTCAAGTAATTTCAGAAAACAAGTAATTTTATGACAAAATTTAGAATGCAATCTTCATTTAAATTTCCTATCCATATCAATTCTGGTACTGTTTTAATTACAGAAACACTTAAAGAAGTAAAAGAAAGCGAGAAAAAGAGACAGAAGGGTGTCTTCTCTCTAGCATGAAAGCACAGTACACGCCCTTGACTAATACAGAAATCGTATCTTGAGACTCCTTGTTAGTGCATGGATCTGAAACACTGAGGATTCACGTGATCTCTACTTGCCTTGTTTTGTGATAGTAGAAGAACAAAATCTACCAGGAAGTGTTAAGTTTGTTAGAGAGCACTAAGAAGCATTTTCTTGGAGTAGTTAAGACTTTTTTAGGTGACATATTTGTTTCATGGTTGCCCATCACTGTGGGGAACTTGACTACATGCTTCGAGTAGTCTTTTTCCATTACCAGGAGCTATTTAATCATTATTTTATCTTTCAGCCAAATTATCATATGCTTCAGTTCAAGGAAAAAAATCTAATATTCTTCCAGGCAGAGTTTAGCTATTTTTTGTGCATAGATACACAGTACGTTATATTTTTTCACTTAAAAACTCAATTGTCAGCATAGCTAAAATCAGTTAAAGCACATGAAAAATCATCTCTTCATCCCAGTCATCCTTTCAAGCAAGTTTCTTCAATACCACTTTGCATGCTTCCTTACCTGATGCTTTATCACCACAGACTACACAATATTCTACTACCTGGGGCCGCTGAACATCAGTTTTTCCTAGCAGACGTTCCACTGAAGCAGAGTCTGTCACTATCTAAAGCAAAATTCCAGAACAAAAAGATGTAATTAGCCAGACATGAAGGTAAGGAGCTTTGCCTACAGAACAAGATTGGTGTATCAGCTAAGAAGAGGGGACTAAATTTATGATTAAGTATGACATGTGAAATAAAATTAAGTAGTATAAAATGCTATTTAATGAGAGTTCTTACTGTCAGTAGTTCTTACTCTCAACTGAAACTTTTGAAACAGTCATATCAAAACAAATTACAAATAAAACTGCTAGCTTTGTTTAGCACAAATGTTTCCTCACTTGTGCAATCAACAGTATTTTTCCCTTCCTGCAAATACTCTCAAAGAGCTGCTATATTTTAGCCAAAGGCAGTTGGCTTTCAGATGCTGTTCCCACCTACCTCTTCTCTAGCTACTAGGGATACATGGTTCAGAGGGGATAGCCTGGAGCTGAGATCTATCATAAAAACAGTTTAGCTTCCAAAGGCCTTGGATTCCCAAACTTCTGTTCTGAACATTCCATTTAACCAAGAAAAATTAAAAACCCCATCCCTCTGTAATGTCAGAGATCCTATTTAGCCTGGAAAAATGAATTTAAAAAGACTGTTAATACAATTTAAAAAATATTTATGTAAAAATGACCCTTCTTCCTTTAAAATATTCTCTATTGTAACAGTAACAAGAGGGACCAGGCACTTTTTCTTTTGTTTTATTCTTTTTTTTTATGACTGCTCGGAAGAAATCTCAAATTTCACTAGAGGTAGATTATTGTTTGCATCATTGGCTTTGCAAAGCTCCTGTTGGTGTAGATTATGCTCAAGACCCACAAAAAAACATACCAGAGGACAGCTTCTGATCTAAATGGCTTTATTGCAATGTCTTGATACAGAATGTAAAGTATGAACTCATGTAAATTTGCTCAGGTGGGTTGTATCTCTGTATATCTGTGAATCTTTAATGGACTGAGAAATCCTGGCACTTCTCACAAGCCCTCACTTAAGTACTCACTTATGTCTTTGGAACTTGAATGAGAACACACAACGAGGAATGATGAGTGCAATGGAATACATGAGGAATGTGAAGACTGAAGGATTTATGATTGAACAATGAAGCCTAAAATTAGTACGCCCGATCCACGTAATGAGAAAACTACTGCAGTTGGTCTTACAGCAATTTAGACTTAACTTAGAAACAAACAAAAAAAAACCCCACCAAAATTCCATGGTTTATCTAAATTACTGTATTTACCTGAATTCTGCCCGGCACAATGTTGTCTGTGGTGGTAAAGATAAGCTGTTTGGCATTAGATGTCTCAGGTGCTGCCAAGATCACCTTTCCTGCACCACTTCCATCTGGACTAGCTAAAATGAACTGTTGCTTTGGAGACACAGCTGAATCCACTGCTGTCACTATTTGAATTTTCTGACCTGTTTGCTGATCTGTCACAATCTGTAAAACATTGAAGAAATTCATGACCACAGTAAATTTTATGTTTTAAAACCTTTCATTCCATCTCAGAATTATAACAGTGAAAAATTTCAAAGAAGCTCTGTCCAATTTTTGTTTATAAATGGCACTAAGGAGATGTTCTCCAGTTAACATTTACCTATGCCATTTTTTCCCTACGCATTTTATGTAAGATGTTATGCCCTAAAGTTATCAACAAAAGATGGAATCAGGCAGCCTTATTGTTTCACACGCTGAAGATAAGATTCTCTTATGATGGAAGGTTTCTGTTTCTGATACAGTTGTCTGGTAGCATGATCTCTATTTTGCCTGGTAGAGTAACTATATCAATATGCACCAGTATTTCATTAAAATTTAGTAAGTCCTATATAATTTGCCACTGCATACATTCTGATACATTACTGACACCTTTTTATTACCTACCGGTAACAAAGAGCCACTGTGCGGCATTCCCAAAGGCCAACTTTATTCTAAAGAGATTAATCTCCTACTGGCTCCTAAATAAGTCAGAGGAGGAACGCACCTGGAGATGATCTCAGATGTTTTGTTGACAATGTCTGACCCTTTGCTGTGGCCAAGGCTCAGGAGATCTGCTTGTGTAGGCTAGGTTTAATCTCTGTAAATACTCCTCACTGGCTACATCATCAGTGTAACTATTACATACAGCCATTTAGTCAACACAAATAAATGCTAAGGGAGAAAGAATTTTAGTTTTCACTAAAAATGATCTGTTCTCACAAAACTTAAAGGAAGCATTCCATAGTCTTTAGCATGCTTTTCTATAAAGCTAAGTAGGAGGAGGAGAAAAAATGAGAAGATGTGATAGTTGGGTAATTAATGGATTTTTACCTGAATGCGTTGTGGCGAAGCTACAGAGGAGTCTGTGGAAATTATCTGGATACGCTGGGAAGGGCTGGTCATCACTGGAGATTCAGATAGCGAAGTCTGAACAGTTGGCACCTGTAAATAACATATAGAATTTTAATGCACTCTTAAGGTATTGAACACTTTTAAAAATACCTACATTTATAAAAGATCAGACAGCCCTATAGTATAGAATCTAAATTTACTGGAAAGGTTACAGTCATTAAACCAACTTGGATTTGCTTTCAATGAATTAGCAGAGTATTTTCTTTTTCTGGAAATGGAGTGAACCTGACAAAACCAAACCACCACTACCACCACCACTCTGCTCAAATGAATCTCTGGGTAATTACTGTATGATCCTTTAGCTTACTGAAATGCAGAAATACTTCTTTCAACTTTCGATTACACACTTGTCTCATTTTTTGCTTCTGTAAAAATTAAATACATCATATCTAAATAATGTAAAATGTTAAGTAGTTCCCCTTTTAATGATTTTTAAGTACTTTTCAATGACAGACATTAACTTTGGCACTACTTCTGAATACTATTGTTTCGTGTTCTATTCCATATCTTTCTAGAGTACCAAACGATAATGCAAATCTAGTTCTGAATACCTAGAAAAAGCTTGGAAAACACCCCTTGCAAAGCTGTTTTCAGAGCAAAAATGTTAAATGTTGACTTAAACGTGCAAGATAACATATAGATTGGATATTGGGAAGAAATTTTTCCCTGTGAGGGTGCTGAGGCCCTGGCACAGGTTGCCCAGAGAAGCCGTGGCTGCCCCTGGATTCCTGGAAGTGTCCAAGGCCAGGCTGGATGGGGCTTGGAGCAGCCTGGGATGGTGGAAGGTGTCCCTGCCCATGGCAGGGAGTTAGACTAGACATTCTTGAAGGCCTCATCCAACCCAAACCATTCTATGAACCTGTTATCTGCAGTAACGTGTCCAAAACCAGGATGGTCAGAAGCTGTTTTTATAAAATCCTCTTTTAAACAATCTTGGAATTATATCAAAACTTGTACAGCTGGACAACAGGGCAGCGTCAATTTTAGCTTGCTTTGAAAAATCTTTGTTTAATATACAGAAAAGTTCATTTATGACATAAAGAAAGAAAAAACAGTTTGGATAGCAAGGAATATGGACTACAGTCTCTTTGGCGAAGCAGAGGTATTAAAATACACAAGACTTAATGAAGCCATACTATTCTACTCCCCTATTGCCTGTACCATAAGTAGTCCAACATACTGTAAAAGTATAATCTAAATTGAACATACAATCTCTAATTATCTTTAATACACAGGACACAAAAGTTGCATGTTAAAATGAAGAAAATACACAGGAGAGAAGTAGAAATAGAGGATTCTTCTAATTATTGGACAATTCAAAGCTTTCAGCTGCAGGAAACAATATACCTAGGTGAGAAAAAAGACTCCCAAAAATCCAGACTCTTAGAGGACATATTTAATTGATAATCGTCTTGTCTTCCACGCCAAATTATTAACTAAGCTATGAACCCTTTAAAAGGTCTAAATTAGAGCAAGAAAGTCTTTTAAAACTGTTTTACAGTTGTTCAGTTGTAGAATCCTTAGCCTTTCACTGATGCATCTTCAAACCTTAGACCACAACGCACTGCATGCAGCTTGGAAATAAAGAACAGTCTATTCATCCATTTTGTTCAAGGAGAAAGACAGACAGAAAGACAGACAGCTCTAAGGTACCTGCATGGAAATTCTTTGAACATTTTGGAACTAAACAACCATGTCTTTTTCTGGGTTTGCAAAGTATGTTCAACCTGAACTTCCTGTGGCACATTTGAGGCCATTTCCTTTTGTCCCCTACCTGGCTCCACCCTCCTGTCAAGGGAGTTGTAGAGATTGAGAAGGTCCCTCCGAGCCTCTCTTCTCCAAGCCAAACAAACCCAGCTCACTCAGTCACTCCTCAATGACTGACTCTCAAGACCCTTTTCCGGCTCCTTTGCTCTTTTCTGGACATGCTCCAACCCCTCAATGTCTTTCTTGCAGTGAGGGGTCCAGAACTGACCCAAAGATTTGAGGTGTGGCCTCACCAGTGGACAGTACTGAGTGACAATCACTACTGTGGTCCTGCTGGCCATGCTGTTCTTGATCCAAGCCAGGATGCCATTGGCCTTCTTGTGTGACCTGGGCACACCCAGCCTCTGTCAACCGGTACCTGCAGACCCCTTTCCGTTGAGCGGCTTTCCAGCCACCCTGCCCAAAGCCGGGAGTGCTGTGTGGGGTTGTGGTGACACAACAGCAGGACCCAGCCCATGGCCTTGTTGAACCTCATACTGTTGGCCTTGGCCTCAGTCCCCTCACCCAGGTCATCTATAAAGATATTAAACCGAACTGGGCCCAAAATTGAGCCCTGAGGAATCCCACTAGTGACTGAATACTGGATGTGGCACCATTCCCCACCACTCTCTGGCCCCAGTCACCCAGCCAGTTCTTAACCCAACAAAAGTGCACCTGTCCAAGTCATGGGCTGCAGCCTCTCAGAACGCTGGGAGACGGTATCAAAGGCTTTGCTGAAATACAGGTAGGCACATCCACAGCCTTTCCTTCATCCACTAGGTGGGTCACCTCATCATAAAATGAGATCAGGTTGGTCAGGCAGGACCTGCCTTTCCTAAACCCATGCATGGCTGTGCGTGCCATGTGGTCACACTCGAGATAATTAATTCCAAATTAGCAAAGCCGAAAGGAAAATCCATCAGATTCCCATGTAGAGCATCTTTAGCCTTAATAGTTCATTCCACAACAAAACATTCTTATGAGGCTGCAGTGAAAGCTGACAAATGGATGAAAACAGAAGATATTTTTAAGTTCTTCAGAAGTTAAATTTGTTAAAAAGTTATAGTACATGAAGTTTTGAGAAAGTGACCACATAGTTGACAGGTTTTACAACAATAAACTTACAAACAACAATAAACAACAAAATCCAGTGGACTTCTACTACAAAAGCTTCTGCAGCAAATGAATAACGTAGGTGTCTAAGTAGCATTATTATTTTCTTCTAATTTCAATGACTCCTTAGCACAGAAATGTGCTCACTATTGAAATTAGGCAACTTACTCGACAGAAAACACAATCATCTATTGTACATACCTCTAAAAATAGTATCTATACATAATTACCCTCTAATCTTTTCTAACTGAAGTAGAAAAAACATTTCCTATATTCACTCCAGTAAAAGCTGAAGTAATTGTATTGCTTGAATACACCACGTGTAAACCAATTTCAGAGACAATAATTTCTATTCTCTTTTCTATAATATTAATTAAGGCATAATTTTTAAGCAATCATAGACCAAATATTTTTAACTGCACCCATAAAAGAGCTGAAGAATTTAAATGAAAAATATGGTACCAAGTTTTAAACCTGCAACTCAAATCAAATCAGAAAGACTTATTTTTCTATAGATATTTTTCCTAATGAGTATCTTTAGCTAGTAAATTAACAATAGGCTTTAACAAAAAACATATATCCAAATATATTCCTTTCACAGGTGTAAGACATATCTAAAAAAAGTTTCAATTATTCTCTTCGGAATTAGCTCTCCTGACCACTTGGGTCCTTCGTAGAATGGCAGATAAAATTCGAATTCGCCACTAGAAGAACTCCAGTTTAACTGCCCTAATAGGATGCCAGTGCAAGATCTTGTATAGCACATAAAAAGGCAACAGTCACGGAAGAAGCTGCACCTGGCATACCTGCATGCTAAAGAAAATATCAGACCAGGTCTTACATTAACACCCCACGCTTTTGTTACACCAGCAGCTATGCCACATCTGGTAACAGTCTTCAATTCAGAGGCTGACAAACTGCCTAAACTAGATAGCATCTCCTTACTCCCATGTGCACTTTCTGTGAGGTACCTCTCAGGCTCATGGTACGTCTAAGTCTTTTACCATTAACAGGAACTTGAGAAAAGCTGCATTTGAACGAATAATTGTTTGAGAAGACTTTGCATCAAAGCTCCACCTTGAAAAATCATCAGAAATGAGCAAGTGGCCAAGGATAGCAGTAAAATATTAAAGGGTCTTATGTCACACTTCATTAATTCTTAAAACAAAGTAAAAACTTATTCCATCAGAACAACAGTGTTTCCACTCTCCTTTTCCAGCACACTGTCTTCCATCTGGACCAAAATCTGAATTGATGAACTACTTATGATGTAACATGTCATAGATGTCTGAAGAGGGTCAAGAAAATATTTTATGTGACAAAGATATCCAGTATTTTTGAGCTCCATGGCAAAACATGCTTTCAGAAAGGCTCAAGACTTTGATAGTTTCCTATCAGGACACTGAGGGAATTGAAAGCAACTGAAAATTCTCCAGCAATGCAGCTGTCATAAATAAGATCCAGAAAGCACAGGGCTCAATAGTCACCTCATGTGACTCTCTTCCTATAGCCTCTGACAGGAAAAAGGATGCACCAGGAATAGTTTATGGCTGTCAGAGAGCTGGCAAAGGACAGTTTTAGCAACTACTAAAAATTATTCCTGGTCACACCAGAGCTGCTGTTGGAAAGATGAAACAGCCCTTATTTCCAGCCCCCCCAGCCCCAAGACAGCTCTGTTTAAAAATTTTTAAAATTTTGCATTAAAATCGCAGGTACTACACAGGGAATGCACCTCCACTTCAAAACCAAACACATTTTTCTTAAACAGTATTCAAGTCAAATCTAAGTTGGTGCTGGGAGTGAACCTAGGCCACTTGCATATTGCACAGTGACAGCACTAAATAAATACTTGAGAAAAGCAGCATTACTTATTTTTGCATTAAGGCTTAAGTATTTTTCCTGCTTTTCAAAAGCTGCTCAGGATGAGGAGAAATTGCTGAAATTCTCTCCGAATCCCCTAGCTGCTCTCTGTTCTTCAGTTTCGTGAACTGTAATGGCAACTTCAAACACTAAAAATGGAACTCTCATCCAATCTGTTCAGAAGTGCACAATTAAAAATTTAAAAATTTAATTAAAAATTATTAATTAAACAAGCAACACTATATAAAGCAGAAGCAAGCAAAAGCAGTGAAACCATTTGAAACCATTACAAAAACAATTTTTAAAAGTCCTAAAAACAGAATAAGTACAAAAATACATGCAATACTAGAGCGCACTCAGCAGCTTCTGTGATACATTCAGTTTCGCGAAAAACAAAGCTGATGAACCATTGCTCAAGAAAGAGAAACAACATGTAGCCTACTTGCATGCCAGTCTGATTTGGTGCTTGGCATCGCAGTTCTCAATGCAGTTCCATGCACTACCTATGTGGCAATTATGCTGAAAAAGTGATGCAGATATAGCTACAGCTGCTAATACTTGCATTAGGTTATCCGGTTTGCACCTTGTCTCTCACAGTTCATAACCTGCAATTCAGCGCTTGATCAATGACCCTCTTCTTCCATCTAATTTTCATCGATAAAAAATATGATACTCTGAAAATCTCTCGTTTTTTAAAGCCAGTGACAAGTTTGATTCTACATTTTCTCAAAGATATGGTGAGTACAAACATAGAACTTTAGCATATTTCAAGAAAACTAGTAATGTATTTACCTGTATTACCTGACAGAAGACACAAATAGCAGGCAGCCAGCCATTCATAACGAAATGATTCAGTATCAACATGATCATAGTATTAATGAATTCCTAATGAGATAACGCTGCTTACAACTCTTTTTCCATGAACAAAGTTTTCATGGTGTTATGCAGTGGACAGGCATATAATTTAAGCAGCAGCTGAATACTATAAAGAGATGAAGCCCTCTATTTACCCACCGGCCAGGAAGAAATCACAGAGCTTCATACACTCTTGAGATGGAGCGATCTCTCCAGTGGCAAGATACAACCATCACACTATGTTACCACGGTGCATTTCCTGCACGAGGAATTACAAATGTCACATATTTTATGTGCTTTAGATGTTATTACAGCACCCAAGTTCTACCAAAATAATATAAAGTCTGTCAGTATTTCTATTACAGGTTTCTCTTTCCAAGTATATTTGGAAGTGTCATTTAAAAATGCAGCTTGCCAAATTCATACCTGGTACAGAAAACTAGAGTGAAAAATCTCTTGTTGGTTTTCACTGTGAAACTTAGGAAGTTGTTTTAAACTATTCCATAGATGTTACTTCCAGGACACTCACTAGGTCATTTTCCACGCTAAAAAGAACAAAATTTCTTTTTAAAAAAAGTACTTCTGAGTAGGGAATCTCAAATCCACTACTAAAAACAGAATTAAACTTGTATTTTCTTCTTATATAGGGCTTCTTCTTGAACTAAAAATATTTTTTAATATACAGATGTAATCTTAGCTCAATAGGTGAAAGGAAACTCCAAACTAATGTCTGAGAAGTGGCCTTATCTACAGAGGTCTCTCAGCCCATTTGCCCTTTATTATTTATTAAACCCCTTAATTATGTAACCATACCAAAAATCACAGAAAACTTGAAGGATATTAAACCAAGTAATTTTAATCAGATAAAAGATCTAGTTTATTTTTTGACTGAAGTTTGCACAGTGAAGGAGATAAATAAATTATTTTCTATGGCCACGAACACTTGCAGTTTGTGTTTATGAGTAGATTTAAACTTTCCAGCTGTTGAGCATCCAAGCTTCAGTGAATATGCATATTAAGACATCACTTAATATCGCTTTAAGTAGGTTTTGTGCTTTTTTTCTTTTAAGTGTAGGCACAAAATATAACACCTTATTTAAATTAACCACCTTACTGTAAATTCAATATAGCACAGAAGTAAAATAGGTAACTACAAACACTGTGGCGGATCTAGATTACAATTCAAATTAGGAGCAGAAGCTTTCCATGTCCAAAATGGTCAATCTAATGATCAAATTACAAGAAATTTTGTTGTATTAATTTTTTAAACAATTCATAATACAGCCAAGTTTCTCTATAGCTCACGTTAAACTTCCTACTTGCATTCCTAATACGGGGGCCACCAGAACAAAGTAGGGTGAACAAAACACATCCCAGTTGCACTGGTTTCATGCTTGTCCCCAAGTGTAAAGCAACACTTTTCTATAAAGATCTTCTGCTCAGTTCATGCTTAACTGTAAGCAGCAGGGACTCCCTAATATGTTTTTAATTTCAAAATCTCATATACCAACTGTTGTGATATCATCTGTCACTCACCTCAGCCACCTGCTGAGTCTCCACTACCTGCTGAGCCAGCACCTCCATATTGGTTGCCATGGTGAAACAAGACCATTAGAGAACCTGTTCGGAAAGATGCCAGCAACTTCCATCAGGCACAAGAGTTTGGGTTTTTTCTTATTATTAAAGAAAGCTCTGCTATGACTTTTTGAAAATTTACAATTCTGCTTGATATATCTGGCAAATAAGAGAAGATGCCATTGATGTGTGTGTGTGTGTGCACATACATACACACACATATATACGTGTATGGGACATGCATACTGGAACCATGCTGTTCAAACTGCTGAGGTACAGTTATCCTTTTACTTTATTAAGCCTCTAATATACTATTTCCACTCTATTATTTAAGCTGTAAAGAAGAGATGTTAATTTCATAAATGAGAAAGGACTAATTTCAAAGTCAAGAACTAATGCAGTTTGTGGAATTCATCGATCTCAAAGGCGCTTTCCTCAGCTCAGGCAGGAGAAACCTTACAGTCAAACTGCTTCTATACCACATGCTGAACCAGGGAACAGCAAGCTAAGAATGCTGTTTTGCACAAAATTTTATCGAGTCATTCCGTCAAACCGCCACGTTCATCCATATTCTTAAGAGTACTCTTACACAATAAGGGAAATAAACAGTTACATCTAAAATGTATCTTCCATTATTTAAAATATTTCTTTATTATAATGTGATACTATTATCACAATGAAAGGAAAATACTCAGAATACTCAGAAGAAAATACACAGAATCATTTTATCCTATTCTGAGTGACTCCACCTTCAACTTTAGGGGTTAAAAAAAACCCCAAAAACTAAAGTAATCAAAGACAAAGAAACATGAAGAAAACACTTCCAATGTATTTTTAATTATCATTATTAGGGGTGTGTTTCTTCCAAGGTAAATTTAATTAAGATTTCCAATTAATGCATTCAGTTTTTAATTGTGACTTGCTAATTACAGGGCCAGACTTCAGATTCTGATCCAGGTGTAAGTAATGAAAAGGCATTCCTGAATGGCCCATTTGATATTTCATTGGAAAACTCTGCTTGTAATTGCCAAGCAATCATTTAATATAAAATTTAAAAATACAGCAAACAATAGCAACACAGCAATAGAAAAATGAATGCACGTCTCTAGCACCAACAGGTCACCCATTCAAATGTAACTTCTACAAAGCTAACATTGTTAAATATGACAAAATTCATTAAGTTAAAAGGATTCACTTATATTGTGACAAATGTGAAAATAATTTTGTATATGTCAAGTAAACAATGCATAATCAAAGTTAAGACATCCCCATGGAAATTTTATTTATGCTAGCTTCTCCTACAGCTTGTCACTATTTTACTCAAGTGTTGCACTCGCACAGTAAGTCTATGAACAATTTCCACCAAATCCAGCTTATGGATGGTTTCTCAGTTGTTCAGTGATTCCTTTTCAGTGTTTTCTCATTTTTTTGTTTAATATTCAGAAAGAAGCACAAGAAGCATAACCACATGCTCATAACATGCTGTTTTCTCAGTGCTTTATGATGACAGAAGCCCTGCAGATGAGACACTTTGTTCATAAAGGGACTTTTCCAAGACACAAAGAGGTGTTTGGTGTAGAATGGCTCGGACAGATTTGCTGTTGTTGGTGTTATCCACCAAGGTTTTTGGTACTTTCGACCTCCACAAAAGAGCCTAAGATGAGGCTACCTGATCAAATCCAGCTGAAGCACAGAGACCATACACAGCCATGCCAAACTTCTTAATTGGTGTCAACTCCCAGAAGGCAAAATCAGCTTCCTAGCAAAAGCCCCAAGCAACAGTTTGTAAGGCAACAACAAAAGCCCCCAAACCAACATCAGAGGTGAAACTTAAAAACTGCAAAGAGGCACCTGCAGCACCAGAACATTATTTTCAACGTAAGAGGGTGGTAGCCAGCTCAGTATATGCTGCCCAGAACACAGCGTGAAATCATTAATCTTTCCCTAAGCTGCAGTGAAACCTCAGAAGCAAGTAATAAATTGCACTTGAGAGGTTCTAAGGGTATGGCCCTACTGACAAGGCATGGCAAAAGGGCGAATTCAAACTTATTGAAATTTGTTCCTTTGTCTTGATGAAACGAGGTCCTTTACACTGGGAGCTCAACTCGGCTACACCGAGCGGCCTCCAGCAGGCTGCCATCGGCAGGACGGGCGGGAAGCCGGTCCGGCCCTGCTGGCAGTCTCTCAAAAACTGTCCCGGCGGCAGGAAGGCGGCAGGAGCTGGGCCGACACCCGGACATCACCGACCGAGCAGGAATACCGCGGACGGCGCCAGCAGCACCTCCGACCCCCGGCGCCGGGCCTGCCACGCCCCCATTGGCTGCGCCGCGCGCGCCGCCCGCCCCCATTGGCTGCACCACGCCCCGCCCACTGCTGAAGAGCCCTCGGTAGCTCCCGCCCCGCGCACAGTAGAGCCACGCCTCAGGCCCGCCCCCAGGCCCGACCAATGACCTCATGACAGGCGCAGCGCTCCCCCGCAGGGCGCTCATTGGCCGAGCGACCCGCTTGTAATGGTGGCGGCACCGCCCCTCGAGCGGAGGTAGAGCCCCCCCGGGGATTCACTGAGCGCAAGATGGCGGCGCTGGCCGCCCGCCAGGGCCCAGGCGGGGCTGCTGCCGCCGCCATTAGGCCCCTTCCCCTCCCCTCCGCTATAGCC
This sequence comes from Mohoua ochrocephala, assembly GCA_013398855.1. Taxonomy (NCBI): domain Eukaryota; kingdom Metazoa; phylum Chordata; class Aves; order Passeriformes; family Acanthizidae; genus Mohoua; species Mohoua ochrocephala. Next base: position 129,224 of record VZTA01011358.1, on the reverse strand, counting down.
TTGTGTCAGCCTACAGGAGGCCCCGGCATGGCAGTGAGGAAGCGGCGGAATTTGGG
>VZTA01011358.1:90289-128494 GCA_013398855.1 Mohoua ochrocephala | reverse complement strand
GCGGCGGGGAGGGGCTACCGGGCTACCTGGGCCTCTCGAGCCCCGCACCGCTCCGGCCGGGCCGGGGAAGTGCCGGGGGGAACCCGGCCTCTGGGGCAGCGAGGGGACGGTACGTTCGCCGCCTTTGTCCCTCTCGCTCGGGAGGCTCCTCAGGAGCCGGAATCCCGAGGTAGTGGGTTGGCGGTGGCTGTTCAGTGCGCCGGGGGTGCTGATGTTCCAGGTGTACTTTGGTTCTCGCTGAAGATGCAGTCAGAGGTGGGCTCACGGTTGAGCAGGCTCTCACAAACGCCACCGCCAGACTGTCGAGTTTTTATTTTATTTTATAAAGTCAATGTCATTGATTAGGGCTCTTACGGCAAAACTAGCTGTAAAGTGAGGCATGTTGTGCCTCCAAATACACAGTGAGAGGCACGAAACGGGTTTTGGTGCAGCTGAGAGGTGGTTTAAGAGTTTACCACCTTTAAGTGCTTGTCTTCTCACAGGCTATCAGATGTTCACCCCGTGTCATAACTGTTGCTATTTCCTAACCTACCCTTACCAAAATGTTCTTAATACTTCTAGTAAGTTTCCCTTGAGTCTAATAATCTTGACAGAAGCTAATTTAAGGAGCAGTTAGATGAATAGTAAAACTAAGAGAGAAAGAAAACCTATGGAAGAGATGGCAGTTGAATGCAACAATCGCATAAACGAGATGTGCTGTTGACTGAATAGTTACACAGGCAGTACACTGATTTTTTTTTTTGGTTAGGTTTTTTTGGAGGGTTGTTTGTTGTTTTTTCTTAGAACTGGCTCTTTGGGGTAAGGGTATGAGAAATGAACTAGACCTATGAATTACAGCCTTACTTTCACAGAACAGGAATTAGTAAAGCATGTGATGTACAGATGTGTTTGCAATACATAAATAAAGGAAAATGTTTCAAAAATGTCTTGGGTGTTCACTACTGTAATGTTAAATACATGAGGATTTTCAAATTCTCAAAATATGGACATATACATACCTTTAGAAGCAGATTTTTTTAAACTTCATAAAATATGCTATAAAAGAGGCTGAATGAAAGGAAAAATGGAAAATGCTAAAGCCAAATATGAATGGCTGCTTTCCCTCCTCAGTGTTTCCTGATGGGCAAGTTGAGGTAAAGGTTTAGAAGGCAGGTCCTTCTTCCTTGTTTCTGCCACCAAGAGAAGGCTTTGCAGCAGTTTTTCCTCTGAGCTCTGGTGGTGAGCAATCATGCCTGCTGTACAACTCCACCATGCATGCTAAGGTTGAGGAAAGCCACATTAAGATTGTGACGAATTTCACTGTGGTTTTTGCAATAATTTCAATGAAATGTAGAACTACAGTGCATGCCCTGAACTTATTTAATAAGCAAGATTGTATTAGATAATGCTGAAATTTGCTAAATTTATATACAGAAACGTATAAAGGAGCATTAGTAAAAAGTGCTTTTTGGCCTTAGCTATGACTGGAGAGAAATTAATAGAAGGTGCTGCAGGTGAAAAAGATCAAAGAGAACTGAGATTATTCTACAAGTAAAGGTTAATAACCTAGACTGGCAGCAAAGACAATAATTATATCTATCTACCACACTGTGGTGAGCTGGCCATGGATTGCAGCCAGATGATAACCCAGTCACTCACTTTCCCCTCCTCCTCTATAGAAGGATGGGGAGAAAATGACATGAAAAAGCTCATAGGTCAAAGTAAAGACAGAGAGATCACTTAACAATTACTGTCGTGGGCAAAACAGACTTGGGGAAAATTTATCTAACTGCCAGTTAAAATAGATGTGGATGGTGAGAAAGCCAAAAATTAAAATACCACCTTCTCTAGCCACCGCTTTCTGCCAAGTGTAGTTTTCACTTCCTCTCCTATCCAGCCCTCGGGGGATGGGGGGGTCCCAAACGGCACACATCGGCTCCTGCTTGCCCTTCTGCTCCTCACGCCTGAGCTCTGCTCACAGAGGGCTCCTCGCCTCATCCCGCAGTTCCTACCCGGAAAGATTGAACTGCTCCCAGCCTTAGCTGAGAAAGGAGTTTAGTGGTGGTCCGTTCCAAATGCACCTGCTGATAACAAGGAAGTTTTAGCTCCTCTCATTAAGTGGGATAGTTGCCTCAGAAGAAAAAATGTGCTACGAAGCTGCCATGCAAGAAGAGAAGGGAAGAGACCCTGTGGAAATTATTCCCTGCCCAGGAGAACAGACTGAATTCCCTAAAGAACAGAGGTGAGATGTGCATACTTGCAGGGAGGGGAGGCGGCTCTAGGTGTGGAAGGAGAGAACTTCTGTAATGAACATGTGGGCTTCAAGAGGCCAAAGCTCTGTCTCTTGCCGTGGTGGTGGCAGTAAAAGTACATAACGGACTAAGAGGGGGGCAAAACTCAGGGCATGCCAAGTAGTATAAAATACAAATAGGATTTGAGGTTATTCATGTGTTTTGAATGTTTGGGATAGATGGTATTGTAGAGCTCGGTTGGGGTTTTTTAAGTTCTCATTTCAGTTGCTTAAAATTTTCTGGGAACTTTCAAGGTAATTTTTCAGAGCAGAGCCAATACCTAGTATGGAAGAAATCAACAATTACAAGGGACTGACAAGGTTTTAACAGAACTGTTTGGTCTTGTTAATGACACATTCAATTTAAATCTCTCTTTTAAGTGTTAGTAGATGATTTTTAAAGTATGAGTCCTCATGCCTTTCACTGGGGTTTGTACATGGCTGGGCAGTGCTGAGGGAAGCTGGTGACCTCCATCAGGTGGGGGATTTGCCCTCATTTCTCCATGTTTGTCTCTTAGTAAAAATGAGTTTGCCGGCTGCTGTAGGTTTTGTAGACTGCAGAAAAATATCACTACATAAAGTCATTAAGGTTGGGAAAGACCTCCAAGGTCATCAAGTTCTACCTTTGACCTCATACCAGAATGCCCTGGAGTGTAGAAACTGTCTTGTCAAAACTTGATCAAAACTGGTCACAGTGTTACCCAGGCTGAAGAATTACACTGCTTTTAATACACTGAAGTTTGTGTGTTATGTTCCTAAGTAACTTGTGGAGTTAGACTAGTGTTTTTTCCCTTGGTATTTAAAGAAATACCTTTTGCCCTGACTGAATATCGTCCCTTTTACCTTTACAGGCAGTGATATTCACTAAACATGGTTACAGCCAACATCGTTTTTACTGCTTTTGTGTCAAAGTAGCATGCAAACAGGAAAGCCTGGTTGGTATTCATAGTTGTGTGGCAAAAGCAGCAGAGAATCGGCTCAGGAAAAGTAGCAGTCCCAGGTCTTGACCAGGAGTGCTTGTGTAAGTGGTATAGGATCTTGTCGTACAGTTGGTATTCTCCATCTCTGAATGACTCGCACTTTGATTTGGAAGAAAAATTTAATAACTGTTTAAAAACCAGATTTTAAGTCGGCATATACCATAAAATAGGTCTAAATATTATTTGCAGATAATAACTAATAACCTTAACACTTTTTAATAAATAGATAAATAAGCAGAAAAACTCTGAAACAACAAATGGAAGCAGCTTGAATCTCAGGTATGGGCTGAGCAGCTAGTACATTGTGACTTACTCTAATTTTCTTTCATGTAATTTGTGAAGACACGGAACAAAATTTTTGTTTTGAAGCAGTAATCCTAGCTATAAATTAGTAAGAAAAAGCTGTGTAAGTAAATGTCAGGTAGTAAACTGAGTGTATACCTCTATTTTAAGATGTTAGCATTTTATAAAAGGTGATTACTGGGTTAACTCTGAAATGAAAATTTCTGTCTCTGGTGCTTAGCTTTGCTCAAATTCAGTTAACAGTAGGATTGAAATTGTGAGGACATTTTCATTTCTTGCTCTTTCTTTATGCTGCATTGAGACCATTTGTATCTGTAACTGAAGCCAAGATGAAGTGAAGTAGGTGGGCTTTACAGAAGATAAATGCAGTATGACTGAAACACATCATCATACCAATTAGGGCTAAATCCTGTTTCTACCAGAAGGCCTCCAGTACCATCTTCTGATTTGATGCTCTTCCTTAGCTTGTCAGAGAACTGTTTAATAGGCAAGTGTCTGTTAACAGTAACTGGAACTGCAAAGCTGGAATTAAAGAAGGTAAAAATTGTGTAAAGGAAAAGCCTGTAGAACTGCAGTTATGTTTTGCTCTTTTATTTTTCTACATTACTTAAACCAATGTTTAATAGCACTGTGTCTTATTTTTTACAACAAAATATTTTCATGTATTCATTTCCTGCTTCTAACCGAAAGCTTCATACAACAGTCACTAAATGTCAGCACCTAAATCTTCATAATATTGTCATTCTGTAGTGCAGTTTTGTTTTGTTTCAGACCATGGCTAGAGATCTTGCTCTGTATTCAATGTTGTCTTATTTTTCTTGTCAGTGCAAAATGTTTTCAAGGGGGGGGTAAACATTTACAGTGTATTGGTAGCAAGGCCATGGCTCTTACATGAAACAAAGAATTAACATTGCTGTTCATCCATTAGCTAAAGAATACTAAAGTTTTATTTTTCCCATTCTTGGTTTCTGTTTGCACATGATAATATATTCCTAATGGAATGGTCAGACTTAGATGTATCAAGAAAACCCCAAAAAATGACATTTTCATATAGTGGTAGGTGTATTTGTTTCTTTAAGCTTGTTTATCTAGGTGATAAACTGATCTACCTTACCATTTGGATATGTATTATAGACCTTTAAAAATATGGACAATTATAAAAAATTTGTTAGGGTCAAAAATTCAGATATCCATTAAGTTTCTTGAAGAAAGAGAAAAATGAAAAGTAATAAAAATTCCCACCAATATAATCTAATGTAAGTAAATTCTTGAACATGTTATTTTTATACAGAGATATATTTTAATCATAGATGTCATTCTATTCCTCAGTTAAATATTTTGACTGAGGACAAAACCATTGTATTGCAATGATTAGAACATCACTTCTCAACTTTCTTTATAAAAACCCCCACCCAAAACACTAAAAAGCCCCACCCCAACAAAAAAAAAATCCCAAACCAAACAAAAAACCCACTCCCCCAAACTCCAGAGATCTATATCCTCAGCTGGTGTAAAGCACCACAGCATCTTTGAAGTCATACAGACACAGCTGGCTGCTGAGAATCCAGCCCTGGAGATGTAGTGCATGGCAGCAGCCTGACATAAGACAGGTGTGTAGCCACAGGAGTGCCAAATGACTCCAGCAGAGCAGGTTCAGACAAGTGCATTTCAGCCCACCCAGCATATTTCAAATGCTGTGCTGGTTATATGGATTAAACTTTTGATGACATTTTTCATAACAAGAACAGCAGAAACAACAAGAATTTTGAAAATAAAGATACACTATTTAAATAGATGATAAAAATCTTAACACTACTAGGTAGACGTGTTAAATAAAAACTGTCTGTAAGTTTATAATAAATTAAAAATAACCTTTGGGTTTGAGTCTGAAATATTTCGAGAGAAGTGATATAATTCAGCATCTGGATCTGTAGAGCTACTGGAGTGCATTTCAGAGTACTGTAGTGGTATGAAACTAAACCTTTAACATAAATTATACAGTGATTTGTGTAAAATTATAAATTGATAGTAAGTAATTATGTTGGATCATAGTCAGTGAGGTGTTGGTAGACCAGGTAAATTGAATGTATTGTTCGTTCATTTTCTGTGGCAGCAATTTAGCATATGCGGGGCATAATTTCATGCTGGCACCTGTTAACGGACAAGTAATAAATCAGGCCACAGAACTCCTTAGAAACATGAAGAAAATGAAGCTGTAGTTCAATAAAAATGATAAAGTGCTTGAAATGATCATTTGTTGTTCACTACATTGTTTCCCATGTCATGGTAGACATCAAAACCAACCCAATGAAATACGATAGTGCTCTAGAGTAAGTAAAACTGAGCCTGTTACTTACTGTAGTCAATATTTCCATGTATTTTCTGGTCTTGATGTAGGCTTAGTTTATTGTGGGATCAGAAGAGAAGCTTATAGTACAGGCTGAACTTGCACAGACATAAAGATCACCATAAATAATCTCTATCTTGAAATTTTCATTTGCAACAATGTGGATGTAAGAAGAAGGAAGAAAAAGAGCAAGCTGGAAACAGTTCAGATCCAGTGTGTGTGGCCGGTGGGCCTGAAATACACTGTTCAGTTTTGTATGTCAGAAGAGGGTTGCTGGAAATGTATAGAAATCTGAAAATTTATTCCAAGTTCATTGGGTGAAAGCTGCTATAATATGGATGCTTCCTCCATGGCTTCAATCCACCTAAAAAGTAGACGAAAGAAAAAATGGTACTTATAAAATTTTTTTGCATTTAAAAAAAAAAAAAAGTATTTTAAGAACATAAAGCCTGAAGAAGACTGTGTTTTCCGTCCCAGCTCTAATGAGGAACTATAGTTCTGTGATTAAAGCAGGGAGATGAGTACTGGGACTCTTGCTTTCTAGTCCAATCTTGACCAGTAATTTATTGTAAAATCTCAAAGATAGTACAAGTGCTTTCTTAGAATAGGAAAGATGAATCTGGTGAAGTATGATTTAAAGCAACAAAACTTCCTATAAAAACTCATTTCTTTTTCTGTGTGTCTTGGGGTACTGGCATTTTTATTACAAATTTTGTGACTATCTTATTATGTGAAAGCAGTAACATTAGAATGGGGAATCAAAAAAATTATTTGTTGATGAGAAAAACTAAGAAATGGGTAAATTGAACATATAAATTAGAAGTTTCTGTACAGTAATCACCTTTGACAGACTTCTAGCTATGAGTCTTGAGGCTCAGTCTCTTCTTTACCTACAGAAGGGAGCAAAGTCTCCTTCCTGAAGGAACTGAAAAGCACCAGGTAGATTTTTAATGTCAATCAAGCCAGTCACATGCAATCTGGCTTAATCAAAATTCTGAAAGCTGTTTGTTTCAACTGTTACAAAGGCATTCTGAAGTGAAAGAGGGGAAAATCCCTACATAAGTGCACTGGCTAATGTGGAAGTCTATCCCCGTACCTGTGTGCTGAATTGTTGTCCTCTGCTCGAAAGCTATAAAAGAGAGTCTGTTTGTGGTAGAGATGAAAAACCGTATCCGTACTTCCTTCCTCCTTTTCTGGGGCAATGGTGAAACCCAACAAAGGCAAACTTTCTGTAGCAACTTTGTCCTGAAAACAAAGAAGTGAACGAAAATTTAGAGAGAAGGCTTGTAACAGTTTGAGGGCCCTTTCTGAAAAGCAAATGATACAACCCCTCTGTGACAGTTCTGCCAATGCAGTAGTGTGAATGTTCTGCTGGACTCATGGCTCTTAACCTAAACAGGAACAGTGCCTGTGTACTGCACATTTTTTTATCTAATCTGAGTCCTGAACACCACTTCTCAAAGTCCAGTTCTTCATGATCATCCACATGGCCATATTTGTCAAATTAGCCATTACTTCAGCCATCAGGCTGTCTTCGACATTATGGTCCAGGAGGCAAACCTGAGATTACTGAGAGTACAGCAGCAGTTCTGAAAGCCTGAGAGTCACTTCCAGTTATGTTCCTTTTGATTATTTTTACTTGCTGCCTGCAAGTAGTAGTCCTTTTGGTACCTTGTCATTTCCTTTCACAGGACTAATGATTTTTTAGAAATCTGCTGTTTCTCAAGCAGCACACATGCTTTCCAAAAGGCTGCTTGGAAATTTCCTACTTAGTAATGCAATTAATCGTTAATTTACTCCCAAGAAACTTCCATGAATTTTGTTTGGCAGACACAGCTTTGTACAAGTTAAAGAAAACAATAAGCCTTAATGAAATTGCAGTCTAGCTGTTTCTGATAGCTGTAGTTTTGGTCACTGTATTTAGGTAGATTATAGGTGTATATTGCTTTTGCCTCTGCTTTTAGAAGGTAAATTGCAGACTAGGAATTAAAGTAAACCATTTTTCCTTTTTCCCTATTGTTGAACCAGAAATGATCACTTTTAAGGTTAAAAGGGATAAGGTAAATATGTTGCATACAGAATTTGATGCTAATGGTCTGAACTGCTGGCCAAAACATGAATCCTTTTGTGACTCAATCTCCTCATCTGTTTAGAGGGGATAACATCGCTTCATATAACCATCACAGGGGCGATGGTGATGCAAGTTTAAATATCTGATGTTTGCAAAATATTCTAAAGACTTAAAGTACCAAGTTATTGACAGGTTTTTGCATCTATATTCTTTATTTGCGCAAAATGAATTTTTATGGTTTTGTTTATGAAATCTATCCATTATAACCAAACTTCATATCACACTTCAAGCTTATTGTATTGCAGCTATTATAAAATAAGAAAAGGGACTGGGAAAAGACAAAATACATAAAAGTGATCTAGTCGATACTCAGCCTCCTTGGCTGTAAGGAAGAGCTTACAGGCCAACACAGCAGGCATTATTCTCACTTCTGCAGACTGCCTCCTGTCTTTCCCTGTCGGTGCTAGTTGGACAAGCATGTCCTATTTATACTTGCCAAACTACAGGATTCTCCTCCCCACTGGGAATGGATCATAGTACTCTCTATCTACAAAAATACTTGGCAGTTACTAAGTGCACCAGAGAACACCAAAGGATCTTGACGTCTCTAGGTGTAAATATGTATGTTAAGGTTCACAGTGTTTGACAATTTATAACAGCATGAATAGTAAGAAATCAAATAATGAAGGGCAGCGTGTGAGGGCTGCCGAGGTCCAGCTAGGACTATGGCTGAGCCAGTCTGTTAGGACCAGGTCTCAGAAGCAGGTAGTTGTAAGAGCTACCATTTATACCTTTCCCATTTACTGGTCTCCTGCCTGTAGGGAGTAAAGAAGGGGTCTCAGATAGAAAACTATTTCAAGTCAGATTGCACAGTACCTCGTTTGCTATGTAGGTGTAGAGGACTTTGCCTTTGATAACAAACCAGCGTTTCTTCCAGTGTCTTTTGCCTCCCTTACATCTGCTGAGGTAACCACTGATGGTAGCTCCCTCTCCTGAGGCTGCCACCTGGAGCAGGGTAGGAGAAATCAGGATTTGTAACAGTAAAGGCTTTTCCCCTCCTGATTACGCATGTTTGCATCGCACCAACCACTAAGCGAAACCACAAAAGTATTGATACAGAAAAAATATAAGCATGGTATTATGGTTCTTTTTTACTGTTTGAATCTTTATAGTTAAACTTACTTCTCAGTAACTCTAATGGAAAATATGCAGTTGAGTTTACAGTTGAGGTCAGTAAGTTTACAGTTGTGTTCTGAAAAGCCAAACCTGTCCCTTTTCCCACATCTGGTGGTTTTTGGTGTTTTTTGGGTTTTAAAAGTACATGCTTCCAGAAGTGAATTACAGTCTTGTGGCTGAACACTTTTGAGACGTGGGTATATTAAGGGCCTTGCTATGGTTTTACATTAATTTATGTTAATCACTTGATAATGACTTGGTTTCATTTTTGAAGTAATATTTCTGAGAAGACTTGCTCCTCTCATAGAAATATTTTGAGGTCTAAGTGCTTAATGTTCTTAAAAATCCAGATTTTAAGTAGATGGAACTATACACATGCACACATAGAATGCAGTGTACATCATTAGTTACAGCAGTAAACTGTAATAGTATTGGATTTAGAAACAAAGGGCAGAGATTCAAAATCAGCTTTTGTAACATTGATAGAAGAGATGACTGAGAATTAATATAGCATTAATTCTGTTCTGTTTTGCAGCAGAACAGAAATGTTCCAGGACCTGGAATAATGCTATTGTGAGATAGTTCATGTTAATAAAGATGTGCTGCTTCCCTGTGGACAGAAAGGTGATGCTTTTTCCCTCATGGGGTTGAAATTCTGCCTGCCAGCTCTTTTAGTACTCCATTTGTGTGTTTGTATTACATGCTTGTATCTTTGGCACAGTTTCACAAACAAACCTCAAGAAATTCCAGTGTCTTGACTGTACAATGAGTTCAGCAAGATTTTTGCACTCTAGTCTCTTGGATACAATGATAAATGCCTGCAGGAAATGGGAGCACCTTACTGTGCTCAAGTTCAATGGGCAGCTTAGCTACCTAGAATCAATCATCAACATGGATTGGCACCTTATTCCTGGAAAGAAAACTAATATAATTGGAGAAATCGTGGCCCCATTGAAATCGGTGGGAATTTTGTTTACGTTGGTGAAATCAAGATTTTACCCGTTTGATTTGAAATCGTTTTGTTTGAGCTGGAGGGAAAGTGCCTGATTAAACATGTATGCTCTTGAATTGATTGTCAAGGACTATCCATTAAGTAAGTCTGTTTCCTAAGTGTTATTTTATTTCTCTTGAAATCAAAGTAAGATTTCAGAAGTAAGAGTCTTGTCAAGAAAGGTAACTGATGAACAGTATATCATGCCCTCTTGTTCTATCTAGTACCTTGAAGGTGTTTTAGTTTTTTCAAGACTTCATAGGCTGATGAGCAAATTCAAGTACCATACTCTAAAGGAGTTTCTCAGTGGGCTCAAGACACTTCTGTGGTATCTTTAGAGTTCAGAGTATTTTTGCATTTTAAACACTATTGTGAAAAACAAAAAAAAAAAAACCTGCATGATGAAAGTAAACCAAGGCATGTACTGAGCCCACTGCACACAGTACAAATTAAAGACATAGCTGCTGAAAGATGAGTACACAATTTTCTATAGTTCCTTGCCTTTCTCAGGCAGCTTGGTCCTACCTCCGTGAGAGCTGAAGGGATTCTCTTCTGTTTCTTAAAAGATGAATAATGAATATTGTGGAAGACAGAGGAGAAGGCACTGCTTGAACACCTGGATGAAGTTGGAGGGAAGCTCACACTTAGTGGCCGCTCTGCAAGATTAAGAAAATTCAGAAAGGGAAGGGGGAAATGGATAAGTTGGTACATATCAGGCTAGGGGAGACACATGACACGCTAATACAAATGACTGAGGAAAATGCAATGCCTCCTCCTCCAATGCCACAGTTTTTCTTTTAGTCTTTCTTTCAAATCACCTCTTTAAGTCTGATGAGTAGGTTCCATGGCACTCTCAGTTAATGGTACTAACCTAAAGTTTCTTGAAAAGGCCTGCAAGAAAGCTGACAAAGCACAAAACACAGCTTGTTTTCTTCTTATTTAAAATGAGCATTAAACAAATGGCTTTGACATCTTTCTCCTCTATGTTCTGGAACACCTTTGCAGGATAGATTCACTAATGCAACATTCTTTCTGTATGAACCATTCATTCTCTTTGAATTGTGCGTGGGAGACAGTTATTCTGTCTCTGAAAATTTCCATTAAGCCCCCATGTCTGAGTTCATATCTTCATGATTTCACTTCTGGCAACACATCATTTGAAAGCTCTTAGTAAAGCACAGCATTAGTTTAGCAGAAATCTGAGTTACTGCTTCTGGACACACAGTGGCTTGGGGATGTTTTTTTGGCTGTGTTTATGTGTTTTCTTGGCTAGTGTGAATTTCTTTAATCAGGATGGAAAAACTAAACTTCATCTGTCCACACCTTTTTTTTTCTTGGCAAGGTAATAAACTTACTTTTAGAGACTGTCCACATGAGTAAGTGTGCAAGAAAATTATTTCCTGTTCTCTCTCTATTCTTATATTTGTAACCCCTCTACCCCTTTTGTCTTTGATTTGGATGTGTACTTAAATCAGAAATGAGACTTATATGGTAGGATAATAATACAAAATTCTAGATAGGCAGTAGCTCTTCTGCTTTGAATTCACGCTTTCATCTGTAAATAGATTAACTTGCCCTGTAGGAAAGTTCTTAGTGACTCTGCACTTAGCCTCAATATTTCTTTTTGTAAAAGCTACAACATGGATGAGGACAGTGAAGAACCATAAAGACATTGTTTTATTTTAATGAATAATTAATTAGAAATGACAGGGAAGAGTTATCACCTATAATTACATCACAGAATAAAATAGTTCAGTTAGAAAGAACCTACAACAATCTAGTCTGCTCCACCAATTAAGGGTTGCCCAAACATCAAAACATGCTATTAAGAGCATTGTTTAAATGTCTCCTAAAAACTGAGAGGCATGGGGTATAGACCACCTCTCTAGAAAGCCTATTCCAATGTTTGGCCACTCCCTTGGAAAAGAAAGGTTTCCTCATGTCAAATCAGAATCTTTCCTGCCAAAGTGCTGAACCTTTCTCGTGTGTCTTGTCACTGGATCAGGGGGAGAAGAGATCAGCACCACCGTTTCCATGTTCCCTCCTCAAGAAACTGCAGAGAGCAATGAGGTCACCTCTCAGTCTCCTTATCTTCAAAGGAGACAAGCTCAGAGTCCTCAGCTGCTCCTTGTAGGACATAGTTTTTATTATTATTCTGGTTTATCAAAAGACATGGGGAGCTCTCAGAGAACCTGGCTTATAATCATAGAATCCCAGAATGGTTTGAGTTGGAAGAGACCTTAAACCTCATCTTGTTCCATCCCCCTGCCATGGGCAGGGATACCTTTCACTAGACCAGGTGGCTCCAAGCCCCATCCAACCTGGCCTGGAACGCTTCCAGGGATGGGGCAGCTGCAGCTTCTCTGGGAAACCTGTGCTAGGGCCTCATCGCCCTCTGAGCAAAGAATTTCTTCTGTATATCTAACCTAGGTTTCCCTTCTTTCAGTTTGAAAACACAGTTTGCCAAACTTGATTTTATGGCTTGCTAAAGAGTTTTAGCTGCCATACAGCCTGGCCCTCCTGGAACCTCAATACACATGCCTCAGGCTTGACATGAGGAATACTATTTAACAAACCACAATATAGTAGGCAGGTCCTAAAGCCTCCCCATTATATAAGCAGGAAATTGATTTGTCAGTTTTGCCAAGAATGAAGGAATCTTACCTCTTTTCTTAAGTTCCACATAGCAGCTATCACAGACTTTGGCTGCTTGATCTTTGAGGTACTTCATGGGGTACTTGTTTCTTGAACAATTTCGACATACAATCTGTTCCAGCAAGAAGAGATGCACATAAATATAATTTAAATTTATATATATGCATATACAAAACAAATCCCCTGAGCTGGCTGGGAGAGGAAGTTGGATAGTGGACCAGACGTGACTCTCTCCTAAATCCGTGGCAGTCAGGAAAAGCCTGCTGACTGAAATGCACTTGCCGTAGGTTTACGCTGTTGTAAGCCAAGCAGAATTGGTCACTGTATTTGGTTGCATACCGCAGCTGTGTCCTTCTCCTCAGAAATTTACACCTTCCCTATCACTGAATCATAGAAAGACCACTTTAATACTACTTCTGTTTTTGTAGCTTTGTTAGTAACATTGTTTTCTTAAACAAGCTTGCATGTTCCTCCAAACCCTGTGTAGGTACAGACTGATTTTCTCTGTGGAATTAGAAAAACATATTAAGTTAAATGCTTTTTTTATCCTATCAAATATTGCTGGTAGTTTTATGAAATTTTTTTTTTTAAAAATCAGGTTAAAAGACAGCCATGGTTTAAAACAGGACTGCAGGTTTATGTATACAAGCAAATCTCTGAAGTCAGAGGTTAAGGGACAAAACTAAGAAAGCTTATAGATCCCCTGAACTTTAGGGCAAAAGGCAGCAGCTCTTCAATGGAGCACAGAGGAAACTCTCCCTTTAGTCACTGATCAAACAATGCTCTACTGCTGAGTTTCTTCACTTTCCTTGGAAGATAATTTTACCAGCTGTTATTAGGGACAGGACATGGAGTAGTTGTGCTACTGCTCTGGTCCAGAACAGAGTCTGTATTTTTAGTGTATTGCTTCATTGTCTCTAGAGCTAGCTGTGTGTCAGATATAAATAACGGCTGCACTCAACAACAATTACCCTGTCAGCCTTTAACTACTAGCCTTTGGGAGCTAATTTGACCTTAAGGCAAGGTTACTGTTATTCCTTCTAGCGACATTAGAAACCTAACTACCTAATTTAGCAAAACTCTCACTGGTTCTGTGAGAAGTCAAATTCTCTTCTTGATGTTGCTACAAATTTTCAGGTTACAGCAGTGCCAGCCAGTGTCCTAGAGGTGTGAATAAAATCCCCTGAGAAGCTTGCACAGCTCTTACCTTCCCGCAGGCATGGCAATGATGTCGCCTCAAAGTGAGGGTAAAATCACAGCCACAGTTCATGCACATCATGACATGGGACACAGGCACCAGCGTAGGAGGCCTCTCACCCAAGGGTATTCCGAGCCTTTCCCTTAGCTTAAAATCAAAGAAGAATAAATGAAGAAGCATCCACGCTTCCAAAGTCCACTTAGGCAGCCTGGTTCCATTACGTACAATTCTCTCATTTCAGTCTACCTTCACCTGCTAAGATCCCCAAATTTTCTCATTCCTAATTCACTTATATAAGTGACATACAGCTGCTTCAGCACTGAAAGATTAGTACGCACCGCTGTTAAAGCCAGAGCACAAAAAGTAAAAATCCACATAAATCTATTTTTGGTCAGGCCCTGACACTCTTCCTCATCAGACAAGTATCTGACTGATTGCATATGAAAATTGCAGGTAGGAACATGAGTTAAAAGCATCTTTTTATTAGCAGCTTTTGAAATAATATCCATAAAAAGCTGTAACGACCTCCAATCGAAAAAGCACCAGAGTTCTTTGTCATTACACCTCGGGATGGTTGTGTGGTAAGGGAAGAGAAAGTAAAGAAAACAGTAAAAGCAAAGATGAATTTACCCCACTCCAAATCTGATCCATGCTTTCTGGTTGACCTCAATATATGTAAGCAGCTTTAAAAAATGTGTTTGCTGTTCCTAGTTCTTGGAATGCACCACATGGCAGTGATGTTCAGGTGCCTTTGTTCCCAGCTCAGGGAGCCATGACCAGTGTGGAACTGAATGCAATCTAATAAACTATGCTGAGCTGTGCTACTTCAGGTTCAGCACCAAAGTATTATGGGTACCTCACTGTCAGTTCACAACAGCTCAGCATTTGGCACAAGTAGGACAAACTTTTTTGCTTTTGAAGGATTGTTTCCTATGTGGAAATTAGACTTCTGCAGACATATAGGATCTAAACACAGACAAATCAAATTCCTCTAAATTTCTCTATGTGTACATTCAAGCTTACACCAGAAGCAGAGCTGCAAAAGAAATTATTTTTTCATTTGCTGAGAAGGGATTTGGTTTAGATTACTAAACTGACTAATTTCTAATTTTTTTCTTTTAAATATTTGAAAGTAGATTAGATACAGGCCAGGAAAAAAAAGCCTGTTTTGTTTTTGAATTAATCTTTTACTTTCTGAGGTCTTCAAAAATTGATGTATAGAATGGTTGAGTCTGGAAAGGAACTCTGAAGGTCACCTGGTCCAACCACTCTGCTCAGGCAGAGCCACATAGCGGCAGTTGGCAAGAACTGTGTCCAGGTGTCTTCTGAATATTTCCAAGGATGGAAACTCCACAACCTCCTCGGGCAACCCTGGGTGCCAGTGCTCGGTCAGCCTTAGAGTGAAAAAGTGTTTGCTGCTGTTTGAAGGAATCTCCTGTGTTTCAGTTTGTGGCCACTGCCTCTAGTCCTCTCACTGGACACCGCTGAGAAGAGCCTGGCCCCTTCTTCTTTGTATCCTCCAAGTATTCGTACAATAGATCCTCCCTGAGCCTTCTGTTCTCCTGGCTGAACAGCTGAAAGCTCCCAGCTTTCTCAGCCTTTCCTCCTATCTGAGGTGCTCCAGTCCCTTATCAGCTTTGCTGCCCTTTGTTGGACTCTTTTCAAGGTTTCCATGTGTCATACTGAGGAGTCCGGCATTGGACACAGTACCCCAGATGTGGCCTCACCAGCACTCTTTCTTATTTAGTAAAACTGGGGTTCTACATAATCTAAAATAGCATTTTTACTTTATCAGAGGTGGGTTTTGCCTCCTCAACTGGGAGTAGTAGAACTGAAAATAATGAGATAATAGTATACATAATTGCGCTGGTACAATTTCAATATTGCTGGCGGGGTTTGCACTGGTAGTGACTTTATTGTGTATATGTTATTAGTGTAACTAATGGGTAGCTTGGGGGTTTTTTTAATCCATGAAGTTTGCAGCTATTTTTAATTGTCCTTTAGGACAAAACGATCTTCCTCCAGAAGAACTAAGCAAAGGCCACAGAGTATGGAGTGTAATTAACATTTCAGAGGTGGCCCATGAGCTGTGATGAGTTTCATCATTCGAGCTTGGCATACTTGTTTAAATGAAAATAGAATGTCTGGCTACTAGGAACTCTGCATTGTATAACCTTCCTCCTTTCCTCTCTCTCTCTTTCCCATCCCTTTTCAAGCACTGAAAGATTTGGCCTCCTTTTACCTCCACGCTGCTGTGGAAAGTCGAAGTCTCGTGAGCTTTGTAGTCATCTGGGATGTGTTTGCTGATGCAGCTGTACCAGTCATCCCTTTCTGAGCAAGAGCTGGGGAACGAAATACAGCAGAGCAGTCAATGCCATGCACAGCAGGGACTGAAACAAGCTGATTGGAGGAGAAGAGTTTCACTTCATGAATGTTTGCTTTTCCCCTCTACTGCACTGAACTGATAATTTTCTGATCAGGAACATGCTGGACATGTTCTGAGTGATGATTAGTGTAGCTCCATGGTTAGGACTGTGACTGAGAAGGAACTGAATGTCCAGAAAATTTTTCAAAGTAGTCTTTGGCTTTGCTATAAGCTGCTCAATCCTAGATCACACAGGACAATATGGAGTGTCTCTTTTTGTCCTGTCTGCCCTATCTTTTAGGCACTCTAGGGAAGAGAGTGTTGGCATATATGGGTTGCTCAAAGTAAGTGTGTTTATGCTCATCTCTACAGTGGGATGCTTAGATGAATTGCATGTTAAGAAATGCAGAAGTGTATCGCCCACAGTAGAGATGTGAATGATTCAATTTTCCTTTAGCTTCTTTACAGACAACCTCCAGTCTCCTGGAACAGAAGAAGCTAGGACAGCAATTTGTGAAGGAAGCTGGGTGTTCCCTGGAGTTGCAGTTATGCGTGGAGGCCAGTAATTCTCCAGACTGGCCCCTAGATGCCCCCTGTGCACAAGGCAAACCAGCGAGCACTTTGCATTTCCCTGCCAGTCCAGCTATCCCCAAAAAGCAGCAGGGTGCCTGTTATTTCACAGATGCATTTGCTCTGTTACAGCCATGAGGTATCCTGCCTATTTTAGCTGGTTTTTGTGCTGTGACTTCAAACTGTGCACTTCCTGTTCATCTGAAGCTCTGCACAGCTGTAGCGGTTTCTAGCCTCAGTCACAGGAGGGAATGCAACTCAGTGTGGTCTCCCCTCTCCAAATCATACCAGCCGCTCACATTAAAGCTACCCACTAGACTTTATTGTAAAAACTAGCAGTGGCATCATTGCCAGCTGCTGCTCAGCTGTGATTTCCTCACACTGTCCTCATGAAGACCACCAAACAAGACATCTGAGAACAATTTGTGTTTTGTGGTCTTAAAAAAAAAGAGCACAAAAAGAGAGGAAATGCCAGATTTTCTTGATGATCTTTGACTTGGCATCCCTCTGCACTATGAGCATAAGTCCTTGTCTGAAAAACAGCAGCCTGTGCAAAATTCAACAAGCCTGGAGCAGAAACTCTGAGCTAGTGTATGTACTACAAATTGGCTAACCTCTGGAAGTCAAGGAGCTATGTGACAGGAGATCATCTCTGTCAAGAGCCACACTACTAGTCATAGAATCCCAGAATGGTTTGGGTTGGAAGGGACCTTAAAGATCATCTCATTCCAACCCCCTGCCATGGGCAGGGACACCTTTCACTAGACCAGGTTGCTCAGAGCTCTATTCAGCCTAGTCACTCCTTATTACTACCAATGTTACCACCTGTCAAATGACGCTTTCTAAGAAATCTGAAGATGTCTGTATCTTCCAGACAAATCACGTCCACTGCCTAGAAAACACTAAGTCCTGACTTTCCTGATTTAAACGTTTCTCTTGCTAATTCTTTCATGGCAATTCCCTGCACTTGAGAATTAAGATATGAATAAAAACCACAAAGGAAATCAGGGCCCATATAGTCATGGAAATTAAAGCCACTTTAGAAAAGACAGGTAAGAAGGACAACATGCTATCGAAAGTCTGATATCTAACTGACCCCTTTAGCCTCTTCTCCATTCAATTAAAAATCTCTAGGAAGTAATTGCAGGTTATTAATGACTACATGTGGGACTAACACCCGTCTGCTGACGAGTAAGATAGTTTGCATAGGCCTGTTCTTAATTAGCTATTTGACTGGTTGCACGAAGTCTCAGAGGAATTTTTGCTGAACCTCTGAGACTCAGAGAAGCTCAGCCCTTGATTCACTATTGCCACATTTGGTCCTTGTGGGATTTTTGGGATGCATCTTCTGTGCTGAGCTATCAGTTATTCATGTTGGCTGATATATTCATCATTAGGCAAATAGAAAGAGGGGGTCAAGTTGTCACTGCATTTCACTGGACAGCAGGGGACATTCACAGAACATAGAAATTGGACCAGGATGGGATTTTGTCACAGCACTACCACTATCACTCTAAATTAGCCTTTTAGGAGGTAATATTGACTGTGTTCTCCTAGTATTTTCTCTGGTATTTTGTATAAGCACCACAGGGTTATCCCTGTGTCCAAGACTAATATTTTTGAAATGCAAATAAAGATATAAGAGCATATGAGCCTTCTCCATAAAGGTGCTGTGCTCAAATCTGTTAGCAGCTCCCTGCTAAACCAATAACATGGCTCTTCAGGTCAACGAGCAATTTTCAGCAGGAAATGGAAAGACTTTACAGACTTTACATCTACTCATATAGCCATGCTGACTTCTGAGCTTTGGTCATCCTTAGTCTACTGCCTTTAGTCCCTGGCACTCATGCTGTATTTCCTCAGTGCATTCACCTTGTCTCACACAAATATAAAGGCTTGCATTGTGGTTGTTAACAACTGGCCTTTAGTGCAGGCTTGCAGCACCTCAGTGTGAGCAGTAAAATATATAGTCTTTAGGGACACTTGAAGCCTTCTGCACTCTTCTGTCTTTGGTGCTTCTTTTGGTGAGTGTAACAGGCCAGGGATGTTGTGCAATGGAGTTAGGAGAGCATGCTAGCTGCTGGCTCACTGGTATCTCATCAGCTCTGCCAGCCAGTACAAAAAGGAGGAGGAAGAACTGTTCTTGGGTGACTTATGGCAGATTGGTCACCGAATGAGCAGCACAAGGAAAGAGAAGGGGCTCTAGCCCAGTCTCTGTCTTGTTATCAGGCCCCGGTTCTATCTACTACCAAATAAACACAGCTCACAGTGGCCTCACATACTTTCTTTATGCTAATTAAGCATGGACTTGATATGAGTACAAAAGGCAAAGAAGCATTCTGATAATCCAAGCTGCTCACTAGGGATGACAACTTCTGTTGCCCCAGGGAAAGGGGATGTGCAGCAGAATTTCCCCTCTACAGGATGTGCAGCAGAATTTCCCCTCTACAACACAGAAGAACTGTACACATCCTGCTTTTATAACTGGCAGGTAATTCAGAATTACTGTGAGTATATTTTGAGGATTGTGATGAGTGTGCAGGTCTAAGAAGATCTCAGATATGGTTATGGTTATAAAAGGAAATGGACCAAAAGGCTTTGACGGGTAGTTGAGCACTCCCCACAGATGATAAGTGCTCTGAGAAGGATGAGAGCTCCAAATTCTGATTCTGAATAAGAAAGTGCCATCCCTGTCTTTCTCTTGCGCTGTGTAATTTAGGAAGTCGGCTGTGTTTCTAGGCATTCTGTTGCACGCTGTAGTTGCAGATTGATGGTGGGAAAGTCAGTACTTAAAAGCATTGAAGACCTTGTTATTTGGAAGACTTAATTTTAATACCACTGCTAGTTTTCTATGTCTTTTGTAATAAACTACACGTGGAAAACAAGCCGGCTACCTTTCTGCTATAGCTGTAAGTAAATTAGAGGGATAGTTTTAGCATAGAAGCATGAAAAATACAGTACACTGCTATCTTCTGATCAGAAACTGACCTACAATCTCTTTTTGGCACTGGCTTGGGATCCTAGGACAGAGATCTTGACTCAGTTGCTATCAATACTAGCAGTACACAAACTCATTAGTGAAATTCCTCTTATTAGAAAAACCCGTGAGGTTGCCAGTAAGGTTTAATATTGACTTTGTCACTTCAGCGCTATTAAATGCTTTTATACCTGTTGCATGGTATTACCTAATTACTATTTTCTCCAGCAGTTTTACAGCCCTAGAGGTATGAGGTAACAAGGGAACTTATAAAAGGGAGATATAACAGACTCCTAGTGTCACAGGGAAAGAATGTGAAAGATAATGGAAAGTACCCAGGCTTCTTCTTTCCTTTCTCTTTAAGATGTTATCAAGAGCCAACTTCTAGTCTTTAGGGAGTACATTAATTGAATTAGTTACAGTTTATAAGCCTCGCATTTATAATGAATGTTGATTGTGTAATCAAGTACTCAGTCATTGTCTGTCACCAATAGCAGACTGAAAAAAGCTAGTTAAAAAAGAATGAGACACCATTTCAGTCTTGGGTATTGGTTGGACTAATCTGGAGATACAGCTCTAGAATGTGACACCCTCTGCCATGGACATTTGGGAACAGTACCTTGCTGACAGGGTCAGGCAATGTTCATCATATTCAATCTTCAGGATGTTTTGGGCTTTCTCTATCACTGGGCGACTGACCTAGAAACAAATGCCATGAACATGAATGTGGACATGAGTTAAACTGTCTATAACCGGTACACTATAACATGTCTCGATGCATACGGTCTTTGATATCCCAACCATCTGTTTCATATTTCAATGCAAAGAGATGGGCATTAAGGTTTTTTTTATTGCTGTTGTAATGAGAAATGATCTCTATTTCAATATGATGGTGTGCTGAAGGAAAAAAATCACTTAATCCAGCCTATAAGGATAAAGTATCTATGAGGGTTCAGTTTTAATGTGACAAGCTTAGGAGATGTTTAGTCTGACAAGTGTCAGAGCATTTTGGTCTTTGCTTGCAATGAATAGAAATCACCTTTTTTTCTGACATGCAGGCATTATACAGTGAAGCACTTCAGTTCAGTGAATGCCTATCTGCAGCAAGGCTCTTTAAGAGCAAAAAAAAAAAAAAAGCCAACTTAAAAGCTACAGCTCAGCTAAAATCTTTTCCCTAGCACGGAGTATAGTAGTAGCCTGCTAATAGCAACAGCCAGTGAGGAGAAACATAGCTTCATTGTTTCATTTTTATTAACAAGCATCATTATGCTAGTGATTCAGTGTTTCAAATGTACCTCAGTAAGTACCTGCTCCACAACTCCTTTTCACTTAACAGTAGAATATTTTGGCAATTCCTAGGAATTTCTGGGATCCCTGAGTTAGTTTTAAACTCACATCTTTAAGAGCAAATCAGCATCCTCACCTTTTCACAACACCTTAACCTTCCACATGTCATTCCACTGAAATTAATGATTAGTTATTCCCATCTTATGTGTTTTCTAGATCGTCAGACTCCTGACTTGTCACTTCAAATCCTCTTTCACATAAATTCAACTTGCAATATTAGCTATAGAACAGTTATGAAGGTCCAATAGACCCCTTTGGTCCAATAGCTCCTGTTGCACAGGTGCTGGTCCAAATGAGTACTTAGGGAAAGAGTGTAAGGACAGATTAATTGTGCTTGCAATTTATAAATTTATTGAAGAAGAAACTGGTTTTGTATCACTGCATGAAATTTCTCCCAATACACCTTTTCCCCATAAAGTTGGCTAATTGCTTTTTGAACCATTAATGCTTTTGATGAAAACAGTCAAAAGGCACATGAAAACCAGGCTTGTGTAAATTTTGACTAGCAGGAGTTTAAAACCAGGCAGACAAAGCTCTAGTGAATATGTTGAAGGGAACAATAACGCATTGTCTGGAGACAAAATGGGATAATATATCTTTTCTGTTTCCTGTTTTGTGATCAGAGGCTACCTGATTTTGGCTTGTATTATTTATGCAGCCTGAATAAGGCTGTCATACTAAGTCACAGACTTAGAGATAATCTTTTTATGTTTGTTTTATACAATTTTTCCTTCTGTCTCCTGTAAGAGACAAGGGAATACATCCCCTCTTTCCCCTTGCTGGATATGAGACATAAAACTAGCAAAGCACCAGCAGCTCACTATAAAACTTTAATTCAAGCTTTTAATACAGATGAAGCATTACCTTCATGCCTGACACAGCCAAGGTGTTTTTCAGTCGGTATTTGCCATCCTTCTGGGGATATGTGTACAGCAGAACATCATTCATCTATATGAAAAGAAAGACAAAATCAATAATTTGCAATATGGCTTACAGGCCTGCCTGCCCATTCTCCTGGGGGGGATACACAGAACAAGCTGTAACTTGATGAACTGCTGGGACTGTTATTAAAGACAGGCCCAAGCAACACAGCTTACATCAAAACATGCATTTCCACAAAACTCTGGGGAGTCTGTATCCAGAACTTTATTTCTTACCATTTCTGACTGTTGCTAACAACTAAGCAAGTTAGCTAATCAGCTCCTTTTTATCCAGCACGGGTGAAACAGCTACTTATTTTAAAGGCAATGACATGTTCAAGTTGGCAAGGCAGGTTCTGCATTTACTAGCTGGCAATACCTACTAACTGCAGGGTGCTGCAGGCCTGACTCCCTTGGGGATCCCTTGACAATGAAGCTGCAGTGAGGCCCAGATAGGGCTGGCACTCACAGACTCCCATCTTCTGGGCAAAAAAGGAAGTGGAGGTGAGAAGAGGTGCCACAGTCTGAAGGAATGATTCAGGGAGGAATGGTTTGGATATTGGAGAGTAGTAACTGTACTTCACTACTAGTGAAACTCACCCAGACATCTGACAGGTTTGCTGGGCTTGTGGGCCATAGCAGAGATGATGGAAGGGCAAAAACGAGAAACTTCATTTTATGAGGAAAAGGAATCAGTACGTTAACACCCCAAATATCTCCATGGTTCTCATAGTTCCTTGTAGAATGCATGTTTTTCAAACAGCCTCATCCTAAATGGGTTCAGATCTTCCCCGCAGTGTGCCTAACTTAATTGTAGACATTATCGCAGCCTTTTACCTTGATGCCAATGAACAAATTAATGAAACAGTAGAACTGGACCTTGTCGGTCTTTCCGGACCCCTCCTGCCTTACTACTAGAAGGAGTAGCAGTATTGGTGGCTTTAGCATTGCCAAAGTAACATCTGCCTGCATGCATTCCTTGCTTTACTTGAGTGACCAGGTCATGTTCTCCTGCTGTCTTTCCCAGGCCTCTCACATCAGTACCTATTTGCATACACTCAGTTAGACCCTTGACTACTGTACTGGGACACTATGAACAAAGATTGCAAGGCAATGTAAAACCAAGAAAACTGAAGAATGATTTGGCACTAAACTACTGTATCCTGTATACAGGATATACATCCTATATTGAATTACTGAGGTCTTGATAGTACTGCCTGACCACCTGAAAGTGCTGGTATAAAACTTTCACTAATTTGCCTGAAAAACAAAATGGAGAGTGGAGCCTTTTGGGTGTTTTCTTATAAGGTCATAGTTCAGCTTTCTTACAGAACAGGAACAATGGTTAAAGAAAAATTACATGGAATCAATACTCATGGGATTAAATCCTTATCACCTCGGACTTAACAGCAAAACGGTTGTTGCCTTTATTAGGACGTGAATTCACTCATGGACCAGTTCATTAAGTAGCTGTCTGAGTCACAGCAAAACGGGCTTATATGCTTTAGCTGTACATCTTTAAAATGCAGATTCCAGTTAAAATGAGGCAAAACATACTGAAGAGTGACTTTTCCCAAAACTTTTGCCTCAAATTTTACTACTTTTAAAAGTCAAATTGAGTTTATTGAGTAGGACCAGCCAATATTTTTGTAGACAATACTGAAACATTTCATTCTAGTATTTTAACAAAAAAACCCCTCCCATCCTTTCTTGCACTGGACACTCTACTGTGTATTTCTCCTTGTACTTCTAATAAGTCTTAACTCCTTTAAAGTTCTTTTAAGAGAGTTAAAGGGAGTCTTTTATGTAGCAGTTTCAAACTCTTTTAATATAACTCCCGTCAGCTGAGGATATAAAACCATACTATCAAGTCAGAATAGTAGTCTTATGTTCTCTTCTCTGTAGTCTAAAGTTGGAACAACAACACAATAGAATTTCCTTAGAATAAGGTGACAAATTGCTTGTAACAGTTTTTCTGTGTTTTACTTACTGTTCCATAAATTACTCTCCCCTAACATTAATCTGATCAGCACAGTAACACCTGCACAATACTGACCCCATGACGATTCACAGTTTAACCAGGACTATGCATAACCAGTAAATTCCTCACAACCCACTGCATACTGACTATCTAGGAGGCTAAGACAGAAAAAACTGAGAACGTTTTCAGTGAAAAGCCGGTGACAGCTATTTTCACTTTCTATTCCTAGTAGTAACTAGGATTCCACCAGCCAGGTGGGAAAAGGGTAAAAAGACAGGCAGAGTTTATTGCTAACATTAAGAGAATGTGAAATAAGAGAATACTACTGAAATCCTATATTTGCCTGGTGATCTTGCTATCTCCTGCGTGTTCAAAGGATTGTATGAGAAAACTGGACTTCCTCTGCCACTCATCAGTGCCAGTACTTAAGGCATTTCAAACCACAAGAAAAGGTAACTACCTAGAATCATAGAATTGGAATATTCTGAGTTGGAAGGGACTCACAAGGATCATTGATTCCAACTCCTGGCCCTGCACAGGACACCCTATCATTCCCACCCTGTGGCTCAGAGCATTGTCCGAATGCTCCTGGAGCTCTGGCAGCCTTTGGGCCATGACCCTTGGGAGCCTGTTCAGTGCCCCACCACCCTCTGGGTGAAGAACCCTTTCCTAATATCCAGCCTAACCCTCTCTTGACAGCTTCATGCTGTTCCCTTGGATCCTGTCACAGACAGCAGAAACTGGTGCTGCTCCTCTATCGCCCCTCGTGAGGGAGCTGCAGACCATGATCAGGCCTGACCTCAGTCTCCTCCACACTGAACAATTCAAGTGGCCTCAGCCACTCCTTCTATGGCTTCTCCTCCAGATCCTTCACCATCTCTGTGTTCCTCCTTTAGATGCTCTCTAACAGCTTTAGCTCCTTCTTATACTGTGGTGCCCAAAACTGCACACAGTACTCAAGGTGAGGCTGCCCCGGTGCAGAGCAGAGCAGGACAATCCCCTCCATCGCCCAGCCGCTGATGCTGACCCTGATGCTCCCCCGGACATGGTTGGCCCTCTTGGCTGCTAGGGCACATTCAACTTTTTGCTGACCAGGACCCCCAGGGTCCCTTTTCATGGTGCTGCTCTCCAGCCCCTCATTCCCTAGTCTACACACACAACCAGGGTTGCCCTGTCCCAGCACTAGCCCTTGTTAAACTTCATATGGTTGGTGACTGCTCATCTCTCTGATTCATCGAGGTTTCTCTGCAAGGCCTCTCTGCCCTCGAGGGAGTTGACAGCTCCTCTCCGTTTAGCATGATTGGCAAACTTACTTAGTATCCCTTCGAGTCCTGCGTCCCTGTCGTTCATGAAGATGTTAAAGAGCACTGGCCCCAAAATGGAGCACCGTTTAGGGCACTAAGCCCAAGGAAGTGAACTCCTGAGAGAGATTTTCAGGATTCTGACATAATCTGCTATGAGGCTTCTTGAATAGCAAACTCAATTTATTTTATGTATTTTAAAAGTTAAATAATTCTTTAAAAAGCTGCTTATACTTTTATTACTGTTGATAAAGGATGACACCACAGTGCATACCATTATCATGACAACTCTGATTAATATCCCAAGATTTTACTAAACATGAATTTGCTTTATAATTGCCCGTTGGAATTTTTTTCCTCCTCCTTTTTTTCTCCCCTACAGTATTTAGCAGTAGGCTGTGATTTGGAGGTCACACTAGCCACAACTTGACACAGTGAAATTATGACAGATATTTCAAAGCTTGCAAAGCAAGGCACACATATTCATGAAGAAAGAAAGGGTTTGCACTCACTGCTGTCTCCTTTGCCACATGCACAGCAGAGACCTGAGTGCTGGCCATATGAATGGTACGGACAGAACTAGCATCAGTACCAGTGGTTTCATGCATTCTCCTGCTTCAACTGTCCACTGTTCCCTGGAGCAGTGAGGATTGGCTGATGATAAAATCTGGTCTTGCAGCCTCTCAGAAATCTGCAGTAGAAGAGATGGACTGCTAGAACTCTCAGGGAAGTTCCCACAAGTCCTTGGGCTTCAGACACATTTCTTGTTTGCCAGAATACTTTTGAATAATTGGGATTCCCAGACTGCTCAGAATTTGATATTGGAGCACATATCTTTATTCTGCATTGCTCCATGCACACACACGTTCCCCAAAACAGTTGACGACACAGAGAAAAGAAGGATATGTCTCCTCTTTAATTCCTTTTTCTCTGTTACTACTTTTCTTTCCCCCCCCCTTTCTCCTTATAATTCCCTCTGTTGTGACAAGTACCCAGTGACATTAGAGTCAGTGCAAGTTTTCTAACCTACAGTGTTCAAATTGATCGATCCAAACAAGTTTATGCCCTGCTGAACTGCTGGCATCCGTATGAAATATACTCTCTGTCTTAAAGTTTCTACCACGTGTTTGGTTTTTCTGAATGTTTTAAAGGCTAGTTAATTATGAACCCTGTCTTCTTCTATTCAAGTTTGAGTTAAACATCCCCTGAGTGTCAGTGGAGCAGTCTGAATGTGTGCTGGAGCTGTGTTTTCCAAGCTGTGACTCCAAAAATCTATACTCCAACCCTGCCAGACAGAGCATTAAACAGTCTCCCATTTGATAGCAGCTTCCTGCAACTCATTTTCAACACAAGTGGCCTTTGTAGAGAAATTCTTAGAAGGGTGAGATAAGAGACAGGCTCTGAGTTGCAAAGTCTTGTGGTTGGGGGGCAGTTAGGGGACCTGCCAGTTTCAGCAGCCCATACTGTGCTGCACAGAGGCCACAACATCCTTGTAAACAGAGACTGGACTCAGGAAACAGACACACAGCAAAAGTCACAAAACATCCTGCCAGGAAACACCAGATTCAACAATACCATCAGCCTGCACAA
Organism: Mohoua ochrocephala; assembly: GCA_013398855.1. Lineage (NCBI taxonomy): Eukaryota > Metazoa > Chordata > Aves > Passeriformes > Acanthizidae > Mohoua > Mohoua ochrocephala. The sequence continues at coordinate 101,453 of VZTA01011358.1, read as the reverse complement.
AACAGCCAGCTCAAGTAACATTATGATACACACAACATACACCTGCAGAAACATTTGAAATTTGTCTTTACACTGTCATGCCTATATGGGCTGTGCACAGACATACAGCGCTCCTTATGGGCAGATATTTATTCAGAGCACAAGCATGCACACCACTAAAGCATACCTCGAAAGCACAGGCCAAGGAGGAATCTGGCACACACCCAAGTTTTACAGCATATTCTAACTACAACTTTAGTTTGATGGGCTCATCTCCTGGGATGTATAGGGATTAAATTCTCAGGGTTATCCTCCAGTGTGTACTCTTGCTCTGAAATTCTCTCCAGGTCCTGGTCTTGATTTAGCTTCTGTCAGAGTAAGTTCACTACTAAGAACTTCAGAAAATGCTGTTCATGTAAAAATTTGGTTTGGATAGTGAAGGTAAATAGACTTATTTCATCAAAGCTAAGCCAAACTACACCTATACATGCTAGGTTCTGGTGATCTTTTTGAGTTGCTGCTGACATGTGAAGCATAAAAAAGAAATTCTGAAAGGTTTGGGTTTTTATTAATACACAAACCTGGGTTTTGCAAGTGGCTTCAAAGGATTATAATATGGTCTTTAGAAGATAAACGTTTTAAATAAATGTCAGTTTTAAGAGACAGTGTTTAGGAAATTATTCTAGTCTTGGGGTTTTGGCATGGGTTTTTCTTCCACAGTGCCCCCAGGCATCAGAATCAAGACAGCACTGACAGAGAGAATATTATTTTCATGCAGGCGTGGCCTGTTAGTGAAAGATGTTGGCAGTGATGGCTGGTAGGGCCTTAAGACCGATGCAATAAACATGCCATATGCCAAGAAAAAAATATGCTGATGTAGCTATGCGGTAGTTGTCTTGCTGTATCCACAGGCTAAATAGTCCTTTAAGCAATGCAGGAGTAGTAGTGGCATGTGCAGTGGTGGCACTACTGAGAATCCATAGCAATAGTAGTGACAAGCAGATAATGCATGACCACTCAGGTGTTAATGCAGGAGTTACCATATTCCACAGTAACTTTCCTGCAATTTCACCATATGTGGAATTGCTTTGCAAACCGGAGGAGCATTCATGTGGAGGAGACTGGAGTTAAAAAAAAAAAAATCACTGAACCCAAAGGTAGATATGTGCCATTAAGTTTCAAACAGTTTCAAAGATCCAATCACCCTCTCCCTACCCCTACTGGATATATAACACAGGAACCCTGAAGTGATTGCAACTTCAGTGTGCTAGACCAGGAAAGAAGCCAGGTTTATGTGTCTCTTTGTTCTTGAAAGTGACCATTATGACTAGCTCCACCCCATTCTTTGCACGACAGCACATTTGGTCACAATTTGCCTTGCTGACTGAAAGGAAGAAAAACCCACTTTTTCTGAATACTGAGAGCATCTATTAATGAGACCTTGGCTACTGTAATGTCTCCAGCTGTCAAAAGACACTCCTCTCTTTGCAGTTAACTTTGAGCATCTGAACTTTCCCTAGGCAATAGTTTCTAAACTAGAGAGTGCCAGAAACTAATTTCTGTGCTGCTTTGTTCCAGCAATACTTTTGGCCTCTTGTGACTTGTGACCTTCAAGCTGATACAACCATTTTGGATGACTTGAAATTTATATAAGTTTATCCCAAGTTTAAATTAATTTCCTTTTAACGTTTATTACGAACCTGATTTGTGATCTTCCTTTAAAATTCTCTATATCGGTTACAATAGCTAAGTTTGTAACATTTCAGTGTTTGCCATAGTAATGGGTTTATGATGGCAGTTACAACAAACACACTGGAAGACAAAAAGGTAGCAATTTTGTCCCAGCTTTAGACACAATTCCAAAATAATTTTGAATACTAGCAAAGGCAAGTGTTTCAGAAGAGAGATCAGTAGGGATGTAATTATCATCTGTTATTAAGTGGTCGTAAGTAGACTTCAGAGTTACTACTGCCGAGAACATTGTTTCTTAAGACCAGCTCCTGGAGTTTCTGGCATAGCCTTTTTCCCTTGACTGCAACAAAGTCATGATTTTGACATTTATTGCAGTTGTTACAGTCCATCGATGCTGACTCACTAAAACAGAACTGCAGCTATCTCATATTTGAAGATTTGGGTGAAATCCATAATTTTCAGTACACGAAAGTCGGAATTTTCACAGAAACCACTGAAACCATCAAAAAAGTGCAGCACCAGCACTTTGTCCCATCCCATCTGATCTTTGATTATGACTGCAATATGTGATTGAGGAGGGAAAGAACCTTGTGCATACACGCATGCACAAATAGGAGTTATAAGTAAGAGGGAGAAATAAGAAGGATTAATGCAAAATATATGGCTTCTGTAATAAGCCATCTCTCCTCCTTACAATGATCCCATGGTGAAAAGCTGTCAGCACTTAAAGGTGACAGCAAATACGTATTCCAGGCATATAAGCCATTTATTTAAAAATAAATTCTGCAAGCAATATTTTAATGTTAATAGCAGCAGTAGTGCTCAGTTCTTTATAGCTTTTTTCTGGGAAGGAGCTCTAAAGAATTTTTCAAACATTAACAGGTAAGCAGATAACAAAGTCCTAAGTATCATATTTCCCTTCATATTGATAAGTGCATAAAAATAGGTGTGGTTACACAATAAGCTACCTGAAAAGTTGAGAACAGAGCTCAGGAGCCTGGAGTCTCAGATACTCTCTAACTGCTCGATGGAGCGCGTAATGCAAGACAGAAAGCATGAATGTTCATAGTATATCTCCAGAACAGTGGTGTTTCATCTGTTTTGATTTGCAAATACTTGCACTAGGGTTGTGGACCCTTGTAAAGGGTATTCCGGCCAAATGATGAAAGGTCCATTTTTCCTAATTATCCTAGAAGAATGTTGCAAACTGTCACTGAAAACCGTTGTTCTAATCCACAGTAAGCTGGAGGTGTGTGTTTAGAGGAACTACATTGAGGCAATGCACAAAGTTATCAGGTAATTTACATATATGTGGACAGCAGGAGCTAAAACCCAGTCCTTCAGCTTCAAAGATACAAATCCCTCCCAAGTGTGACCAAAGAAAGTTTTCAGCTACTTTAGCAGTAGGGTATTCTCTCTTGCTTCTGATTAAATGTCCTAAGGTCTTAGGACTTTCAAATGTGCAGCTTAATTCCTGAAGGTATTCAGGAGTTCTCATCTTCCTGATCCCCTTGAAAACTTGCACTTCTTTGCAGAATTGTGTCCTGGTGAAGGCTGTATCTAACTGTGGCACAACTAGACGGTTGCACAGCACGTATTCCTGTATGTGGGGCCAATGGGACGTGGGAAAGGACTAACAGCCCTGTTAGCAACAGGAACTAACTCACCACATCACTGTTGATAGTTAAATGACTTGCAGCCTAAAATCTGCCAGGGTTCAGGGTTGCATAATGTATGGAAAGATATGAGAGAGACAGTAAAAATATGAAAAAAATCTTACCAAGAACAAATGCCGAGGATGCCTGTTTTTGCCAGAGACTTTCATCAGTGTTCCCTCTTTAACAAAGATCTGAAGGAGAAAAACAGCAGATTGTAATCCTGAGACTTCATTCTGAATCTTACTGAGAAAAGAGAGTATTTCTCCTGGGGAAAGAGCTACTCCAACACCATTCATCCGCACAAGAGGAGATGGAGAACCTCAACACTTGTTTCTAGTTCTAGCCTTACTCCTTATGATCTGGCTTAGTCTTTGCCTGGGTTAGCTCTGCTGCCCTTCATGGCTTGCATTTATGTCAGTACAAAATGGGTTGGAAACCCACTTGTCCTCAGCCCACTGTTTCTGCACTGTGGACTGTGCTCAGAGGTGACTGTCACAGATTGCAAAGCTAACATGTAATGGGCTTTAGAAAAGAATTCTTGTCTTTAAAAGTCCTCTAAAATAGACAGACCAAAGAGAAAAGCTGAAACCTTGGGCTTTAGTATGCTACACCAACTTAAGTATACCTGCATATATAATTTGTATAATTTTGGGAGCACAATACTTTTTCGGTCCATCTTGTTACTATGTATGTAGGTAGGACTGCGTATGTAAGCAGCTAAACCAGCACACTAGAACTTCATGACAGTAACATTTGAAAAAGTCTGCCATAACTGAACTACATCAGTGGATTAACAGTCATCTGCTCTTTTCAGATGGAGAACAGAATCTGGTGTACTTTTCCACTCTAGAACAGTTTATGATCAAAGAGACAAATCCTGCAAATTCTATATGCTGGGCTTTGCAGAATTTGTTAAAGCATTACCTGGTAAGGGCAAGTGAGAATACTGATATTAGAGCGAAAAACAAAGGTTGACTGCAGTATTTGGCTGATGAGTATTCTTATGCTATGAGTATGCATGCTTTGAAAATTGCTTCATGAATTTTGTTAAAGATATTGGTGGACCGAAGGGAAATTCAGAGTTGCAGAACTCAAGAAAGAAATCTTTTGAAGCGCAGAAGCAGGCTGGAGCTGAGGAAACTGAACAGATTTGAAAGCCAGAAGAAATTTGTATTTGATGTGGATAGCAAGACAGAGCTGTACAATCTCTCACGTTTCTGTTGATGTGTTTCTTAAAAACAGTGTCTTGTATTAAAAGCGCCACGGGGGAATGGTGAAAATATAAGTTTGAAAACAAATTAATTGCCCTGATTTAAGGTTCTTACCCAGCTATATAAAGTGCAGAGCCTTTTCAGGCTGCAAGCAATTCCTGCTAGAGCTGCAGCCTTTCAACAGAAGTATATAAGGAGGAAAGCAGTAGCTTCATCAAAATACCCTACGCTTGGGGTGGCTGAGAACAGCTGAAGCCAAATGGCTGCTCTGTGTAAAAGCAGAGAAAATGCATGTCTTTCCCAGCATGACCTTCACTTTGTGCACTGCCAGAGTGATGGTTTTTTGCACAAACCAGTGCTCCAACTCATATCACGATAGCGCAGAAAACATCATCTGTAGACGTCTGAAATGTGGCCATCCACACAGAGATATTGCTGGCCAGAAACAATGCCCTTACCAGCATAGGTCTGCCTGCAGCACTCACCCTTCCTGGCTGGAGGAGGCCACTCTGCCCTCTCACACTGTGCTCAATGTGTACTAGCTTCTGCAAATTTTCCTGGGAGAGAAAAACAGCATTTAGAAGACTGCATGGAGACTGTTTTTATACAAGCAAGCAAATCTTCCCTCACCCCTCCTCACCATTTTATTTCTTTAGAACTGATATTACAGAATTAGGTTTCAGAGGGAACTGGGACCAAGGATTTTACACCCAGAAAGTCTTCTTCCTGCCTTACAGATTTTACAAAACCTCATCATCTGCATTCACATCTGTGACGTTCTACAGTTCTTTTACCTGTGATTCTCCAGTTCACCTTCCAAAGGACCTGCTAACTCCATATGCATTTATACATTGGCTTCTTTGCTGACTTTCTGGCTCTGGGAACTAATAAAATAGGGGCAGAGAAAAAGTACAGTACCTGCTCCAAAGACCTGTGCATTAGTGGCATGACACAGACAATCCGAAGCAGACTTTGATACTTTAAGACTGTTGCTAGGATTATCTGAAGATTTACATTCTGTGATAATGGAGTAATGCCTTTGCAATAGGGGATTTAGAAGGTATACTAGTAAGCAGGCAATGAAGCTGCATTTCTGTTTTGATGCTTTGCAAAAACCAGGAAGTTTATGATCAAACTCTGATCATAAACCAGGTAGGCCTTAAAGCACAGTCAGTGGGCACTGGCACCGGGCATGAACTTATCTATGAAAATGGTAAATAAGATTAACCTAGATAAATCTGTGCTCCCATTAAAAAAAAAAATAAAATAAAATCAGGTGAATTAGAAGGAGGAAGGGATGTCTGTACCTCTGCAATATTGCTAGTCTTTTCAAATCTCCTTCCATTTAGCAGGTGAGGCTGTTAAAACAGAGGCTTGTGCATAGGATCCAGCTGTGGTTTTTATCTGATCAGAACAGTAGAATGAGCTGCCCAGCAGCAGTGAGTCATCGCTGGAATATGCCTAAAGATTAGGAGCCTCCTATCTAAGTTAGCCACTGTATCCTATATCTTCAGTTATACACCCGGATAAACTACAGTCTAAGGACCATATTTGATACAGCTTCATGACCTGACAGCCTTTGAGTACAGTTTTCTGCTCTATCAGGCAATGGTCTGTTTTCCTTTGCTCCACTGACTGGCATTAAGATACCCCTGAGATTAGCGAGACTTGATTAGATCATACGTTGTATCTGCCTGATACAAATCAGTGGTGTCTACAGAATCAGCTAATTAAGAAAGTTATCACAGATACCAGAAAGAGCATATCCAAGTTAACATGGTGGTATGTCAAGGCTAATTTACCCTGGATCTCAGCTAACACAATTAATGTACCTATCTAGGCTTGCTTTTTGAGATAAGCCTGAAATACCTCCCTATCTTACTGCCCTAGTGAAATATTGCACTTGTTTAGCATGATACTAAGTTTGCTTCTTAATCAGTAACTGCATGTCAAATACATGGAAATACCTACAAGGCTTGACCAGCACAGGGCTGCACTGTGCCCATGCGATGTAATTGACAGTTGACACATTTTCAAGAATTTGAGCTGTCAAATATCTCTTTTGCAATGCAGGAAGTAACAAATGGAATTTTTCAGGTCACTTCTAAAATACTATAGGCCAATGAAATGGAAAAAACATATAAAGCAATAGCACAGGAAATATCAGGGATCATGGGACAGCTGACTTTTGGAAAAGATATTTGCAAAGGACTTTCCCATCACTGAAGGGTATTTTAGCCTGGCAAAACTTGTCCAATTGACAGCTTCCACAATGAAAACCCGTTTTTCATCTGCAGAAAAAGCAGTTTTCTCCTGTGAGCACACTCATGCCAGTGCTAGTACTACTCATCTGGGTTTCTACAAGAGTGAGAGGAGAAGTTGCAGCAGCCCAGCTTTTCTCAGGACTGCTGGCAGAGGCGCCTATTGAAATGCTGATGTTTGCAATATGGACACATGTTCACCAGGAAACGGACAGAGAAGTATTGAACTCATTTCCTGAAGGAAGTCAAACAGCCATCACATATGAAGGATAGCGGTTTATCTGGGAATGTGGACAACTGAGGCGGGGGGGGGTATAGTTTCCTTACAGTTCCCTGAAGTTCCCTGTTTATTTAGCTTTCTTCATTGGTTTTAAAACTATCATCATTCTTCTTTCAAAGATCCTTCACAATCCTACAATTAAGGAATAAAAGCAAAGCTCCACCCAGATAGTATTGCAGATGTGGGTGTCAGAAATTCTGCTGTGGCCATTTTAGCAGTGACCTGCAGTTTCCATAATTTTTTCATGATGTCTATGCAGCAGGAACGCCTCCCCAAGGAATTCACCAGCTGTTAATAGCAACAGTGATTTATAGCTCTTAGCACCTCGGGGCCTCTAACAGATTGTAGACATTCAGAGAGCGATACAACCCCTACTTAGTACATCTCCTGGAATTACAGATAGACATAATACTCTGAGGTGATGGTGTGCCTGGCACTTCTTTTTGTACATCTGTAAATTGAAAGTAATATTTTCCTATCTGGTGAAAATGCTGTGGAGATAGTTATGGTCATAATATGCTTGAAAATCCTGGGTTAATAGTTCCCAGGAAAAACTGCTAGAGTCTTATTATCATAAAACAACCCCAAAAAAAGCTAATAATGGGTCATTGATAGTCTGTAGAAAATGTAGATCATAATTCAGTGCTCCTAGGTGATTTTTGGAGTGTCGTTTCATGAGCTGGTACATGGCAACAGAAGTCTTCCTCCTTCCAGGGATATTATTTCTTAGAAATTCAGCCAGGTACATGACAATTTATTAACTCTCTAAAATAAGTGGCATTGTTCAGTTTCTTCTGTAATTAGAGTAATTATTTGCTTTTATGTTTTCTTTTTTTTTTGAACTGAGAGGAAGAAAAGAAGTGCTGGTCGTGGCTTTTGTGTCTGGGATGTCAATTCAGGAGGACAACCTCTGATTTAGCAGAAAATTGAACTTTGTTTCTCATGAACCTGCACCTTCACAAAACCCCCCGCATTCACACAGAAGGGAAAGAAGGAAATTTTGTTTCGTCTCTTCCATGCCACAATTTTGAAAAAGAGCAGATGTGCTCTGATGATATGATAAAAACTAAGTGTAAAAATCAATTTGGAATTTGTGATGAAATTATTCCAAAACAGACATTATTAATAGCAATTATTATACAGTCTGTGACATCTGTAAGACTCAAATGATACGATGATGTTCTTCAAATTAAAGCATGGCTTAGTAGAGACAAAATGATTTCATGGCAATGCAACACAGCAAATTGGAGTCTGGCCACTTACATATACTTCTAACTTCAGAAAGGTATTCATATAAATCTGCCATGTATCTGAGTGAAATCTAAGGAAGCAGAGGTGCCAGAAAAAGATGTGTGACCTTGATCTGTTAGGAACTGAGCTCTTAGAGTTCTCAACCTCCAACACAGATATCCCTAAAGCTCTGAGATTTTTCTGGAAGCTCTTCACAAGATCTCAGGGTTTTGATGAAATATTTATTTTAGTACAAAGACTGCTTAATAATGGAAAAATATGATTATAAATTCTTTGCCTGAGGAGAAGGGAAATCAGAACCAAACCAGCTGAAAACTTTGCTTAGTAAGTCTGTAGTGTCAGACTCTAGTTTATAGAGGGGTCAGATTACATTCCTTTTTATGATAAAACTCTAGGCTTGTTAGACACCCTCCCTGCAGCCTACATCTGTTCTTTTATCTTCATAACCGATTAGTGTGTTCTTCCCTAACAATTCATGTACATTCATTTTTTCAACCTTAAAATCCTACCTGAAAACAAGCTCTTACTAAGAAGATTGCTATTTCATTCCTTCCCCTCATCTGCACCGATGCGATGATGCTACATGTGATGTTTTTCTCTTTGTCTCTTGAATTTCATGTTTTGATGCCTGAATGATTATTAACAACCCTCTCTCTGCTCAGGAAATAAAATAATAAAGAAGTGAGTTGAATGCCATCTGTAGTTAACCAGGGGGATGATGTTTGCAATGCCAAAGAGTTCTTTAATATAGTAAAGGCACAGCAAAATTCCAATGCAGGATGTTAAATTCAGCAATATTCAAATGAGAAGTAAAATGTGAAAGGTTCCCCAACATATGATACATTCCCAATAACTTGAAAACCCTGTGACCTAATGGAATGATAAAATACTTCGCTGTGGAAAACTATGTAACTTATTTAGATACCTACATCTGAAGTCAGAAATGAGTTCTAACCTATGAAAGGTTTGGCCAGTCTGGTTGTGTGATCATTTGCAAGATTATAAACCATGACCTACTCTTCTGAAGTAAAATGGGATCCCAGAAGTGTGGAAAAATTATGTAAATGAGCTCAGAATCTATCTTGGATATATTTGATAGTACCTTTGAACGTTTTATATCTAAAACCATCCCAGTCTAGAAGTAGAACCATGAAAATTCCCACCTCTTCCTTCATTGTTCCACACAGCATTTCAGCAACCCCAAGAGGGAAAAAAAAACTTTTGTGCTACTGGCTATGGTGTCTTACATCTTGCACAGCTGCACTAAAGGGCATAGACCAACTCCGTATCTGCAGTACTGTAAACCAGATCTGTATAAGCCCTTGAGTTTCACCTTGGAGGAGGCTTCAGAATTTAGCAGGCATATGTATTCACTTGAACAGATGTGCAGAAAACACATTATTGATCAGGAGAGCATGTGTCATGGTAGGACTCACCGCTTGGAGCATGCTGTCATTGGCTTGGTCCGTGATTTCAGAAACGATGAATAAGGCAGCTGAGGGATGAAGGAAAACAAACACCATGTATCACACAAAAGAGTGGGAAAATAACTCAAATCACTCCTGTTTGCAAGGGCATCCTTTGGCTTGTCACTTTCATAATGCAACTGCCTAGCAACTCTGACATGGCACACAGTGCTGTCCCCCCTTCCTCCCTTCATCATTCTCTTGTGTGAAACTGCATCGTGCTTGTGCTGACCCAGAGAGCTTATGAGGTCCCTTTTAAGCATCTAGCATGGCACTAAATCTTTTTGTAATGTTTTCCAGTTGCAGACTTTTTTCAATGTCTTGTGGTATAGAGAGATGAATGTAACCCAACTTTAGCCACCAAGTAGCATGGCAGTCTAAGATGTACTTCTTACTGCTGAGGGAGAGGACATGTCATCCCTTTCTGACAGAAATGTGTATGAAGTGGTGACATGAATTAACTCCTGGATTCTCCTCTGGCAAATAATCTAGTCTAGGACGTGTTTGCTGGTGCTGAGAGCAGTGGCATAACATGGCTCAGGTCCCTATTTCACATCCCTTCCCCTGTGGCACAGGGCTTCCTGCCAATTTCTGGCCATAACCTGGGAGCATGTTAGCCATCGCTGGGCAGGAATGGGACAAGCATCTGCTAACCACAAATGAGATAGGCAATTGTAGTCAGAGGGCTTGAGTGTCTGCCCTGCTATTGTTTAAATTACTGGTATAGCTGTAGTTCTACTGTCAGTGACTAGGGTCTTAAATCTTGCATGAGTCTCTGCTCTTGGGCAGAACAGACCGACTTTCAGTCAACCACTGACTTTATTGCTATGAGTTGGTTTGGATTTACAATCAGTGTAAGAGGGGTGAACTGATTTCACTAATACAATGTTATTGCTGCTTACTCCAGCCTGAAAACTACTCCCACAGACACCACAACTAAACCTTGCTTTGATTTCAGTGGGAGTAAAAGACTTCTGCTTTATCTCATGTGTTGGAAAGGATGGTGTTAGCAGTGGATTTGTTCTTGATTTTGCAGAAGTGCTTTTTATGCAATGTCTTTCAACTTCAGGTAGCCTTAAGGAATCCAGAATACAGATATGCGATTCAAACCTCCTGGATTTCTCCCAAGTTCACAGAGCACAGTAGGCATACCATAGATAACGGTACACAATCAGGCAGGGGGAGCCATCCGAACTGACTTTACAATGACCAGGCCAAATATGCACAAAGCCAAAGAGAACTAGGATTTCCTCCATGACTGGGGCAAAACTACTGTGTCTGCACTATGCCTGTATAGATGAAATTTTCTTCTTCCATTAGTTCCATCATGTCAAAACTATAGGAAGCCCATATGTTTCAACTAAAA
>VZTA01011358.1:64120-90280 GCA_013398855.1 Mohoua ochrocephala | reverse complement strand
AAAAAAAAAAAAAAAAATAGGATTCTTGTCCTAAATAATTTGTCTAAATTATTCGTAATCAGTTCTTATGGATTTTACACCTAACTTATTAATGCAAAATCTTGAAAATTATCATCTTCCATATACTACCAGTATAGCGATCTCGCACCTCTTTAGAAGCAATGTTAGCAAAGCAGAATTTTTCCTCTACCAGTTTCATTTTACCTTGTGTGGCTTCATACTCTGTAGAATCAGGACAAAGATTATTCAAGTAATCTGTAGTAAATGATCAAACAAACACAGACATCCAACAATCAGAATACAGGTCGACATCATTTGCAGTATTGTTAGCTAAAACATTAAATCCTAATCACAAAATCAGACACTGGTTGGGGCTGGAAAGGACATTAAGTATCATCTTGTTCAAATTCCTCTGCCATGGGCAGGAACACCTTCCAGCAGACCAGGTTGCTCAAAGCCCCTTCCAACCTGGGCTTGAACACTTCCAGGAATGGGACATCCACAGTAATGTCCCACAGCATTTTATTCCCAAATAATTAAGTGTATATATAGCCAATTTCCAAAGCAAAACTCATCTTTGATGGTATTTTACTTTGAGAATCAATGCAAGGGCATTGATACAGATTTGAGCTCCTCACATAACTTGGCAAGTATAAATAAATAAACAGTGACAAAAATGTTTTCAGTCAAGAGAATTGCTGAGTAGCACCACCTTACAAAATAATTGTTCTTCTAATGAATTCTGTTTTCCCATCTGAACGAATGCTGTGGGCTATATTTATCGTTAGCGTAAAAGAATCATATGCTTTTTATGGGCACAGGAAGGAGACACTACTTCTGTACAAGCAGGGTTCAAATAATTACTACTGAACTTAATCATATTCTGAAAATAGGTTCTGTAAGATACATATAATAGTGCTTAGTGTGACAGCAATTATATTTATATAATTTATATATTTATATGCATTGTATACAAACCTTTAACTAGTGTTTTTTTGGACTACTTTTCTTGGATCATCTGCTTATTCTTTGTCTGGGTTTTTATGCTTTTAAAGACTGTAGTATGTAAGTGCTACAGTTTTAAGAGCCTAGTCTGGAAATACTTCATTCTTACCTTGCTGATTAGTCCAGACTCCTAAATTCTGCATCCAAGAACTAGACCTCTGTGCTGAGAATGGTGCTGTGCATGGATGTCTGTTCCCTTGAATGTCTTATCCATACACATTTCTCTTTCTAGTGCTGTGACTTCCCTGAAGTCCACCTGGCTTTTACCTGCATTCTGGAAAGCATCTGCCTGCACTCAGGCAGACAGGAAGGGGTTATGTGATGTCATCAGGCAATATTTAGTGTTCCTTTTCACTGCTGCAAGCTCTGTCCTTAGCTGAGTGGACAAATCCTTTTGGTTGTGGTGCAGTAATTGGTAACCAATATCCTCCTCATAAATACCCTTCCTTTTCTGGTAGAACCAGCCAGTTATCACACAAGTACACCTGAGAATCTGAAGGACTGCGCTGTTCCAGACTCATTCTGTCCTAGCAGGCAAAGAGGGGCTTGGTTTCTTGAGGTTAAGAACTAAAGTAGTAAACCTATTTTCTGTAATACCTTAATACAGCAGACCTTATCTCACTGGACACAAAAGCTTTTGTTTTCCCAGTTAGTGTCAGTACCTGGGACAAGGAGGAGCTCAAGTTGTTTCAAGCATAGATGGAATCCAATCACTGGAGCTTTACTGAAGCCCTTCCAGCTTTGTCACAAAATACCATGCTGCATGTTTGCAATTTATCTTGTGGACCACAGAAATGGGGAAACAAGAGGATAGAAGGGCTATTTCTGACAGGGATACGCCAATTCCCTTTACATAAATGCAGCATTTGTGTGCATGCACCACAAACACTCTCTGGATCATGTGAGACAGCTAAGTACTGCAAGCCACAAGTCTGAGAAGTTGCCCTCAATGTAGACACACCCAGAGAGGGAAGAAAGACAGAAAGTAAGTCCTAGTATTGGCATCCAGTGTTCATCTGTATTGCTTGTACTGAAAAAGCAAATCCAGCTGTGAATAATGAGTTGCATCCTTGATCAAAACGTCTGGAGCAAGATGAAACTGCTGGTAATCTGTGCTGTTAATAAAGTTTTCATATGGTCACTTTGTTACTTTGCTACTTTTATAGAAGCCCCTTCTAGTATGCTGTGCCCTTCAGCAGCTGTATGGGCAGGGTTTATGGCTATCTTTTTACCGTCCCATGCATAACTAATCTTGCATCCCTGTCCACCCACACGTATACATACGCCCAAAATATTTCTCCATCTTTATGTCTATGGATCCTTGCTCTTTTGTGTTCTGACTAAATTACTTGACAGCACTGAGTTTCGTTGTCACATTTCACCATTTCCTTCCCTAGCCAGTTCTAAACTTCCCAATTCTTTCTAGGGGCTGTGTCCTGCTTCAGAAAGCCTGCTCTCCTCACAGGCTCAGACTTGCTAGATTTGGGGTGGCTTACAGAGAAGGAACATAAGCCCCCTTGGAGAGACTCAGGTGGTAGTTATACATATGGTCCTGAATGTAAAGGGAAGGTATAACCGTAAATGTAAAATCTGTAAGGTACTGTTAATTTGCATTCTCTGCCTCCGATAATGCAGCGAGATTGGACTGGGTTTTTGACTAATCACTAGCTTTAGGTGCAATGTGCATAGGACTTATGGTGCAGTACGGGGTACCACTGCTTTGTTGATAAGGATACAGGATGCAGTGCAGAGTCTCCTTGCTGAGGTCACCTGTCTTCTACTGTCTCTGATAATTGCCCTTGACATAATAAAAAATCAAACCTGTTTGTTGGCAGTGAGGCTGAACTCTGCCTCTCCTGATTCACAGAAGGAAAAAGTCAAGAAGGAATGGCTAAAAGCACCTAACTACACTTTTTTGTGACCTTTCAACATGGCTGTTGTGTAGAAGTGCCTGCCTCTTCCCAGGCTGCCTGACACTTCCTGAATCCTGTACTAAGCATATTGAAGTTCCCAGGAAATCCCATACTGCTTTAGCCCTATTTTAGCTGTTTTGGCATCAATATGTAAGGCAGTGGAGGCACAGAACAAGAGGCACAGAACATCATGGGAGTGTTTCTGTTGGGTACTTTTGAGAGTGATTTTACTGACCTGTGAGCATCACACGATACTGGAAGACACGCTGCACCACTTTCAAAAGCTGGTGTTTCACACTGTAAGGGCTGTCACCAGAACTCTGCTGTTCTCAGTGGAAGGGAAGAAACACAAAGATCAGGGGGGATGCGAGCTCAGCAGCAAACTGCATTTTAGTTATAATGCTAGTTATTAACTCTAACACATCCTCAAAGAGCTTGATAAGTTAATAAGTTACTGAGAAACCATTCCACTATAGAGTTTCAGCAAAACATACTCACGGATCTGTAGATTCACCACCACACGTTCTGTATGCACACACAGGAATGTGCGGGCAACAGAGACAGAAACAAACACATCATGCACAAGTGAACTTCTCACTTCAGTTTTAGCACCAGGGCTGTGAAGAAGACTATTCTTCCATTCTACCCTATGTGTGAACACTGGTGGATTTCCAGAAAAAAGAAAATCTTTGAGTACTCCCCATGGCAAAGCCAAGCATTAGTGCACGTAAAAAAAACGTGTGAGCCTTACCTCAAACTCCTGAATCAAGGTAGCCAGTTGGGAATATTTAAGGCACTTTTCATCCAGCAAAGCCAAATTCCTGTCAAACTGCAAAATGTATGCTGTATGGTGATTCAGCCTTGATTTTCTGGAGAGAAAAACATCAGCAACTTTCTGGTGTTCCTCCCTAAGGCCACAGAAAGAAAAGAAGCAGCAAATAAACAAATAAATAAATAAAAACGAAGAAGCAGAGCCATACTTCTTGCTCATTGTATTAGACCCACAGTGGCTTGGCGCACTGTGCACCTAAAGCCTAGGCTAAATGGCAGGAAAGAGGGAATGCTTCAGTGACAGACTGGACAACAACACAGGCTGCTGTAGAATGGGCACCACGGGGGGCTGGTCCTTTGGCTGTGCCTCTGCCATAGCAGCACTGTGAGGCTCCTTTCAGGACATGGCTCCCGCTTCTGTAAACAGACCTTCCAACTGCTGCAGTGCTTTGAGCAGTGTTTGTGGGGGAGAATATGACATCTGTTGTAATATCAGATCTTCAGCTTTCCTTCACTGCCTGCTTCTCAGCACTGCATCACCGTCATCTGTCCCAGTATTCAGATGCACAGTATTGCAATATTTACAAAGCATGTGCAAGGAGAAAACAGAATAAAATCTGAGTTCGCAAAAGAGGAATCATACTTAACAGAGGAATGTGAGTTCCTGGGGATGTCCAGAGCAACAGAGTGTCTGGGGGAGTGCAGGCATAGGGAAGAGCTTACTTGAAGCTTCGGGTGTGCTAATGACCTGGGAACCTGGGCGAGTGCAGGTCTATAACATACGTATTTCCGTTCTGTTGGCAGTATTTGCTACACAGTCCTCTTTTACCCCCAGTGCCATAGAGTAGTTCTGGACAGAACTCTTAGAGCATTTACAATTGCGTTCCTTTTGTCTTAGGGAACTGGCAGCATGCTGTTAGAGGAGGGTTCTGGCTTCTTTAGTACCCAAGTCATTTTAGATCCCAGCTGGAAACACTACTTCTGTTTGTGTTCTAAGTGTATAAATCAGAAATCATCGATGACATTTTTTAAGTCTTTCTGCCAACAGTCCCTTGGTGGACACAAACCGAAACACAGTTCCCTTTAGCCTCTCCTTTCTTTGTTGTGTGCTTTGACTGGGAAGTGCAGGGCTGCAAGGAGACCTGTGCTCTGCATTTAGGATTGTTACTGAAAAATGCTCATCTAATTGACTTCCTTAATTTCTCAGTGCAGAAATAGGATCATCCATTCTCAGTGACCACTGCCTCCTGGGGTCCAGCAGGTTGGAGGTGTGGGGCTTCATGGTCCATCATTCAATAGAACCTGGCAGCCTGGCTTAAGTCAGGGGTCTCCTCAGCTGAGTGAATTTTGGAGCTTTGTCTGTCCTAGTCACGGTCTTATTCTCTTGTGGAAAGACTTTGCCCTGTAAGGATGTTTGATGGAGTCCATTAACAGGCTGCCAGTGTCCGTTTGGCTTGGAAGCCTAGGGTAGCAGATCTCTGCCTTGGTGCTGGGAGCAAGGGGCTGTCCCTTAACTGAGATCTACGCAGCTATGTAGATTTCTGTAAGCAGATGATCTTTAGGATGGGTTCTGATATAAGTTGTTTCCACTTCCCACAGCATGAGTCTGTTACCTTCAGGCCATGAGTGTGAAGCCACTTGGTGATGACTGAGAACTGGCACGGGGTAATGCATATGAAGCTGGCTGTTCTCACACTAACTGACAGGGCCATTTCAGAGTCATGGGCTGTTCACTGCACACATATTTCAGTATTTGATTTCTTAGCCTGACAGCCTCTACATTTACTTCCTTCCTGTCTGTACGCAAAATCTGCCAAAGTAGTTCAGGTTCTACTCTTTTCATTTCTGCAGGGATGGTCAAGGGAACACCAATGAGTTCACCCACCTGCTGTGGAGGGTATGTTAAGGCCATCAAACTATGCCATTCTGTACTTGCCATTTAAGGACTCTCTCTTCCAGTTCTTCCAGGATGTCTTGGTGTAATTCATAAATTTCAGGGAGTTCACTTAAACCCTCCTTGAGTTTAACTTGTTCATTTTCATCATCATCTCCAAGCACTTTCAAGATACCTTCATAGAAATCCTGTGAACAACAGCATTGAAATGAAGCAAACGGACTTAAAATATCTTTTCTGAAATTATTATTACAATTTCTTGACTCCTAAACTATGCTCTCTAGGAATTAAAAGATATGCTATCAACAGCAATAGTGTTCAGTATGGCAAGGAGATCACAGAATATGTTTTCTTCCGTCATTAGTTCATACACAGTTTCAGCTGTATCCCACAATGCTATCAACCTAAAACTGAACATTTCACCATATCAAGCCATAAGACCCTTATGCATACAATGAACTTGGTATATTTTTACTTACCTTGCCTTTTCCCCCTGCTTTTCTGGGTGTGGTTTGTCTCATTTTTACAGTGTTTCTTAACTCGAAACATAATTTTTAAAAATGAAGGATGAGATTCTCACCTCATTGGGTCCAACAGCTTGACATGAAAAGCATCAGCTACATGCCTTGTGCTGGAATTTGCACTAGCTACACTTCTGAACTTAAATTTAAGCTATGGAACAAATAATTTTCCCTATGAAACCTGAGTCCTTTCTTCCTCATCTTAGAAATGGTTTTCATCATGAAGTGGTTTATAAATTATGTCAGCATAGGAATAATTTCCTCTATATTAAAATATAGCCAGCTCTGCTACATAATAGGGCACCTATTTAAGAGTTCATAGCAAAATGCTTTCCCAGGTTTGAGCTGGAAGTGTGGAATAAGACCTCCATCTGAAACTGCAGTGATAATTTTTCTTAAGATCCCCAGAAATTAGAAAATTATCCTGACGGCAGCAAGCAAATATTCTGTGTGCAAGACATTGCTTAACATCTCCTTCATCCAGAGCTCTCAATGCTGAAATGGTTTCAGGTCAAAGCCCAATTTCTACAGAATCCTTCTCTGATTCAGACGTGTAAAGGAGCTTTTGTCAGGACCTGGATACACTTTAGAGACTTTGGCCACTGTGCTGCCCTGGCCCTCTCCAGGTGCCTACCAGCCACTGCTGTTTCCCCTGTCTGCTGCTGCCACTCATGTTCCCTCTTCACAGGCAGTGGCTAAAGAAGCTCAGGCATTTAAAGCTGCCTGGGCTTTGGGGAGGTCTGAATCAAACTGTGGCAGCGGGTGCAAGGTGATGCACAACACAGGGCAGGGAGGCTGAGGCTGTGCACAGGTATAGCTAACGCTTTGCTGCTGAGCAGTGTGGGACGGGTTCCTAACCCAGGGGTTCTGGTTGCCTGTGCCAGGAGCTAAGGCACTGTAACTAGATGGTTCATCTTCATAGCAATATCTGGTGTTCAAAAGCATCAGCTTTCATTCAATAAAATTAATTCAATAAAATTTAAAGGGTCTGATTTCAGGGCTCACTTCTTCGGTATTACTACAAAGTA
Organism: Mohoua ochrocephala; assembly: GCA_013398855.1. Taxonomy (NCBI): domain Eukaryota; kingdom Metazoa; phylum Chordata; class Aves; order Passeriformes; family Acanthizidae; genus Mohoua; species Mohoua ochrocephala. The sequence continues at coordinate 83,148 of VZTA01011358.1, read as the reverse complement.
CAAGTGATAGAAGAGCAGTAGTGCAGTATTCAGTGTTTGCCTGAGGATGGTCCTCAAGCAGAACTGTTAAGAGGTTTAATCCTCCTCTGAATTCCCTGTAAGGAAATGAGCCTGTGTGTTCCTCCATCTTGGTCAGCCTGGGCTCTTACTGTTGAATTATCAATTCCTTTTAGTCAGGTCGTCATGGTTAAAGTATCTAAATCTCAGTTTTTCTATGAAAATAAGTGAACAATTAGAAACCAAAGTGCATCCCAGTTTGTGATGAGAGCAGAAACTTGGCATTTATGTACAGTTCCTTAGAAACTGATTCTGTGAGTCCCTTTTCCAGTCTTTTTCTGCATCCCAGTAACTCATGATGGGCTTGGAGATTTTATTACACAAGACGAGGAAAAAAGTGTGAAAGTGAAAACTAAAGTAAATATTCAAAACAGGTCAGTAGAGAGGCCACATTAACTGTGAAGCCTGAAAGCTCCTGATGACTTGTTTTGGTGCAGCAGCTGCAGACTAGGAGGTTGTGAAGCTTCCTTTCTTATAAAAATACTATCTTTCCTTACCTGACCTTCCTTTCAGGTTGTTTTTTTTTTTTTGTGTGTGTGTGCGAAGGTAAGGCTAGGGCATTGCAGCATTCTCTCTTATTGCTAGGCACCCTACACATGCTGGTTTTTTCCAGTAAGTACCTCAAGTTGGGTATTGTTTTTAAATTCAGCATTAAAATAATTGAAATGAGGCTTTGCAGCTGAATATACTTAGATTCACTGACTTTGAAGCCAGGAGGGGACCGTATTGATATGATGTGATCTAGTGTGGTCTAGTCAGTAGTCCAGACCACAAGTCTTACTAGAATATAGCATTACTAGGAAAACAACCGACTTTGATTTAAGACAGAGTCTACCACATGTTATGGACAGGCTAACACTGCATCCTGAAGAAAATAAACCAAGCCCCAATAGGGACTCTTGGTAATCTCATGAAGGGTCAGGTAGTTTATAACCACATACAAAGCCCAAGCATCTAGTCACAGCAGAGCTGGTTTTAAAGCCCTGGCCGCATCCCTCAAAACTAAGACCATCACATCAGCAGTTGTTTTTCCACCAGGTTTGCACTGCACTCTGCTTCAACCTGATGCAGATCTAGTGTGAAGGAAACCTCTGGTGTCTGATCAATCTGGCCAGATCCATGCTGTGAATCTATTTTTTCACATGCGGCTCTGCAAACACTGAGTTAATAGCAAACCAAACATTTTTTCAAAAATACACTAAAAACATTCTCTGTCTGCCCACGGGTTTTTATCCAATTCATTGGATGAAAAAAATACATCTGCTTTCAAAATTGCTGAGAAGGTTATTTTGTTGGATGAGTTAATAGAAATGGCAGCTAGATTTTTCCAATCAGAGACCATTTCCTGGCCTCCTACTCCACTGTGTGTTGTGGCCAAATGTGCTGTGAAAGAAAGGAGGGGCTTGATAAAAAGGAACCTCTAAGGTTGCACAGCTCATTGAAAGATGCCAAACTGTTTCTGTCCAGCCCTGAACCAGGGTGGAATAGGCTGTGTATCTTCATTTGTCATGGTGTAGTGATGAAGGAACCTATTGCCCAGAAATTAAATTCTGTTCCCTGAACTTTTAGGGACAATCTTATGAACTTCCCTGGGCCATACTGGGATTTACCATGGCATTTCTCATGACTCTGGCTTCTGTCTAGTTAAATTTCTTAAGTAGATAGGGTTATTAAGGAGGAGTCTAAAAAGAACTGACTTCCATAAAACTTGCTAATGTCCAGGTATGAGGAACTCATCAGAGTATACTTCACTGTGAATCTATACTTTACATTAGATTGCCCACTTCGGATTGATTAAATCAAGGTTGCTGTATTGATTTCAGCATGGTGGGATCTGGTTGGTATGACTATGATCCTGCTGAAAGGTTCTGTAAGAAGCAGGAGAGACTCTAGTCAAAGAACTTCAAAATTCCTCTCTCACTGATAAGGACTGCCTCCAGGCAAGATCAGGTTTTAGTCTCCTCAGATTCATTCCTGGCTTTTCTGTTGTTACTGTCAACTGCAGTGTACACACTGGCTCTCTATGAACTGGGATGACTGGATTATCTAATGGATACTAGCCAAGAGTCAAACATACACAGTGTTGGGGTTTTTTAGCAACTATAACAGCTAAAACATTTGTTTTCTGAAAAGCCACTAGAACTAGGTAAAAAAAAGATCACGATGACAATTTTCTTTTTGATTAACTATATCCTGGATAAAACAATATCATAAAGATTTCTGAAAAAGTATTGCTATGTTTCCTAATTATCTAGGTCTGATTTCCACGATATGTCCTGCCCCAGTACCATAAATAATCCCAATGTTGTGTTATTAAATTTCCAATTTTTTATGATGTGAGTTAGCCTATCTAAGTTCATGTTTCAGCCAGCGTATAATCCAGAAGTTTTTCAGCCAACTAAGCCAATCAATCTGTCTTCTGGATGCTTTTATTAACTCAAAGGAATCTGCAACCTTTCAAAGTCCTCAGTCATCCTAATTAATCCAGACCATGGAAAAGGAAAGAATCTAAAGTGTTCTTTCAGCTTATTGTGCCTGGACAAGTGAATGGCTGTAGTAAGTTCACTACTGATGTGCTTAAGTAATCTATTATGTTACAAAGATGTCATCTTTACCAAATTAACATCAAACAGCTCTGTATCTGTCCACTTTCCATCACAACTGAGCAACAGGATTAACACTCCTTTCCCACAGCATCTCAGTGGATTTAATTAGTTATTAATTGTCTGTCCCCTTGATTATAATGAATGCTCAGACAAATAATAAAATTCCAGTTGCCTGGATAGCCAGCTTTCTAATGATTAATAAAAACCCTGCAGCATAACAGTAATCACCATAAACATCCTTTAAAAAATAATTATGTCACTGTTGAAAATGCTGAGTGCTTGCGAAGCCATTAATCAAATGCAAAGTGCTTTTCCAGTCTCACTAACTGTAATCAGTCATGGCACCTGAAAGTCTCCAAGTCTGTCACAAAAGCCCAATGTCTAAGTACAGGAGGTACTAAACACTGAGTCCATATCATTCCCTGATGGATCAAAACTTTCTTAGAACAGCTTCATGAACTGAAGTTGTTCAGTTCAAGGCTCTGGTGTGATAGCTACAAAGCTCAATCTCATCCAGGGGTGGATGAACCTACAGATCTCACACCAGTCTTATGCCTATACCTGCATGTACATGGGAAAGCATAACCCAAGCTGGCTAGGTGACATAGAAGGTTAGCAACTCAGCTATAAAAATACATTTCTGAAACATAAACATTTTCATTACATTTTGGGCACCCATAAATAAGCCCTTTATAGCCATCCAATGGCCATATCCTTAACGTCCGTGATATAAACCCTACAAATAATGAAGTGAAACAAAGAGGATCAAACCCCACAGCCACAAAGGTTGTTGGTTTTGGGGTTTTTTTTCTTCTTTTGTTTCTGCACATCACTAATACACACAAGTTACATTTTTTTCCCTCCAGGAATGCCGCTGAAGAATTCTGTTCTCTGCTGTAAATGGGGACTGTAACCTGGAGCTTGTTATAAGAGTATGAGACAAGGAGGAATGCAGGGTTTCAACAAGATCTTATGGTTTATGTGGAGCTCTGCCTAGTTGTCACCTGCTTGGCTCCTGGAAGAGAATCTGACACCCTCTGTGAGGTTATGAGCCTCACTGCAGGATGCTGGAATACGAGGTGCTTTACTGATGCTGGGAGTGCCTGCTGATGCTAAGAGGAATCAGTGATTACAGGTGAGATTTGGGGGGAAAAAAAATTAGGTACGTGGCTCCAGGCTACAGACAGGTAGCCCAATTTACCTGGGATCACCAACCTTGATACTTTTGGAGCAGGTAGTTATTTCCAGGTACTCTTTCAAAGAAGTCAGTAATGCTAGCAACCAGAAGTTTTTGGTAGAGCACTTATCAAGAAAGTTCTGTACAGGATTCAACATCTATACGAAATGTGATATTCTAATAAAAGGGCAAGAGGTGTAGTTAATGGGACAAGAGTTAGTTCTGGGTTTAGCCTCCAGGATTTTGTGAACAGATGCAGAAACAGTGAGTTTGTGTATCATATCTCTCCAACGATGGGAGTGAATGTGCTTTGGAGTCCAGCTGCAAATTTCAGCTGTAGCAATCCTGTATACGTGTCACCAGACATTTTGCAAGATGGATACATCCCATACATACTGTTATCCTTTCTGTGGTTCAGCCCTGCTGCTAGTTAGCCTTTATGAGCTAAATGAGTTAAATGAGAACATTTAACCTTGCAGGACCCTAGTGAAAGGAAGGATAACCAATCTCTTGTCAGCTAAACCACTGCTTTGGGCAAGTAATTTACCCAGGAGAAAAAACTGCCTCTCTGTACAAATATACATACATATAAGTATATGCTATGTTGGGTGATTTCTTTTCTTCAACTTCTACTTGAAAATAACTTGGAGTGCAGTAATTAATTCTGGATTCAGAATGTCTGTTTCCTTTTTCTGTATATAACAGAATGGGCCAAATTAGATCAATTCATCCAATGGTGGATGAATGAATCCCTGGGAACTGGGGACTACTGCAACCAGTCTAGTAGGGGTAGTCAGGAAATGATACGACTGAAGTTAGTTTCTACCTTTACTGTAAAAAGCCGATGGTTCTGCCACCTGCAGTGGGTTGAAAGCAACTATTAATATTAGAAAGGTGAGTATGCTGGAGGAGAGAAAGTTGGGATTTTGACTTATAGGTGTAGCTAAACAGATAGCTCTATTTTTTAAATTGTCCAAGAAATGCTGATCAGTTGCTCGATTTCCTTGGGTTTCTTATTTTTCATCTTCTAAAGCAGTAGTGTAGACAATTCTAATCCAGTCATAATGGAAATCCTAGTTCTTGCATATTGACCACAAATGGCAGGAGAACAGAAGGAGAAGGGAGTACACCACCATTAATATTGGCTTTGCCAATAGTAATTCTTAGTCCTGTGGTTTGACCAGCAGTTGCTCTGCAGGTGGGAATTGAGGTTCCTTCTCACTGGCTCACAGCATTGTGTTCCTAGCATCAGGCCTGCATTTGAGCTAGAAACTGTGACGTTCTAGTAGAAAATGGTGATTGTAGAACAAAGCCACTCTTTAACAGGCCAAGAGAAATATCTGAAACAAATAGAATTTCTGTGAACAAAAAGTGCACATTAGACTAGAAGGACAAAATTGCTAGATTGTGGCTGAATTAGAAAAGCTCTGAATGCCTGCAGTCTAAGGAATATGGGTGATCTTGATTCCAGATCTTGAAAACAAAGTCTCAACCTGCTCTTTATTGCATTGTCTCATTGGGAGGAACAAAGCTTCTACAAAGCAGAATAGAGCTGAACTGCTTCCCCGATTTTGAATTAGCTTCATGTTGTTGTTAACGAGGTAAAGAAATCTTAACTCAAAAGAACCCGATCCAATGCTTTGAAGAAGTTACTCATCTGTTGTTCTTGCAGTCCCCTGCTAGAGAAAAACTATGTAAATTTATACCAGGCAGAGGTCTGACCGCTATTGCTGTCATGGCTGAATCAGCTTCTCTGCATATATCTCTAGTCTGTATTAAATAAAAGGGAAAGGTCTGATGGGTGAATAAATTCCCCTGGGATATTTCTACAATTTTCAAAATAGATGTTTGAGTTTCCATTAGGGTGCAACACTGAAAAAAAAAAAAAAATAAAAAGGGAGAGAGTGTACAGAGCAGATGCATTAGTGGAAAACCACAGCCATTTTTCTGCCTTAGTCTTCCCATGGGGATACTGGCACTTCAGCTACAGAAATCATGTCTGCACACAGCATGTTTACCTTGTTCACACCACGACATCCACCTGGCATCCAGACTCTTATGCTTTTCAGCAAAGTACATACATACATTAACATACATGCATACAAAATCATTTCACATGTATATCTAGAATTGCAATTGCTTCCCTAGTCAAGCTGGTATTTTAATGGACTGATACTAATGGGAAGTCATCATATTTGACACTGTGTGAGGGGGCCAGGGAGGACAACAGGAAATCTTGTTGCAGCCAAAATTATGCAACTAAAGGCTACACTAATTGCATGAAATGGTGCAGGATTTTATAACCACTCTCACTTCTAGAATGAAGGTGGATTCAGTAGATTCTGCATATTGCAGAATCCAAAGCTCTTTTGGACATCTAGGCATTATACCTGAGGGGAGAGTGAAGAGTTCAAAGGGGAAGAAGAGAGCCTCCATATTAAAGCCAAGTGCAGACATGAGGTGCTGTACAGTATCCTATGAACTAAGTCTGACTCATGGTAGTTCTTGGAGGTATCTGCATCACAGTCAGCAGCCCCTCTCCTAATGATGAAAGTGGCACTCCTGAATTAAAAAGTGGCACATGTTGTATAGCAGACCGAATGACCCCTGATCTGTATGGAGCAGTGATCTCAAATTTCTCACTACTGGACTCAGCAGAAACAATGCCAGATGAACAGCAGAAAATGCTATCGCAGCAGCCACGTTAGTCTCTTATCCTGCCATGCAGCGTACAATCTAGGTCAGGAACCCTGACCTCAGCACACACTCACAGGCAGCCAAATACACACATTCATCCAAAACACTGCAAATGATTTTCAGAACCAGCAGACGGTACAGTATGCACTGAGAATACTGTATCAGTGTGGCTTGTTACCGGGGAATTGTCCTGATGCCAGATGTGCTGGTGTGGCTTCCTTCTCCTTTTAAGAGATATACAGATTATCTGAAAGCTATTTTGGCTTAACATTCCCACTGTGGAAGCTCCCTGGCCAACACAGAGTTATTTTCCCACTGCCGATGAACACAACAATGAATAAATAAATAAGAAAAAATCCAGCCTAGTGTGAGTGAGGGCAGGCTATTCTTTTGTAACAGTGTGTCCTTAGGCTTTTATAAGAGCTTCAGAGGGCCTAACAGCGAGATAGCTCTTCGTTTAGCCAGCACATTGCATTCACTAAAACATTTAATTAGTTAAGTAATGACTTGATTGGTCCAGCAGAACTTTGAACATCATCCAAGAAATTCACAGTAGTAAAAAAGGCTCAGCAAATCATTCACTGGAAGTGTAAGTAATTAGAAAAATGGAATTCCGTTTTGTCTAACATGTAGCAGTGGTTCCTAAATTGGGCAGTTATTTTTTGTTCTTGAGAATGTGCCGCCCACAAGAATTCTGAAACTAGAGTTTAATCAATGAGGTTTAATCTCAAGTTAGAGGCTTGAGCGCTAAGATGATTTTGTTCTTTTTTACTTCCTAAGATTTATTTTGCAGTCATAAGCATTGGGATGTCCAGTGCAGGGTTGAATTCCAAACTGCTCTGAAGGCTGGAGAACCAGCGCATATCTATTCTTATCATATTCATATCCATATCTCCAAATGCTTAGGAAGCATAAATCTGGGTCTTTTTGTTTCTAAGAGTTGTGGTCCATTGTTATGAGGAAAATGCAAACCAGGAAACAGGATCAACTTTCTTTTTAGAAGGAGGTGTTGGGGCTGATGTCTTTTCAGTGCAGAGCTGTCCTTAATTCAATAAATGTCTTGGAGGAAAGTAATAACTACTTCAAAGGGGTTTATGCACACGCAAAGAAGACGATTTTATGTGCAAAAGCCAAAGGTCCACTATCAAAAATGAAAGGCAAAATAAACACGACCACGATATGCTATCAAGAAAATGCTTGATCCTATACAGACTGGGATCCTGAAGCAGTCTGAGCCACACTAAGTTTGATTTGTGTACATCTTGTAAAGCCATTTGAAACAGACTGGCTGAAAGGAAGCAAATAAACCATCTTGGTGATCTGTGAAATTTTAGGCTGCGAAAGCCACCTGCAGCATTTTGTTCAGGAGCAAGCATTAAGAAAAGGATGTCAAGTGCAGCCTGCATTGCTGGGGAAGAAAAATAGGAGACAGAATGACAAAGCTGGAAGATTAAATGATCCTGAAGGAAATTCAAAGACTAATCAACTTTGGAAAAACTGTGAGTAGCAAGAGATCATGGACTTGGACTAAAAGGCCCTGCCAGTTCCATCTGCTCAGACCAGAATGAGTTCTTAACTCACTGCTCCAGAGAATTGCATTAGGTTTGAGTAGGGCAAGTAACAGCTAACCTTTTAGATTATTATCACTACTACCACACCAACTGATACCAAGTTTGTGAGCTAACACAATGTTTCCAGTCTTTCAGTTCAATAGCAGAGTGGGTGTATGGAAATGTCATCATTTTGGCAATCAATCAGTTTATTAAAGGCTCCACTGAAAGGCCAAACAGATTCTGTTGTGCTGAATGAACAGCAGCACCAGCCAAGCCTGGAAATGAGATGGGAAATTGCTCTTGCTGCAGGCCTCAGAAAAGCCTTTTTTTCCTTTCTGAAAGCAGCTAGGGTGTGGTTTAGTTCTTTGCCTTTCTTACCAATATGTGGGTTTACATGAGAAGATGAAACTTGAGACTTGAGGATAAGCATTTAGAAACTGTTTTCTTGAGAAAGTTGGTGATGGGAAACAGAGAGAAACGTATGCCTGGATTGAGGAATGCTGTCAAGGAAGTCTTTGGTCCTAACTGGCCATGAATGGTATGTTGTACCTTTGAGAGCAATTTGGTGACTGTGGTCACTCGTGGTTGCTTCTGAAATCTGCCAGTGGAACTCGTGTCAACAGCAAGTGCACAGCAAAGCATGATTTTTTGCTGATGTGAGTATTCCTAAAACTATTCAAGTATGGAAAAAGGAGCAATTAGATTATTGTAACTTTTAGTGTATGGCAGTATTGAAAATATTGCCTTGGTTAGGCAATATTACCCCTGCATTCTAAGGGACTTACGTGTTGTAAAATTGGTAATGGTTTCTCTAGATATTCTGAACAATACACTGGACAACAGGTGAACATAAAGATCCAACAGCAGTTGGGGTGGAAAAAGTGACAGTGTTGTGACTGTGGCTTTCTAGATTGAACATGACTGCAACAGAGAAACCTGCAAATTATTTCTGAATGCTGCTGCAGTAGGTAGGTATCATACAGACATCAGCCTATAGCAGTAGAGATGGGGTATGCCAGGGCAAAAGGCAATCAATGAAACACAGAAACATACCCTCTGAGCCTGTTCCCATAAAGATTTTTGACCTCTTCTAAACCAAGGAGTGCCTGAACTAGCAGACAGGTGTGAAAACAGGCTGCTTGTTTCTCTCTTCTCCCTCGTTCTCTGACCCAGGTTCCATTCATACATCCTCACTAGTTAGAAAGCCAACTCATACAAACAATTAAATCTTATTTGAGAAACTTGCTTGTTGGCTATGCTGAAGAAAAGCCTCCTGTACCCCCTAAAGGAGTATATGGGTCAAGAAGCATAAGAACTTTTCCACCGCATAAGGAAATCATTAATCAAAATTGTGATTTTACCCTTCTTAAATTTCATACATCTGATGTCTCCTCCCAATTCTAAAATTGATGAGATTTTATTAAACTTTCTAACCCAGGACAATGGGACTTGGGACAGGGAAAGTCACAGGGCATGGTTACAGTTATTCTGACATTTCACAACCTATAAGTGGCTTAACTTGCACGCCAGTGCATTCATTCAAGGGTTTACTTTAGGCCCATTTCTTACTTCCATTTGACATATTAACTTATCTTTTTTTTCTCTTTCTCTTTTCCTTAATTACTTTCATAATTAGGGAAATAATGAGAACATGCAAAATATTCCTAAGATCCCTTTACTCCAGTGGGACGGGCAGTCAGGGAAACAAATTTCACTACACAGGGATTTACCACAGGAAGCAGAAAAGAGACGGGACGGGGCAAGTCCTGAAGCATTTCTTTCCTGACCCAGTAACAGCACAGGCAAGGCAGCCATTTTCCCTTGGTCTCTCTGGCATGCTGTGGTCTGCGGAGGGTGCCATCCTGGGAGAGGGGTTACTCTGCCCTTTTGAGTTTATCTTTGTTCCTGGGGAGTCTGTGAGATTCCAGCAACTTTGTAACTAGCGAGTATTACTGTTATTTTTTGCCTGTTGCTGTTTCATTTTTTTATAGACTGTTGTTTTATTCACTTACATCTACTCTTGTTCCTTTCTCCTTATTGGTGGAAAGGAATTTGTTAAAACTAACAGGAAGGTAACTCATTTTAGAGTGTCCGCCTCTTAAATTGTCTTAAACCAAGACACTGGTGACACAGTGTGCCTATCCAGAGCACACTGGCTATTGCCAATACTGCATTATCAGAAAACAAGAAGCTTAAATGGAAGCAGAGTGAGTCCATTGAAACCAAATCCCCATGCTTCATAGCTCTGTTCCCATCTGTCTCACTCTGGAGGGAGAGAGTTCACCCCTGTTTATCACCATTTCCTTCTCCGCACTAGGCTTATTCTGCATCTTACACCAGTCTCAGCCCCAACAAGCACTGCTGGCCATCACTTTTCCCTCTAGACGACAAAAAAGAGATTTGAATGGTTCACTGTAAGCCATTCCTCCTCAAATTCACTTAAATCCCTTCAGTGCTTTTATGTCTTTTAAATTGCAGCTAAATAAAAGGGTATTTAGGTTTCAGTGATTAAAATTATTTACTTACCATACATAACAACTGGAGCATTTCCACATATCTGGGGAGAGAGACAAACTTTTATTAATTGTCATCAAATGAATACTGAAGGGTGGACTGTACAGCTTCAATTTTAGAAGAGCAACAGGTAGGCTGTAAGAACAAACTCACACTTTTTCTGAAGACATCAGCTCCTGGGCAATGAGGTAGGCTCTGGACTGGCCTTCTTTCTGTCAACAGAAAAAGTCAGAGGCAATTAAGAGATGTCTCATTCCACAAAGTAAAGCACTGTTAGAGAGCACTTTGAACTGACATATTTCTACAGTAAAAATAGTGACCAGACTTTTATTCGTTGTTGTTCAGTGTCTGGCATCCTGGACTTTCCATGACAGGCCGTTTCCCCAGTTCAAATACTAGTAATATAGTACAATATAATATCTGCTAATACAGATGGCAAGTTTGAAAAATGTCTTGTTATTGAAGGAGGAGTGAAATTTTCTGTGGATTTTGACAGGGCCAAAATTTGTCTAAGAAGCAGAAAGTGCTTAACTTTGAACACGCTAGCTTCACGGCTATTGAGGATATACTACGTGGAAAAGGGAGTTCTTTATCAAAATGGTCATATTCCAAACTGTTCTGACTGCTGTCAGTGAGACCTGTGGAAGCAAATGGGGCAAAGGGCTTTAATGCATACTAAACAAAGCATCTAAACTAAATGGCCATAAATATCTCCAGAATCAGTTCAGTACTTCACCAGACAACATTGTTTAAAATCTTAGAGGCACCTACTTAACTGGTAGGCATCTTGGAAGACGCAGATGACTGTGAAAGAAGCAAACTGCATGGCTCTGAGGTGCAAGTGGCTAATAGGGTATTTGGCTCCTACTTCATGACTCATCCTTACGGTAAGAGATGACCAAAGCATAGAAATATTTACCGAAAGGAATGTACTGGGAAAAGTTTGACTTTTTCAGCAGTGATGAAGGAGGGACCTAAAATAGTGGTCTCGTATAGTTGTAAAGAAAAGCAGCCCTCAGTGACCTAAAGTGGACTCAGGGGAAATGAGCACAGTATCAAGTCTTTGTGACATTGCTTGCCAGACCAAGTATGCTGGTAAGAAGACTCAGTGAAGCAGAAAGTCAAGGGTCCCTACATGGCTGCCATGGCCTCCATCTGCTAAGCAAAGGCTTGGAGTGAGGCCCGGAGGGCAGCTCCTGAAGGGGGAACTGGGAGAGAGCTAAACCACAGGACTAGGCACGTGAATGGCTGCAGGGAGTAAAGATTACTAAAATGCTGGCAGCTTTGCAGCGTTATAATAATCACTTGAACTTTGTTCCAGAAAGTGAACAGTTGAGGGACCTGCACCCACTCTATCCCCTGTTACCAGAAGTCTGTCTACACACACTGTTGTCTATCACAGAGTTCATTTCCTGGTTAAACAAACAGCAATTAAACACAAGACAGACAATGCCTAGAGACACTCTCAGACTTGCTCTAGACAGGCCATGGACACTGAGGTCCCTGAATTTTGGCTAAGACATAGTAATCATAAAGATTGATGGCACTTTGGTGACAGTGCCAGTCACTTCCCTCTGAGCATAGTGCCAGCTCTCAGTTGTGCTGACCCAGCTGTTTGCATGACCTTGATCAGAACCAGACTGGTCTCATGATCCAGTTCAAAAACATTGTGGGGCTGGGGGCAAAGCCGCCTCCATAGGGCTAGAATGGAGTTGTTTGGCCTAAGAGCAGCACAAGTAGATCACAGAACAATTTCCTAAACCAGAAGCATTAGTATTGTGCAAGTCACTTTTCAGGAGTATTCTTTTGGAGTACCCTCTGCATTTCAAAGCAGGGCAGCTAGTGAAGACATGGTAGCAGAAGCTCCATCACTGCGTGTGCCACTAACTTGCCATGCTAACGTGGACAAATTGCGAGTGTCCGCCTCTTTTACTATGTGTGTGTTGTATTTCAGAGATGGCTCAGAGTAGGTATATTGTAGCTTGATGGTACCCAGACAAGCGTGCTACTGTCACCATCAGAGGCTTATAGCAATTTTATAAGCTTCAGTCTCTGAGTGACTTCATAATTCCCCTTTTGTAATTATTATGCACTATGTAGCAGTTCACAGTAGTGCCAATGGTAAACTGAGGCATTACAAGAACAATTCACTTTTTCAGGTTAGCTCTGTGAATCAGTGAGAGAGAAGGAAAAGCAGTCCACATCTGTCTTCCAGATCCCATCCTTGAAGAGCTAGATTCCAGCTGTCCTGGAGGATATGTGTAATTATATAAATCAAGAGCTGTCCCTTGAAAGGCATCTGAATTAGATGCTTCCTCAAGGCACACAAATCTGTAATTCCCAACTCCAGCACATTTCAGTTTTGTGTCTGTGCACATGAGTGCATATTTTAATATATTAAAGGTCTGCAAAACAGAATGATTACTGGAATCTGGAAACCAAGCCTACCCAGTGGAAATGTGTAAGGAGCAGCAAAGGCATTCTTATGTACTGCTGCTGTTGAGTCAATAGCTGCCCTGCTTGTGAGACCTTTGAGACTCTGCTCAGTGTTCCCTGTTTGTGTGCATTGCAGGTCTTCTCCATCTGCCATATGGGGTGGCTGGCCCCCTTTTTGCCCACTGTCTTTTATTATGATATCTGGGAGAAGGGTGGAGCATCTTACCTCCAGTGCTGCCTTTTCATAAGAACAGCATCAGGGATCGTTTCTGTATGAAGTTCCCCTTCATTCCTCCAGCACACCACCAGTCTGGCTAGACTTAGATATATTAAACCAGAAGTCCCAAATGACTAACCAGAATGCTTTGGGTTTTCATTGGCATAAAATTCAGCCACATCTGATCTGAATTCCTTTTCTTTTATACCTTTTTGCTCTGGCTACATGCTATTTACCTTGCTATAGACTTTCACATTTTGCCACCAGGGTAAGATCACATCCCTCGTATGCTGTCTTTATACAGTTCCTTGCTATTGATGGTTTTAGACTAAACTCAACAGTGTTTGCATACAGATTGGTTTACTTTTAGATTTCCCATACAGTTAACTGGCAAACAGATATGTGTTCTGGATGAAAGAAATGTCTTTATGTTCCAGCTACGGCTTTATTGGTTGTTCTAGGATTTGTATTAATTTATTTCCTGAGTACTTTAAAGACTATAACTCCTAGAGTTATTCACACAGATTAATCACATTGTTTTATTCTTATTATTCTTCTGAGATTCCCTTCAGTTCAAACCCCTTCCTGCGTTTACAGACCAATGTAAGAGAACATTCTTAATTGTTCCTTTGCCTAGTGGCTTAATGTAGTTTGCTATATATCTTTAACACTATAACAGAGTTCTTAAAATAGCTGATGTTGCTTCAGTATTTCTACCACCCTATCTATCCAACTACTTCTTCTTCCTTCCAAAGGCATCCTGTAAAGGGAGACAGCCTCTTATCGCTGTGGGGCAAATTGTGCAATTGATTGCAGTCTAAATGCCTTCCATTGACTACTGGAGTTATTTTTAAGCCTGTTGCTTTGTTTGATCAGCATATATCATACATCTTTAGCATTTGTATGACACCGTCTGAATCAAGCAGCATGGTGGAAATAGCTCTTGAAGCCCAGTCCAAGGCATGATGCTTTATAGTGTCATTGCAGGACCATGTGTGTGGCTCTCTGCAAGATGCTAGGAAAATGAATTCTTAGATTGGCAGGTTAACCCTTACCCATCCCCACTGATTCCCAAACCTGTGCTTCATCTCTGTGTATTTCCTCAGAAACTGTTCACATCACCCTGAGGCCTCTGCTGTCATTTGTCCTGCATGTGTTTGCCCTTCCCCAACCCTAACCTACTTCTCCAGGTAGAGCTGTTAATGTAGTGGTAGTAGTAATATAGTAAGAAGGCAGATACATTCCCCATACTATCATCTCAGTGAATTCCTTTAAAGACTTGATTGTCCTACAATGAACCTAAAGACTGGAACCTAGCTTTCTGCCTTGCCTGCAAGTTTGACCACTATTCTGCATAAGATTATTTTTTTTCCTCTTCTCTGGATGCAGCATAAAATCACTCCTCCCTGCTGGGTCCTTATCTTCAGTAAGCCAAGGGTTAGAATTGTCTCAGGGATTCTGTCAGTTTTATAATAACTGGGGGTTTTATGAGGCGAGTGACAAAGGTTATCAACTGCACAGGAGATCCAGTCCTAAAAAAGTGCCTACAAGAAAGGAACTGTCCGAAGACTTTTGCTTGAAGATTCTGACAGTAAAGCGAGAGGCCCAAGATATGGCGGGGTAGCTGATTATCCAGCATATGCAGCATCTTCCTCAAACAACCAAGGGAATTCATAAACTCAGATCATAACTAGCAATAGGTGAAACCTACAGTATGAATTGATTTTAGTCCATTTCAAAGCATGGAGATGTGCTTCTCAAAAGTACACTTTCAAGACTATATTGTCTCTATTCCTGATCTTTTTTAAGCTGGAAATTCTGAGACTGCTACAAAAGCTAAGTTCTGACAAAGGGAACTCTGTTTAAAGTTGGTGTCTAGTCAAATCCAAACCATTAAGCTCATTGACTCCATAATTCCTGTAACAGAGATGAAAGCCCCTCTGTTTGCTCCTTCAAAGAAGGCGGATAATGTAAAAAAAACCCTCAAGAGATATTATTGGCTATGTTTCAGACTGTTTACAGCACAGGGGTTCCAGCAGCCCCTGAAAATTTCTCCACACTTGTGTGAATCTGGTCCCTAGGAGAGCAGGGATTCAAAGGAGACAAGCTGTTGAAACAATACCAGGAATGTGTGTACAAAGCTAACTTTTGATATTATATTTGCTTGTAAAAATGAGCCTTAAAAAGAAACATCGGAGGAAAAAATCTGCTTCAAACTGGAAGTTTTGTGAATCTCCAGCAAACAAGCTAGGAGAAAGCAGGTGAGCAAAACCAAAACATGCTGCTTGCATATTGGTACAGGAATTCATTCATGTCAGTGAAAGACAGCAGGTAGAATCCATCTCAATGCAAAATGAAATTCATATATCTGGACACAGGGAGGAAATTTTATAATGTAGGGTGTTTCATGCCTTTATTTAAACCAAGTTTCCCTGAGAAGGAGAGAAAAGGAAATCAAACCAACAAACCCCAGAAGAATATTGTTGTGGTTTGGGGTTTTTTTGTTTGTTTTTTTGTGTGTATGCATGTGTGTCTTTTGGAAATCTAAATTTGGGTCTTAGTCAGCCAGCCCTAAATGGCTGTTTTGACAAGATTAGCTCATTTTGAAATCCATGGTGCTATTTTTGCATCCAGACCAATATGTCTCTCCCAATTCTCTCCAAGTGACAGGGCATCTGAACTCTTTCATGTTGTACATCTGCTCCATGTTGTCCTGAAGATTTTTCTCCAAGGGATATATCACTTCATGGGGGAGCTGGACAAGTTCTTTACACTTTGTCATTATAGAGACAGGTTTCGTTAGGGCAGGTAGTGTTCCCTTGGCTCACGGAAGATTGGTGTGAGAAGATACTAAACAGAGACAGGAGCGGTAGGGTACGAAAAACATTCCTCTGTAAGGATACCAGTGCTTTCTGAGACAAGATCACTCACTGGTTCATTAGTCAGCTTGGAAAGACGGCCTGTTGTCAAAGGAAGCTGTTTTAAGGCAGCTCCCCAAGAGCTTGTGGAAGTCTGGCACTGGGGTACTGTGACCCTTGCTGACAGTTAGCTTGAGAAGCAAAGGCCAACCAAGCAACCAGACCTGTTCTGATGTTCTCTGTCAGCCATGTGCAAGTATTTAGTTTGTGTTCTCCTCAAGAGTGGGAGGAATACCTCCAGTTAGACTCTGAGGCGCGTGGTTGTTCTCTCCAAATGCTGCCTTCTTCTCTGACAGCTACCCAGTGTGGTTACACCAGCACAGCAGAATAATTAAAATGCTTGACGTGTGATAAGGCAGACATTTGGAAAAACATCATTTCCTAGCGTCTTGAGTAAAACCCTACAAAAAATGGCATACAATTGGTTTTAGCAGTCTTGAATTTGCTTCCAAGTGCACAATGATTGCATGCATTTCCCTGTGAACTCAAGTCACAATTGTGTTGTCACTTCGCAACTAGCATCACAGCTAAGAGATGCTGAGAAACCTAACCGTCTTAGATAAGACACTAGGGTATGCTCTAGAAATGCTAGTGGTTTGTCAGCTAACTAATAGGAAATTAACGGAAAGGAAAAAATGTTTTTCACTTAACAGGGAATGTCAGAAATGTAAAGGCCTTTCCCTTTCCAAAACAACACGCAAACAACAACCAACCAAAAAAAGGTCAGAAATCTCAGAGGAAAGAGTATAAAGGTTAGTTGTGACTGTTTCACTTGTTTCATGTCATCCAGGAGCACAAACCACAGTCTTTTCCACTGGTACCAGAGGCAGCTCAGCACCCTGCAGGGCAGAGGTAAATGTGATACAGCATGAATAGAAATCAAAGGAACCTATTCCCGCTCTGAGATTAGAGCAACAGCAATTTCATTTGCCTTTCAATGTCATTCTGCATTCTGCTTGCAGAATGGGGGTTTTTTTGTGTTTCTCAAGAACTGGTGTCCTGGTAAGGGGGAAACTCTGCTCCCCTCTCTATACTTGCCCCTAAACAAAGCTTCACATTCCGAAAATGCCTGAAGAAATCTGATCTTCCTAGAATCAATCTACTTATGCTTCTCCTTGATAGAGCTGACCCTTACTTAGCCATTACCTGGATTTGGAGGGTCATCTGCACAGACTGTTTCAGGCTCTGACACAGGCTCATGACCAAACAAAAGCCATCTACAATCAGGAAGCCATAGAGCTGACACTGAGAGACCAGGTCAAAAGGAAAGGGCAGAGAGATGTGTAGGAAATCAGGATTTGCAATTGTCCTAGGCAGCCTTAATTCCTGGGGCTCAAATCAGAAAACTTTAGAAGAACATACCCATCTGTTGCATGCATACCTAATGAGCTATGCTCTGGATGCCTGCACAATCTCACCCAAGAGTAGATTGTTAGGCTCATATTAGGTTTTAAGAACAGAGACACACACACATACGTGCACGCATGCACACACACCCACCCTCCCATAAAAACCAAAGGTAAATTTGTCCCTAAACCTGCTCGATGCCGTTTAACAACTGCACTGTTAGTCAGCTTACTGGAAGTAAAAACAGTTTTGTATGGTGCCAAGCTGTGGCCACATTTCCATGGCCTTCTCCATAATTTGTTTAAGAGCTGTTTTATTAATCAGAAATCAGTAAAATAAATACAAACACAAGTGCATTTGCCCTTGATGAGAGAATTTTGAGATGGCAGAGACCTATTAGACAGTTTACTCCAGCCAATGCAGAACTGGTTCCAATAATGCATTTGTCTATTTTTACTCAATGTAATTTTGAATTCTCAAGATTGCAATGCTTTGGAGTGAGACATTTTTCCTGACATTCAAGTCAGGCCTTTCTTGCTGTTTATGTTGCCTCTGTCCATCTTCAGACTACATTCTTTGCCTTTGCCACATGCTGTAGAGGCAAATTATTCCTAGCACAGTGGGGGAGTAAAGGACTGATGGCTCTGCCATTTCTAAATGAGCACCAGACAAAGAGCAGAGAAGAGTTGAAAATCCAGGTTCTTCTGCAAATTGCTTTTCCGTCTCCAGGTTTCATGCATTAACCATTCTTAGGGTTTTTTACCTTGCTGGTGAGACTGGGATCACCAAGGCTGCTCTCATCATCTTCTGAACTCTTTTGTTCCTCATCTGATGTGACAACTTCCATTGGTGTCACAGAGACTGGGCACACCTTGTAGGGCTCAGTGTAGGCACTGCAGAAAAACAGAACAGACTAGCTCAATGGTGTTATTCCCAGACTCGCTGTTGCTCAGACTTATAGAATCCCTCCAGAACTGCAAGGCTTGGAAAGCAAGATTTATCAAGCAGGGTTTTTTTTTTGGCTGCTAGGTTCAGAGGCAACCATTTAGGCAAGCAGAACACTCTGAAAGGAGCAATGGGAAGTTAACCAAAGTTGTTCAACTTCCCCAAAAGATCAATGTTCTGGCCCAGTTTGGAGTAAAAACTTCATACTTAGTTCCAACCAGAACTGCTTTGTTCCTCCCTAGTCAACCCCTCAAAATGGATGCAGTAAAATCATGCTGACATTTTAAAATGGAAGTTAGATATTGTGACAATGGGTTTTCTTGGAAAACATCAAAAGGATGAGAAAAGTATGATGGTAATACCAATGGCATCAATTAAAGTACAAGATACTCAGATTCCAGAATCCTCGAGTTGTTTCAAGGGAATATGAATCCAGCTCCAGAAACCCAGAGAAAGCTGTGCAGTAAGAGTACTCGACCTGGTGTGGCAACACAGGCCAGTGCAAGCCACAGGCTGGTGTGCAGCCACAGGCCTGTGGCTTCACAGCATTTTATTTAAAAA
>VZTA01011358.1:32751-64067 GCA_013398855.1 Mohoua ochrocephala | reverse complement strand
ATCAATTCAAATTGCCAGTGATCTCAAAACCTCCAAAAAGCATGACTAAAGCTGATCTGTATATGCTTAGCTCCAAATTCCAGTTTCTGGATCTTGTTAAATCTGGTGGCAGTCTTCCAGATTTTGTTACTGTATACTCACAAGCTATACTCAAGTTGTCCCTTCATTTTGACTTTTATATCAAATAGGTAAAGATTTTGGTGTCTTACTATGCCATGCCACCTATGATTTAATAATTCTAAAATCTCTGAACTTCATCCAAGTATCCATTAGCATTATTCAATTTACCAACCATTTTGGCATCAGCTTTTGCTACTATTTGTTTTTGATACTGCTCTTGGTACCGCAACACAAAACTCATTATTCCGGCACTGGCAAAAGATGTATACCAAGCCGTATATATCAGCTGTAACACCCACCTATTCCTACCTGACATTACTGAGTTTTCACATTCAAGGATCAGATTTGGTTTTTTGACCACAGTGTCATTCTGGGAGTTTATATACAGCTTATCCACCACAGTGGCCCCAAGGCTTTTACATTTCCAGGGCAGGGTTCCAGTGTTCAGACAACAGGGCAAGTCTTTTGTCTTGAGAAACAAAATCTGACATCTCCGTGTTTTGCAGTAGACATGTTGGCCAGACAGGTCAGTCTGTAATGTGGGCCTGGATTACCCAGTTTATATTATTTCTATACTTCTCATTTCCTCTGAAACATTAACTTCCTGTCACAGCTCTGCTTCATCTCTTTATTTTTCTTTAATCTTCCACTTGGAGATCCCGGACATGAACAAACCCAAGGCTTCAAAGCCTGTCAGAGTGACAGAAGGCTGGGCAAAGATGGGCTAATGTGAGTGAGAGGACAATGGTAAGACTCCCAAGGTCACTGACCAGATTCTTATTTCCTTTCAGAAAGGAAACTCCCTACATATCTGCATTTACTTCTAAGCTGCAAACAGGTGTCTCCCATGCAAGTGTGGCTGTCAGCTTTTCTGTTATGCCTCCAGCTTTTCCCTCATGTGCAGAGTCCAGGAGTTCTCACAGGCCACCCAGTGCATTTGTCATGGCTGGGCAAAGGCCCAAGCAGTAACGCTGTTCCTCACCATTGTCTACTCTGGCTTATTAATAGTATCTGCAGTTTTTCAGTGTGGGTGGCATCACCACACCTTTGAAAACCTGTCCAGCTTCAACAGTAAAGGGACCTCAGCACAAGAGCCAGGCAAATACAGGAACAGCTCAGGAGACTTATTAATAATTTAGCCAGTCTCAGTCCTTACTCACGCAGTCCTATTGCACTTTGTAATTGTTTGTCCCAGAAGACATGAAATTAAGGTATTCCTTCCTTTTCTCTCTCTGATAAATGACTGCCTTACGCTAATATAAGAACACATTATAATTTGGGAATAATAACTCAGTATATTAGTCTTGTAATCATTATGAATGGCATTATTAAAGGTTCATACAGTAGCAGAACTTGCAATATTGCTGAACTATTGCATGGGCTTTGTTTGCAGTAGACCTGCATCCCAGTGGCACCAGCTTGAGTTTAAAGAGAAGTCTCAAAATGTTATGGATCTCATTTGCACATGGAATAGGCACAGGTATATTTGTGCCACCATCTCCATTCTCCTCTTCTCTGACCACTCCAATAGCACTCAGGTCTTTACTTCTGAGCCTATTCTATATTGTCACAGAAACTCCTGGGCAGTGCACCTTTCCTGATACCCAGCACGCACTTAATCCAATGAACTCACATGTCGTCGTCCATCTTTTATGTCTATGCTCCTGTGATCTCCTAGCGCTCCTAGCTTCTGAAGGCTTGAACCGTGCCCAGGAATGACTAAATGATACTTTTCTTTAGCTCATTAAAAGCACTGCTAACTGAGCTTACTGCAAGCAATAAACTTTAATGCAATGGAAGATGCAAATGAAAGTGTGAGTGTGAAGAACAAGGGAAGAGATAGTCCGAGAGTTTGCAGTATCTCAATGGACACGGTAATCCCAAATTAATTCTCCTCCTTGTAGCAATGATTTGGCTGGATGAGAACAGATTGCTGGCACATTATCTGCTGCTCCTTCAGCAATTGTCTGTCATCATTCCAAGAGTGAGCCATCACAACAAAGGAAGCAATGGGCCTTCTGGGACAGTCTGACATTTAACTGACTGAATAAATGCAGGAGGATGCGGTGCAGTAGAAGTCTTTTTAGTTAGCACCAGTTGCATTATAATTAGCAGAGCTGCTGATAGGTACAGAGTAGGTAGAAGCTACTAGAAGCTAGAAGTATGGATGCACCCTACTAGTTATTTGTGTACTTTTACCTCTGCACATGTATTGCTACATCTGAAAAAGTGTTCTGGAGTCTATAGACTCTCTGGTTATCCTGCCCCTATAGTATGCTTACATTTGACCTCAAGTGACCTCAGTGACTGAGGGGAGGGTGAAGCCATCAAGGAGAGGGAAGTTGAACTAATCATTGTACTAGCACTTTGTAAATAAAGTCCAGACACAAGTCTCTACTACCTATGATCCCTGCAGAACACAGGCTGGGAAGTTTGAGCACAGATGGTATGTGCATGAGAGAGCACTGTGGAGATACACAACAGGTGTGAGAGCTCACAGAACGTGATTCGCAAATTGACAAATACTGTATTTATTCTTGCTTGAATGTGCAATTCTAAAAGAGATACATAGCCTTCTCTTGTTTTCACATCTATCCTTCAAATGACCTTGCAAATTCTAACCCGTTCCTCAGCAATGATCACGCCAATTTGCTAAGATTTTTAGAAGTTATTCAGTCAGCATTAGTGAGATATAAGGATTTAAGTGGGTGATTCAACAGTGGCAAAAGTACCCAGCCAAGGTTATTATAATAAAGGCCTATGAAGACCATGTATTTTTGTTTGCAAAACAATACAAATGCTCTTGACTGTATGTTCATCTCTTAGCTACACTCCCAAGCGATGTCTTGTTTCCTCCTTTGGAGCCACCAACTGCATGAAAAAACAAAGCAAACAAACAAAGAAAACCAACCAAAAAAAAATCCGAGTTGGTGAAAATCTAAACTTAAGGCCTGCGACTTCCACTGGGGTGATATAAGTCCTGTGTACCAGTAAGGATCAGATTGCTTGCACTTTGCTTTCAATGAATTAAGTCATGCATCCTAAAGAAAGGCTTATGAATCTCACTTGCCGTCTGCTTCATGGTCTATGCCCCAGCAGCGATCATGAGGGGAGAAGGGGAGTCCTCTTTCCTGCAAAGTACCACTCAGCTATGCTTTATGATACCTTTCCACCAAGTGGCTCCTTATACATCTGAAGTGGAGCTGGTCGGGCTGTTAAAATATGCTGGCAATGTCCCTTCAAATGCTAGTGCAGTAGATCCATCCCAGTGCCTATAAGGTATCATCATGTGTGCTGGGACAGAGTTACAGCATATTTCTACCTTGCCACTGATTCTGATGCTGACAGTGGAAGTGTGCTAGAAATTTGTTGGTCAGTCAAGAGCAATACAGCATCTCCCTGAAGCAGTAAGTATTTGTGTAGGGTTCAGATGTCTTGCAGTTTTAGTGCCACAGTGATCACAGAATCACAGAACAGAATTATAGGACGGTTTGGATTGGAAGGAACCTTAAAGATCATCTCGTTCCAGCCCCCTGTCACAGGCAGGGACATCTTCCACTAGACCAGGTTGCCCAGGGCCTCATCCAACCTGGCCTTGAGCACTTCCAAGGATGGGACATTCACAGCTTCCCTGGGCAACCCACCACTCTCTATATAAAGAATTTCTTCCTAATGCCTAATCTAAATCTCCCCTCTTTTAGTTTAAGACCATTAACCGTTCCCCCTTGTCCTATAACTATCTGCCCATGTAAAAAGACACCCTCACTCTTTTTTAAAAGCCCACTTTAAGTACTGGAAGGCCACAATGAGATCTCCTCGGAGCCTTCTCTTCTCCAGACTGAACAACCTCAGCTCTCTCAGCCTGTCTCCATAGCAGAGGTGCTCCAGCCCTCTGAGCATTCTTTTGCCCTCCTCTGGACCCACTTTAACAGGTACACGTCTTTCTTCGGCTGAGAACTCCAGACCTGGATACAGTACTTCAGGTGGAGTCTCAGGAGGGCAGAGTAGAGGGGGAGATTCCCTCCACGTTAACCATATGGGAGGGAGCAGGCCGGTGGGAGACTCCTGTGACTGAATCCATCTCAGATCAAAACAAGTGTGATGTGGCCAGTGAGGACATCCAGATTACCCCATCCCAGCTCCTGAGCATCTCCATCATTCTCATGTGTGTGTCCAGGGACAGGAGACTTCTATAATTGGATTTCCATATTACAAAATGCAGTTTCTGGAGAAGGAGACTGGGTGGATTAATGATAATTAAATTATCATTAATCATTGTCACCAGTCAACCTGAATTAGTTTCCCCGGACTAAACTGATTTCTTTTGGAAGTAAGTTTCAATGTATTTCAGTCTAAAGAAGGATATGAACAAGTGCAGCACTTAAGGAACCTCTGCTGTGTTCATATTTGAAATGAACTAATAATTTGTCTCCATAAGGTATATGCTGCATAAAGGATGATCCCAGCTAATAAAACTCAAGAGGTCAGAAAAGGATAGCTTGCTTAATGAGTTCCAAAACCAATGTCCGGGGTGTGCTGATCTTTCAACCATTGTGACGTCATTCAGTTAACAGGTATCTGTTCAGCATTCAGACACCTGGACTGCCTGGATTACCTCCTTGCTGCCTCCCTGTGGTCTTTCACACTATGTCCCCAGTCAGTGTCAGGACAGAGAAAGAGAGAATAGTTATTTTCTTTGCATCTGTTGCAAACTGCAAATCGGATGATGCGAACTAATTACCACCAATATACTTGAAGGCCGAGGAGCCCCCGATATATTTTCTGAAAATTTCTTACTGTTTCAAAAGTGCCTGCAAGTAAAGATCATAGCAGTATTTGGCCAAAAATGTCACCACAAGATGAAGAAAGCACTAGAAGAGGCTAGAAATCACATCTTTGGTCCCATTCCTACAGTGGAACTAGTATATTAAAGGTGCTTTTGTCAGTAATTATCAACACACGGCTCACCATACCCACTGTTTCCACATAGTGGCAGTAGGAAGTAAGTGAACTGCCTGGGTTTCTGAGGTAAGCACTGACTTCTGTTCTGCCTTTTGTGGGGTAACAGAACGTCTTTTTGTCTAGGATGTTTCATCCATTCATTAGCGAAACCATGTTTCTGGACTGCTAAAAGACAATACTTTCAAATATTTGCCAAAGAGAGAATGGCTGTGGTGTTGAGTTCATTTAGACCTAGATCCACCAAAGCTCTGAAATGAATGACAGTTATGACCCCAAATATTTTTCTGTGTGTACTGGTGATTGCATTGGCAATTATTTGACCTGAGTCAGCAAAGCAAGCTTATAGGAACTACCTCGGAAGGTACAAAGAGTTATTCTTTCTCTGTAGAGTACATCCTCTACAAGTATATCTTCCCTGAAGCCAGCTGTGTGGTGATGAGCTTGACACATCAACTCAGATCACATATGCTAAATTTACAAATGACTACTAAATTGCTGCCCTAACCTTCCCATCCACAGACCCCACCCTGTGCCCATTTTAACTCCTCTGTCACAGGAATCTTAGCTCATAACTAGTTATAATGTATTGGATACAAGACCAGAATCTCGCCTGGACACAGCTGGGTTATGCAGAATCCACATGTATAAAATTCACGCCATCCAGTGGGAAGGAAAAGTAATCAACACCCGCAAAGACCCCACCCCTCCATTGTTGGGCCAAGGGGATTGAATCCAGCTTTCTTCTGCATGTAGTATCCCTATCCCTGTCTTCATCTCAAGTCCCAAGCCCAGTAGTTACTAGTTCAAACTCTCAGACAGTGACATTCTTATTGCAAAAAATTAAAATCATGTGAACTCAATTCAGTGACAGTAATTTGGGAGATGCAATGGGGTACTGAGGTACCCTGTTTTATTAAAACGGATTATTTATTTTCTTGTATCCATTTGTAAATTATTGTTTTAATTCATTCTGCAAAAGGAAGGCTCATTACTAAAGGAAATTAAAGTCCAAATGCATTTAAAGCCAATAAAAGGAAATGCCTATTAGTGCAGCATGTGTTTAGCCAGTCAGTTCCCTGTTATGCCAGATCATCAAGGCAAATATTGTACCTGAAGTCTGAAAAGGGCAGGAAAGACATGATGTCTGCTAATAACATACACAGCCTGTCAAGGCAAGGTAACACAGGGACAATCACATTTCATACTCTGAGGCATAAGCTGTTTGCCTGCCAAGGCCAGAAAGGTGCTCTTTCTAATTCCACAAGCATTTCAATTTGAATTTTGCTCTTTCTTGCATTGTTGTGGTGCAGAATATAGGAGAGGGGAAGAGGATTTTTGGTCAGGTGCATAAGGCTCTTGCTCTCTTCCAGACAACTTTAGGGACAAAACTCTCCCAGCTTCAACCACTGCTCCTGGAGATGCTCACAGAACAACAGTGCTGGTGCAGGTCTAGTTTTGGAAGGCAATGCAGGAAGTGAGGAGCACGAAGGTGTTTGGGCTCCATCTCAGGGAATGTCCTCTGGCCCAGCCTGGGGCACTATGAGTAGAGAAGGGATAAGAGAAAGCCCGAAAGTGAGGTTTCACCAGCCACGTCCCAGATGTGCTAGGATGGATGGCTTTGAGGCTTTTGCTTTGACGCACCTGTGTAGCCAATCCACACTTCAAGCTCAGTGATGTACCCTGGGGTGCACCTCTGTCTGTGAGCACCATTACCCTCCCCAGTCCTGCGGCTTTGAAACACTAGGTAAAGCAAAGCAGCAGTAAAAGCTGGACATGCCTGAAAACAAAACACAGTGTCCTTGGGCCTCGGACAAGTGGCATACCCCCTTCCTCCTCTCCCAGGCATGAGGGAGAGGCAGCGAGCTGTGGTGGCCTCAGCTTGTGCTCAGCCTGGCCCTCCGGCCCTTGTCCTGCATTTCCTGTAAACAGGGAACAGTTCCTCCCCAGAGATGACCTGGCAATGAACTAGCAAGGGCTGACGCTCAGCTGCACCACACCCAGCGCCCCACCGTGCCAGTAGGTACAATGGGGCAGCCGATAATACATAATATGTTATTAAAGTTAGCTCTACCCTTTATAGACTCCTTTGAACATATTATTTACATCACATGACAGCCACCACGGAGCTTTTACTTTCAATAAATCATTAGATTCACAGGCACCCCGGAGCTTTTATATCCAACAGGCCCAGCAGAGGTTTTCCTTAAGATTCTTTTTATGCTTCTCTTTTCCTTCTTTCCCTTGCTAAATCACAGTCCTATTGATCTCTATCACCCTATCATTCCCCATCTGTAGTAACCCTTTGCTATGTTGAATCCTTGCAATGCAAAGGATATGGGCATAATGAAGACCCGAGTGCTCGGCAGTGACCAAAGTATTGTGCTGTGAAACTCTTCTTCCTTCCCAGACCATGAACACCATACATCTGGATTATGTTGAAACTCCATTCTGCATTTCCGTCAAGGGACAGAAGATAACAAGGAACACATCCAGTAATTATCAGGATGGGTTTCAAATGATTTGCTGAGTAACCCCTAGTCACAGCACAAACGGCCTCTGACTGTGAAACCTGCTAACACTTTTGCCCTATTCTCCTCTATAAAATGACTTATCTCGGTGACAGTCTGACTTTGGATACAATGATGTAAAACTGGGGAGGATTCACTCTGACTTCAGTGGAGTCACTTTATATTTATACTTGTGATCTTTGAGCAGAATAAGACCCTCTGATTTCACCCTGAACCCTCTGTAAGACTTATTCCTCTCTATAAATCAGTGACAGAATAAGCCAACGAGCTAGAGCTTCATTAACAAAGAGAAGGAAAAGAGATAAGTAAGAAGTGACTTTCAGCTGGTCACCCGATGGTCATCTCAGAATATGAGAAGTACATCTCTCCGGGGAGACCACTGTCTGGGAAGCAAAGCTGAAACCACTGCTCTACTACAAATTCTTTGTTATGATCTTTGGCATGTTTCTTAACTTTGTGCTTTGGCAGTCAGTTGTGTAAGGTGGGTAATCCCAGACCAATGTTACGTTCAAAATACAGGTTAGACCGAAGGCTTTGGACACTGTGGATCCCTACCAGGGTCTAAACCAGAACTGCTTTGTCCGTCTCCCTTGAGGCACAGTTTTATTTCTCTTCTTCCTGTTTACTGCAAACTAAAAGGGATTTCACTTTGTCCTTAAGACAAAGAGGGATGGGTACCCCCAGGATTAAGGCACAGAGTAATGTTTTCTTTCTTATGGCCAAGCTGAGATACAGAAATCTACCTGGAACTATTAACAGTCATGCTTGCTAGTACTGCTGTTTTCTGCTGGGGTGAGGGTTCTCGAGTTAGAGGTTCTCAGTGGCTTTCAGGCAGCCAAGTTGGTGATTTCTGCACAGAGGCACACAGTGGAGAAGAACACTAATAATGAAAGATTTAAGCAGTGCTACTTGCCCAAAGAATTAGAATTCATAAAAACATTGCAGATAGACACCTCAGAAAAAGGTCTGCATCAATCGTGGTGTGGGAGTTTCGCAAATGGAGCCAAGCAGAACCGAGGCATGTTTGTCACACACAGGGCTCCCCTGGAGATGTTCCGTGTTGGTGGATAGTTCTGCTGTCTTACAAGCATAATAAACAGCTTTAAAATTTTATATAGGTAAGAATCTGGTCCAGATGTGTTTCACAGCTGCACAAGGAGCTTACTGACTACAGTGAGCTACACAGAACCAGAATATCTTTACAAGTCCTCTTCCTTAGTGTGTCTAGGTTTGTACACTACAGCAGTTGCTCGGTACTTTTGCACATATAGTCCTGAAACTCAAAGAGTACAGCCAGGATTACACTGTTGATTCTGGAATCTAGCCTCGATGAGATGTGATTAGGTGTCAGTTAGGCAAATGTGATCATCATAGCAGCAAATGGATCCAACTCATTATAATCCTTTCACAATATCCAGTTTAACATAATCGTAAGTGATAACAGTAGTGAAAACTCGAAGGAGGATGCCAGCTTGGAAATGGTGTCAGTGAAACACAAACACAAAACTTGAATCAATCATTACTTGCTGCAGCCAGAACTTTTAGTGATCTGTTTATTAATACAAATCTGAATTCTTGGCACCTGATTCCAAAAGACATCAGAACTGGTGGAAGACAGAGACGTTGGTTTTTGTAGGAGAGAACATTGCCCTTTTTTTTAAGCTGTTCAGAGTTGTATTGGGAAAAGACTTAACATTAGTATTCCTGAAGCCTTTTAGATGACAGAGAAAATGATACTTCCAATGCAGGTAATGAGAGTTTTCGGGGGGTTTTTTCGTTCTTTTCCAAAAAAAGCATATTTTGTTCTAAAATTAGGAAAAGTAGCAGTAACACAACACTAATACTTTACAAAGTCCGAATCTGCTATGATAGATAAAATACTAATTTCTTGCAAATAGTACCTTTCTTAGAAGTGAAGTTACAAACACCTTGCACGATAATGAGTCCTAATACGAGAATTATCTCTAAGCATTGTTATATTATTATTGATTTCAATTTCATTCATGCATAAGTAGAACAACAGTTGGTTACGTACATAGCGGAATAAGGGTAGAACACGGAATTTCAAAACTGGTATTAGGAACAGTAGGACACCCTTGGTCTGTAATTGTCATTTCCAAAATGGAAATGACACTTGTAATGTATGGCTTTAAGATATCACTTTCAATGCAGTAGCAACATCAGTCTGTCAGATCCAGCAGTAGAAGAGTGCCCAAGTGTGCAGTGTGAGTGCCTTCAGTAGCAGCTGGCAAGGAGATCAGAGTGCTTTATAACTTTCTGTCCTGCAGTTAAAGGATCCATCTGGCAGAAACTTGGCATAAAGCCTCCCTTTGACATATGCCTCAGGCTGAGAACGGTACTGAAGTTAGAGGGGAGTTAAGGGAAAGGTATAGTACCAGTGGATGCTGATAAGGTGTCAAACAGCATCCCAGGCTACCAACTCTGCAGAAAAAGAAAGAACAAACCAGTAGCTCCCACGTGGGATTGCATGCATGTGTACTGGCTTCAACTTAAGATAAATCAAAAAGATAATTTTGTTCGGCTAATGATATTAAGGTTCTGAATTATTAATGGATCACAAAAGCAAACTTTATGTACCCCACAAGTAAATTTCATGGGAGAAAAGCCATAATGAGTTCGATTTATAGGATGAAGTCCAGGTGCTAATTTTCAACCCAAGAATTTTCATTTGGATGTGGGCTCAAGGTGGTATTTACATTTCTGGGACAAAATATTGTAAACCTATCAGCCTATTCATTTAACATTCAAGCCCTAAGATCCATATTCTATGTTTGCCTCAAAACAACTGAGTCCATCGAAGTTGCTAGAGCAAGGTGAGACGGTAAAAATACTGTTTTGGTCTGGATGCTTGCTTGACATCAGACTTTACAGGTACTGGGGAATTGAGTGGGGGCCTAGAACTTCCCTCTGCTGCATTTATTAAGGCAACAACCAAGTCTGAATATCTAGACAGACAATTTGTGGCACACTTGCCGACTTATTAGGAAGAGGAGTAAAATATGCTTTATAAACCACGAAGGAACAAAAAAAGATGAGAAATGAGTGCTGTTATGAGACAGCACCCCATGCAATAAGGACAGAGGATCAAGCCTCAGAAGTATTTTAAATACAGCCTCCCTAACTCCTCAAGAGAGCTTGAGAGTGTTCCTCTGTACCCACCCCCAGACCAAATGACCCCATGCTTAAACCTCCCACACAGGCTAAAGTAGCACTGATTCTTGCCATCATTCTTCAAGTGGCACCCTCATTGACTTTGCTGCTTTCAGTAGAAAGTGTAGAGGAAAGATTTTGAGGTGCCCAGTTTTACCTCACATACTGCCCTTTTCTATTTAAGGACCAGAAGATTTGACTTCAAAGATGTGTTGTACTGTATGCAGTCCATTACTTCTGTAGACATGTGTGCTAAGGAAGAGTCTTTTCTGAGTTCTTCTAGCCAAGTCTCAGAACTAAGAATGCAGACTGATACCTGAAATGTAAGAGGATAAGAAACTTTCATCAGAAACACCAAACTAGCTGTCCTTGACGAGGACCACCTGCCCAGAGGGCCCATCGGGGGATGCAGTGGGTTAATATCCAAGTTTAGTAAATGTATTCAAGGCATAAGGACAAACTGCCAACAGACTGAAGAGGTATTTAATGTGGGACAGCTGAGAATGGCTGGATGAGACTGTGGAGCAGACCTATGCAACTATCCCTTGTCTCAGTTCATCAGTACCTAGCTGTGTTTCTTTTGAGAAAAAGAAGTTTGAGGACATCCCTGTGATACTGATAAAGCTGGTGTAGCATGAGTCAGACAGAGCACCACAAGGTGCTCACTAACAATAGGTCTAAATCTGTTTGCTCTAGGCCTTTGATGGATAGCATCTAATTAATCCAGCCAATTACTGGATCCTTTTCTAAATTCTTTTATATTTTAAAGGAAAGAATCCTTTTATAAGCTCTTTAAGAGGGTTCTTGGCAAAACAGACAGCGCCTCTTAAACATGTTCTTCCATCCATTAACTCTAATTGGTCGATTAAAGTAAAATTAATTGTTGTATGCCACTGAACACCAAATTTTTAGAGGGAGTTTTTACATTAACCCCTCTTTGGGTTCTGTAAAAGAAGAATTCTTGTAGGATAATTAAAAATGTGTTGTACACGATAAATAACTTTGCTGGGTGGCACAACAAACCATAAACTATTAGACTGGATTTGCATTTAAAATGCAATAGCATTCTGTTGCTTTTGTCACAAATCTAATCTAGAGATATACCCTACGTCATGGAGCAGTGGATTCTGGAAAGGCTACAGCATTCTAATGTGCAATCTCTCCTTCAATAAATCTTCTCAGTAAGACTCGTGGTGGGGGTGGGAGAGGAGAAAGGCATGCACAGAACAAGGCATGCAATAACATGTCATGTTATTGACAGTAAAAGGCCTGACCATTACAAACATTTCATCACCCTGTCTGCAGCATGTGCCTTTTTCCTGCATGGTGCTAGGAATGCTTAAATCACACCAGTATCACTTCTGTGCTCCATAATCATCATCCAGGGCAAATCTGCAATACACAGCAGACTCTCTCCTCTTGTGTAACCTCACTGAAATGTATTTCTGGCTCATATAATGAAAATAGGGAAGACAGAGAAGTCTACCCAGGCATAAAAGCCCTCAGGACAGGAAGATGGTGATGTGTACACATTCCTTCTTTTCTGCACTGTAATTTGATCATAGAAATAGCCATCACAATCAAGTCCATCTGCTAATAAAGCCAACATCTGCTGAGGTCTTTGGACCATTTCTTGGGAGGTATATGAGACTGTGATTTCTCACAAACGAAGCCAGGGTGAGATGCAGCATATTGTGTCTGAGCAGTGGCAGCCCTCTGAGGCTGTGCTGTGTATGTAGGAGGGTGGTGTGCAATGAAAAGCTGTGCTGGGGGAGCACATTGGCTTCCTCACTACCTATACTGTCCCCACGCATCTGCATCCCCAGCATGAACCAAGACAAACAGCTCCACGGATATGAGGAAACAGGAGAGCAGCCATGGAGCTGCTGGAAAATTGATACCTGCATGTGGGCAATGTATTAAAATCTTTTCTTATTTGGTATTAATATGACATTACTGATATTGTCCAGAGACACTTCTCAAAGGTGCTTGTTAGAAAAACTCTGCCATCCAAGAGCACTTAATATCTTGTTTTTCTGTCTCTAATGCCTGACAATGCAAGGTGAAGCATGCCTTGTGCCCAGCTCTCAGCAGCAACGGGTTATCTCCTGCAGACTGCTCCCTGTCTATGGGCAGCTTGCAGTCCTGCATTAACTGCTATCACCTTCTATTCCCTGCGGCAATTCAGACAGTACTTAAGGAAACAGAAATAAAAACATGGCTCATGTCAGAGCTGGCTGTGACTGTTGTCGAGATTTTCAATAGGTTGTGCACGGCCTGAAGTCAAGTACAGTACTGGGATCCCTTACTCTGCAATGAACTTAAAAAGCTTTCTTTCAGGTTTATGCTGCAAAATTCAAGAACTGGTGAAAGCTCATGAGATTTTATTTTCCATCATGTTCACCAGATCACAAGTGTCTTCACTAATTGAAAGAAAAAGAAAATGAAGGAAAGTGGGGAGAATATATTGATGAAGAAAATCTCATTTATTCAGACAATTCAAAGAAATTAGGAGGTGGCATCTTCAGCTTCTCCCCACTGTAACGGTTGCAGTTGCGTGCAGGTTTAATTCACCTCGCTCTGCTGGACTTCACAGAACGGTCCCGAACATTTGCTTCTGCCTTTGTGTACATCAGACTGTCAAGTTGTGTCTGCTCTCAACGTTAAATAATAGCCTTGTAGGTTAATTGGCACCCTTACCGAGCTTCAGTTCAGCAAGTACTTCTCTGATTTTTAAACATATTGACAAACCTAGCAATATTGCTGTAACAGGTTTTCTAAGAACCTTCTTTTTATTTGGAAACTTACTGGTCTTTCATGTAAATTAAAGCACTGTGAATTTCCTTGAGGTTATATAAATGACGTAGATTCACAATTCAACAGTTCTTAATTCACAATTTAACAAAATATATATAATATTAATGTGTATTTATTTTACTATGATAAATATGACAACACTGATTGTCCTTTCTTGGTCATTGCTATTTTCACGTATGAACTATTTATACTGAAGCTTCTATTTCATAATTATCTCTAGACTTTCACCTTATCCACCATATCCTGTTCTTAGATACCATACTGTGCTTCCCTAAGAGTTGGTGATGTAATCTCACATAACTTACATGCTTCTCATTTGAAGGAACAGAGAGAACCGGGACTATGACATCTTAATTTCTTTGGTTAAAAATATGTGCTTTGTTGGAGGAAAGTCACTCTTAATGATTTAAATTTCATCCTAAGCTAAAAGACATATAAACGTCTAAGTAGCACGCTATTCAGACAATTTTTAAGCAGAGAAGTCATGTTCTAAGATGTTTATTATGCTCAACTTTTGTTAGGCTGTTTTTTGTGTTTGCTACAAAAGGGTAATGGATCGGTCATACAGACTGCTCAAGCTGCTAATCAGTGACCGATGACGTACAGGGAGCAGAGAAGATATAATCACTCTAAGTGGCAGAATTTGAACACGGGGTGAGGAATCCTGTGGTGAGGCAAGGGGGCAGATAAGTATTCAGTGGAAGGGGAACTAATTGCTCATCCACTGGACTTTTCTCCTTTTAAAGGAGGGGGATTTGCGTCCCCCACGATCCACGAACCATAAACAGTGGTTCTCATGCTGTCTAACAGCAATCATATTATAATATGATTTTAGTACACGTTTTGGAATTGGTCTGTGCTGACATCGTCCTCGTGATCTTGCATGTAGGCCCAACAGAAGTCCAGACTGACTCTGGCTGTGCAGGAAGAGGATTGCTTACAAAACTCTGAACGGAGCTGCTTACTCATGAAGCATCCTCTCCAACACTAGCACTTCAGATGCTGGCACCGTTGTACCAGTCCCTAAGTACGTGTGTGTTCCTGCTTCCGACTGGTCAAATTAAAGAAAATATATCACTTGCTTAACACATAGACTATGTTTTTTTCCTGACTTTCTACTAAATGCATTTTTTTCACCCTCTTCTTGAAGAAGCACATCCCTTGTGAATAAAACACATTTACAAAGGAATGGTATACAGAAGAGGTGATCAGCTTTCTTGACTGTACTAAGGCTGAGAAGCATCAGATAGATGACATATGTCTTGCAAAGCAGTGGAAAGTTGGAGCCCTGGGGATAATTTACAGGCAGGAGATGGCAATTCTAGAGACATATTAGATATTACATAAGCCTTGGTGCAGTTGGACATAGCACTGCAATCCTCACACTGGCCCACAAGAATTCACTTGAGAGTCAAAGTCTGAGCAAGTCCTGCTGCTGGTTAAGTAAAGTGATCAGACTGAGGGTCTTCTAGTGTGTATCAATGGCCATTTTATGTAGAAGGATACAGGAATGTACAGGTTACAGTAAAACAGGCTTTTAGCTTATTTTGTATGAGTATTCAACATCACAGTGGGATTAGCTGTGGAACTGAAGGAATACTCCCTGTCTTCTTTTCTCTCTGCATTTTGAGCATCTTAGCAGAAAGAATGATTGATATTTATAACCAGAAAGCAAAAAAGGGGGAATGAAATTCTGAAAACATCCAGCCAATGCCATCTTCCTGACCTTATCTAAACGCTGATAAAAGACTCTCTCTATCTCTCCTAAACTATGAAATGAGTGTTTGGAGTACCCCTTTCCCATCACCCTGATGTTTATCACACTGCCATATGCATGGCTGATGCTTTGACGATCAGACTAGGTCAGTGAAGCTATTCTTTAAGGCATATGCAGACTACTTTACCTCTAACTGACTTTCATCTGACACAATTTAAGCCAGTAACTATGATGAAAGTGCTTTGGTTTGTGAAGGGTCAATGCAATGCTGTAGATTACAGTGTACTGTCCCAGAGGTGGGGCACAGCTATCTTTTCTTTCAGTCTGAACAATTGGTTTGTGTTGCTTTGCACTTTGTAGTGCAAATTTTCAGAGAAAAGGAGCTAGGACGTGATTTTCAAAAACCAGTGAACCAGAGAATCACAGAATCGTTAGTTTTG
The DNA here is from genome assembly GCA_013398855.1 of Mohoua ochrocephala. Taxonomy (NCBI): domain Eukaryota; kingdom Metazoa; phylum Chordata; class Aves; order Passeriformes; family Acanthizidae; genus Mohoua; species Mohoua ochrocephala. Next base: position 48,312 of record VZTA01011358.1, on the reverse strand, counting down.
GAAGGGACCTCTGGAGACCGTCTAGTCCAACTTCGTTGGCAAGGCAAGGTAGATTGTGTAATTGTAGATTACACAGGAAAATGAAAACTGGGTCTGATTCAGGCCTTCAGACTATGTGGACTGGGTAAAGATTAGGGGAATTTTGTTCATTTCCACTTAGGACCCCTTATTCTTACACTGTAAGATGATGATCATCTATATTATCACACACCCGAATCAGAGTTTAATTATTAATACCAGATAACTAAATTTTGGGAATACACAATAACTGCTCTTCGGGGGGCAGTATTCTCAGTTCTGTTCTGGCAATGGTACCTTTAAGTTAAGATTTATTTCTAGAACACTTTAGTTATCGGATATTTTCTACAAACTTGATTGCTTCTAATTAGAAATTATTGGTTTAAATCTACTGCACATGGTCTGTCCTTTCAAGCAAGAAAATTAAACAGTGAATCTTCTCATCGGACAGTTTCTGTGAACTCCCCTCCCAGCCCGCTGTTCCCCGGTCATACACAGTAGTGAAGGTTCCCGGTTTATAATAATCTTTTATAACACTCTCACATTCTGTTCTCTGAAGTGTGATAAAAGAGTTGTACTTGGCCATTCATCAACAACGTAGCAATTCCATAAGGTATCACCAGATGCTAAATACAAGTGCTCTGCAGGTGAATGCTCCAAAAAGAGGTTCATGGGCTCAAATACCATCTATTGCAAGGGTTTAATCCAACACACTTGTACTCTCAAACAGTTGAAAAAAGCCTCTGGAAATGAGCAAGCTGCAGTTCAAAGTAATTTTTATCCCTGTGTGGTTGTGGTAGAGGTATGCTTGATAGGTATTCTTACTAGAAATCTGAAATCCACGGTGAGGTATTTTAGGCCAAACTGCTTTAGCAGCAAATAAAACATCCATATCCATACATCATGTATGCATGTGTAGATAGGTGCACCTGCTTGCACAATTTGCTTTGCTTTACAATTAGACCATACACTGTTTCTTTAAGTCTGTTATGCCACTGGATGTGCATTTACGTGGGATGTGTATTTACATTTCATCAAAGATTTTCAGGCATGTCTTTGTCCAAAACATGCTGACAAATACAGCAAATAACAGCTATCTCAGCGGTAATTATGTCTGCCTGGTGCTCTTCCCCTCCACCCTGGTTATCTTGATAAAGGGGCTGTACAGGAGCCTAGCCTTCATTTCACCCCCAATGGCAAAAACTGCATGCACAACAAGCAGCAGGCTGAAGAATTATGTTCATGCCTTGACCTCGAGACTTCCTGAACCAGTTTGGATTGGCTCTCCCTTTGAAACTACAGGCTTCCACAGGAAGTTCATAAATGGGCCCAAGTCACAGCAATTGACGTAGTCCTAATATTTTTAACTTGGTTCTTCAAGAACTACCTAAAATGGGTGGCGTTTCACGGACACAAAGAACTGGCCAGCTTTTTCAAAAGCAAATGTCAGTGTGCTGGGTAAAATGCAAGCTATTGAAAGCAAGCGAGCAATGTTGCTTTTGTTGCTCTGGGGATGTGGCGGTGTGTGTTGCGAAGCTGCCCTGCGCTCCACCATGTCCCTGTGTCAGCATCGCTGGAGCTCCCAACACTGCAGGCAGCCATCCTCTCTAAAGAGCCAAACCACAGGGCTGTGTTCCACATTCCTCAGCTTCAGGTGCGCTTGGATCCACTGCTTAAGCCTTGATGCGATCTCTTTTCCCACGTCCTACTCACTACCCCACATCATTTGTGTCTTAGAAATGGTTTGCAAGACTCATTCACAGGTGTTAAAGAAAAGTTCTTTTACTCCCTAAGTCTGAAATACCCTAAGAGGGGCATGTGAAATGCCTATGGTTTGTTCCAGCCACAAAAACAAGAGAGATGACCAGAAAAAATAAATGTTGCAAAGAAACACAAGTATTAAATCTTTTGGAGAACGATGGATGGAAATGGACATGAAAACCTTACTTCTAAGATTTTTATCTTTTGCACACAGCTCTAACAAAATGCAACTGCATTAAAGACATTCCTTTCCATTCATTTTCTTTGCACCTTGTTTTCTCATTACCTGTTAAACATGAATTTAATGGAAAACACTCTTCTTATTTACATCTCTGCATTCTACTGCTATAATCTGACAACAGGTTCAAATTCAAAGGTGTTGAGTGCATTGCTCCTATGTTCCTATGAAAAAGACATTTTCTTGTTTGCAAATAACCTAATGGAATGGGATGAAAGATTGTTATTAATGTAAGCAGTGCATATGATTTCAGATCTATTTAATTCATTTACAAATTAGCAGCTCTGTCTGAGGACCATGACAGACCTTAAAGCAACTTCTAAAATTAACTGTCTAGTCTGATTAGTTCATGATTTGGGATTTTCCGGTCTATACTTAAATGATGTACTTTGAAACATAAATTATGTATATATTGTTGTTTTGAGAAACTGACAGGAATTAAAAAATGAAGCAGGACCCCTTCCAGCAAATAGGCTCTTTTTTCATTCAGTCAAGAAGTCAGAAACCTTTCTGACTGAAGAACAAAGCAAGCTCTCCCCGTTTCCCCTGCCAGCCACAAAAATTAGATCCACTGGATAAACCAAATAATTTTGAATATTCTTTGTTTTCTGCCTGCAAATCATAGGATCCAGATCCAGTATTCATTTACAAGGTAAGGAGTTAATTTGATGTCTTTTTTTTTTCACTGATAAAGGCTTGTCTTGTATTCTTCCAATCTTTCTTGTAAGCATTTCCTGAGAGGGGTATAAGTCAACCAACATGGAGAATCTGCCTATGATACCTAGCCTTGTTTGGCCAAGGCTAGCAGGTCTTACATAATAATTTATTACAGTACCTTTCTGTTTCCTGGTCTGTGGTTTGCTGCTTGTTCTCAAAGCCAGCGAAGCTGCTCATATCCACATAGCCGTCGTTCTCATTAGCAGCAGATAATGCCCTGCTGGGATCTTCAAAAAACTCGGTAAAAGTTCCTGCTCTGGTGGATCTTCGAGGAGGAATTTGAATGTTTTCATAGTCAGAGCTCATGGCAGGAATGTTCTCATAGTCAGATGTGTCGGCATTGGGAAAAGAAATAGACCTAGGTTTCGTTAATGGGAGTGGCATGAAAGGAGGTCTGGACCGGTCCTCAAAGGACTCCACCCTTGACACGCTCCTGCTGAAGGACTTGGGCGTTCCTTTTCTTTTACCATCCTTATAGAAAAGAACAGCTGAGGGAGACTCAGATGCACGGAGCTTCCCCACATGTGATTTTAGTTGAGGTGAGCTACTTAGGCTCCTCCTGTCCAGCTCCATCAGCCTGGGAGGCCCATGATAACTGGACTCTGATGAGGACCTTGAAGAGGAAACATTAACATCTACATGGACTTTATTTTCACTTTTCTTCTTGAACTTTAGAGTGAGAAACCTCTTAAAAGAAGATTTCTTTTTCTTGGAATACTTATCAGGTGAGTCATTCTCTATCAAAAGTGAAGGTGAACTTTTAGTGATTGGCTTTTTGGTGATGTAGGCAAGTTCAAATGGAGGTGGTATATCAACAACTGAGGATGGAGTAGATACGCCACATGATGAGAGATGATTTTGCTGGGAAAAACTACCTGAGGAACCATTGACACAAGGCAAAGACAAGTTGTCTTCTGTCCTTTTTATTCTAACACCATCCAGTACACAGACATCACTTTCTCTGTAAAGAGAGATAGGTATCTCTCTCCCTTCAACAGAATAAGATCGAGGATATAAAATAAAGCGTCTTGACTTGGTTGGTAAAGTCCTGTTGGCTTCCACTGGTTTTCCTTCCAATGAAAAGGAATTATTGCTTAAGTCTTCCGTCCCAGAGCCATTTTGGGAAGAGGGTAAATCAGTTTCAGGTCCAGTTTCTTCTGGAACAGTTTCTGGGACATAGCCTGGCATTCTCCCAGAGAGAGATCGTGTTCTAGTCACAATACTTTTGCGATCAATGGGCAGCAAGTTGTTTTCACCATCCATGCCTAATTCACCCCTTTTACCGTGATCAGCCCCTAGATCAGTCTGCACATCATGGGCAATTTCATTTTCTTCAGGAAGCACATAAGGATCATCTAGGGAATCACTCCTAGTTTCTCTTTCCTCTGATTCATCAGTCACAATGACCACTTTAGGGACTGCTAGATTTTCATGCAAAATATGTTTGGACCCACATTCTACATTAATTTTGCCATGCTTACAGATTTCTAAGTCTTCCTCAAGTGGGACCTCCTGAGGCGAACTTGAGACACTTTTGCTAAGGCTGTTTGCTTCCACCTCATTGTCTTTGAGTTGCAACTCATCTGACTTAGTGGCTTCCACAGTATTTTCACTATGCTCTTCAACAGTCACATCTTCCAGCTCTGGCTCCATCCCTGGACTACAAGGTAGACTATCAGAAATCATACCATCTTCATGCAGAGAGGTCCCTTCTGTTTGAAGATTCTCATCTGAATGTTCCATGGGTATTTCCTCACCACATTCATTCTCACAAGGTGCAATCGAACAGCCATTATCCATATTCTCTGCATTCACAGTTTCTTCTTCCCCTTTTCCAGAGTCTTTGCTTGCTTCACAGGCTACCTCCGATGTCTTCTCGCTTCTCCTCTCAGTGATCTGGCAGCCATCACTGGCATTTCCTGTGTTCGTATTATTGTGCTCATCTGGGTCTACTTCCTCCTCTTCAGCTGCTGCTTTATGGATGAACTCTGCTAAACCATTTTTGGCACTGGGTTCATCTCCACACAGTTCTAAGCCAGGACCTGTTTCTTCGCTGGCTTCCTCAGACAGCATGTCAGGGCTTGCACAGTCATCGTTTTCTAAGTCCCCTTCCATGTTCAAATCAAGCTCTGCATGCACACCGTGGTCATCATCATGTGCTAGACACCCATCTGCCATTTCTAAAATCTCAGGCCGAGCCTCCTCCTCTTGCTCTGCCTTCTCACAAGCTGGGATTGATTCATCTGCAGGCAATGGCATTGCAATGCTATCTCTACAGGTATCACCCATTAGTTTCTCATCTCTATTCAAAATGTTCTCACTGTCGGTCTCACAATCACTACTGTTCTTGACCAGTTCCAGGTTGAAAGAAGTTTCCTGCCTGTTTTTGGTTTCAGTACAATCACCTACGACATCCTTATCTTCATCTACACTTTTGATAGCATCATTATCCCCATCTGGGGCATCTAAGGACTCCTCACAAAGTGCTTTCGACTGATCACAGTCTCTGGCTGACTCCTCAGAGTCCGGTTCCCTTGGTTCAGCAGTATCTGAAGAGTTACGGTGCTCATCTTCGATGACTTCTCGATTACTGGTATTCTCATCACTAGCAACGTTATCCTCTTCCTTCTCTACCTTTCCTGGAGCTTCTGAGACTTCATTTTCCACAGAGGAATCTAGGTTCTGATCATGCTCATGTTCCAAATCGTTACAGTCTTTGCTGGTCAGCTGAACTTCAGGAACTACAATGTATTCATTATCTGCCTCGGATTCTAGGTAATCGGCATTGCATCGGTTTCCTTCATACAGCTCTCCATCAAGACACACCAGTTTCCCATTTGCGCATTTATTTAAATTATTGTTGGTAGAAACACCGGATTTGCCCTCAGTGTCGGCTGAGAATTTTGGCTTGGGAGCAATAGGTGGTTTGGGACCCCTAGACAGAGAGTTTGGGTTATGAAGAATATCCGCCCTTGGCAGTGAAGGAGAAAATTTGGAGACAGGTGCTGGAGAAAGATGACCAATAATCTTTGGTTTCGGTGCTAATGGTGGTTTTGAGATTTCTGGAGAAAAGAGACAAAAGTCATATTAGTCATCTTGATTTCTTATTAAAGCCAGCAGAATATACCCTACAATAGACTTTATCAGTGACTTGTAATGCAGAGGTAGTCCAGCCAATAACAGGCTGAGCTCTGAAAAGAGAACTGAAGGAGCAAAGCATATGGACTGTCCTTCCATGTGGCACTGTAGCTATTCCAGCGAGCATAGTTTAAGGTCAAAACTCGGGGAGAGAAAGACGTACAGGTGCAGAGCCAAGGGTATATCGTACAACAGGTGCCCACAGATGTGTAACACCTCCTGCACTCAGAAGTACTAATAATATTAAGAGACCTTTTGCTTCTGTCGCAGAAATGTTTGTCGGATCATTAAATATGAACACTTTGATTCGATGATGCTTAAGTGTTTCACTGAAATGAAAGGAATGGCTTTCAGCCGTAGTAGCCATTCATGTAACACAGAGTACAAACACTTTGTAACAATTACATTAATTTCAATAGGTAGTTTGCAGAATTTCGGCAGGGAACAAAATTAGTTCTACCAACAGATTAAGGTTTAGCTCAACCTAACCAAACGGAAGTCTTGATGCCCAGAGACACAATCTTCCCATCTGCCATTACCGTGGTAACAAAATAGGGAGTTACATTTTCTTTGTCAAACATAATAATGAGGGATAAGATAGTTGGCTAAAAGCTCGGCTAATACTTTACACTGATTATGCAGCTGAGATATAGCGAACTGAATGAAATACTTCAACCCAAACAGGAAGAGAGTTACTGGTTTAAACCCAAGTTCTGTTTTCAGTGTACAGCTTCTTCAGCCCTGTAGTCAAAAGATCCTCCATTACTCCTGTAAATGCCAGGATCCCTTGCAGATAAAATCTTCTCTAAACACCAAAATGTATTTTAAAAAGTTAATTATCTTGCAACATAAGGCCAGCCCTGCATTTCTAGTGGTAGTGCTGACACATGTAGGGGAAATCAAGCAGACTGACAATAACCTGGATTGAAGCTACACGAATTAAATCATGTATATATCGCCATTTTACTCACAATAGTTTGCCAGCCACAGCCATTTCCAGCTGTCTTGGTCTTGAAATTAATATTCTCCAAAAACTAAATGAAATGCTGAAAGACTGCATAAATAGGCAGCAATAGGGATCCTCCCTTGTGAGATTTTTGATGAGATGAAATATGCAGTGTGAAGAAGCCAGCATAACAAATGGTTACAGATGGTAATAAGTAGGGGGAAGTGGTTTCCTCCTATTGCTGTTTCCTAGCCATCGATAGATAATTACATGGTTAAGCAATCAGAAATCTCTTAATTATTTTTATAATTTTAATTTACACATTGTGGTGGAAAAAGGAAAGCTCTCCATTGTAAGGAAAAGCACAGGACAAACTATTTCATCATGACAGAGACAGAAACAATCCTTTGAGCATAATCTTCATGCCCTACACACAAGAAATAAGGGAATAGCATCTCAAAAGACAAAATTTGGGACACTGTTCCTATGTGAAATACTATCCAAAATCATGGTATAAGTTTCAGAAAGTGTAGCTACTGTGCTGTTGTATTTAGCGTATTTTGAAATGCAGACTTTAGATATGCTGAAGTGCAGACAGTTAGAACTGAGCTGTACACTGTACTGAGAATAAAGGAATACTGAATGCAAACTGCTTGAAGAAGATGCTCTGATAGTCCTGATATTTGGTGGCATGGCACTTTTCTTATTGTTACCTTAGTATAACTGGAGTAATTTGTATGGAACTACTACTGGCGTATTTGTTTAGTTAGGCTCTGGGAGACATAAAAGGCTGTTTCTTCTGATCTTCTTAACCTTCCTGAAATTTCTTCTGATACTCAGAAAGAAGCTGACAATTTGGCATTCTGATGTAATCAGAAAACAGTCTTTCTAGAGTTATGAGACACCAGAGAGATTTCATCTAAGTTAAAAACGGAATCAGTGATCTCAGCTTAGCTCAGAAGGAGTGAAAAATCTGTTCTAATCAGGCGCCTTATAGTGTATACCGCTTAAGAATTATTCTGAATCTGGAGTTTTATCCAATCCAGCTGCATGTGGGAGACTTAACTCATGGAAAAGGAGGGAGACAGAATTGTGTATTCACCAGTCTGCAGTTACTGTGGTGCTTCACAGTATCCACTGCTGCTTTAGGCTGCTGGGTGTCTGCCTAATCACAGAATGGGTAACTCATCCTTCCCTCCCCATTATGTCGGAAACTTTATGTGCCAAACACACCACCTTTGCTGAAGTAACATTGCTTCTTTTGCAGGCAGCAGTTGAAGGCTGCAGAGTACTGAAGACACTTGCCAGTTAAAAACAGAGAGGCAATAGAAGTGGGTTTAGTATCTTGTAAGCCTGGTGCCCCAGCAAGATCTATCGTCTGCATTTTAAAATAGTTATCGAAATCACTGAACATTCTGGTAGTAAAATTAATGACATTTTTACTAGCTAAAACTGAGTCTTTACACCTTTACCACCACAATAAGACATTTTTAGGACTAACTCCAAGGAAAAAAACCATCACTTTTGAGGTACTACACCACTTTCTGCAGTGCCTGGCCTTTCCTAGGAATGGATATCCAAGAGTAGGATACAAATACACCTAGTCCATTCCTAGGATGTGACAAGACTTGAAGTTTCTGCATTCTCATCCTCGTTCTTGTCAGAGAGTGTCTGTACTGAAACAGTGAATAACAAGGAAAAGACTGGACTGTAGAGAATGCCAGGGCCTTCCAAGCTTTGTCTGATAAACAAATTTGAAATAAAATAATGTCATGAACTCATTTCCTTTAAGTAAAATAACCATGGAGCAATTCACTGTAAAAGAAATACAGTTTAAACAGTTACCCACTTTCCTTCCAGTGATAATTTTCTACAGCAAAAGGATCAAATAATCTTGAGTTTTTCCTTCTGCTACCTTTAGTAACACTTGTTGGAAGAGAACTTATGGAAACGGACCCTGTTCGCAGTCTGGTAATAGGCATTGTCATGTCGTTCTCTTACCCACTTGTGCCAGCTACTGGTCACTACTGATTGCTTACATAGTTTTTTTCCTAACTGCTCTGTCCATTGATCTTGCCTTTCACAAGTCTCCTTAAACAATTTTCCTTTTTCTTTGCTGGGGGTGTGAGGGAGAGGCAGCGGGAGGAGTACAAGTGTTTGTTTAAAAAATAACCCAAACAAAAGAAAGCACAGCTTCTTGCCTTTTATCACAGCAATTTCATTCTGCTTCAATTTCTGCCTCCTTTGCTGTCTGAGCCACTTGAAAGGGTCTGGCTGTAACTTCTAAATGGACACAATGCAACATTGCACCATAAGTAATGTGTATGTTCACAAATAATTGTGCATGTTTATTTTAGGATGTATTTTATGTTGGAGGGAGACACACCCACCTTGTGCTTAAAAGGAAACTCTTGGGGAATACAAATTCCTTTAGCCTGCTCCTCCCCTTATTGTTCAATGCTTCCTTGTACTGACAAGGACCGCTTCCTCTCCTTACCCACCTTCCTTCAGGCAACCCTGCATAGTTCCATTCCTGTCATGATCCATATGAAATTACATTACATTAGTCTCCTCCTGTCCAAGTTTCTAAGTAGCGAATAGTAGCCTAGCAGCTCACCCGGAATTGTTCTCCTGGAATAGCAATCAGCCCATGTAGGCCTTCACTGTTCAAGTGTTTCTTTGAAACAATATACATTTTGTAGTGCAGTATTACCAGAAATACTGCAACTACCCACTTTCAAGTGTTTGCAAATTTAGGATTTCAAATTTAGCCTAGAATTTAATTAAGGCTTATAAGGGACCATACCTACAAAACACCACCACCGAGAACTAACTAAACACTGAGGTTTCACATTTGCCTGGATATATGTAGACGTGTCCCAGGGCCATGCTCTTTGCGAGTGGCTCAAGAAAGTACGTAGCTCCACAGTGCAGATACTGGTTCCAGCCTTGACTGGTGCTGCAATCCAGTTCAGGCTTCTCTTAAGATGCTGAAAGTAGCTTTTTCTGACCAATGAACTTCTGCAGACCTGTGTTTCCTTCATGCCTTTGGCATTAATTCAACTCAGACATATGTTAAAATGGGAAAGGCATTGAGGACAGAGGGCAGAAATGCATTGTTCAGGGATTTGCAGAGCTTTTGGATGGAAGTGATAGGGCAGGTGAAGGGACACTATTGCAACAATGGGGTGGGACTGTACCAAACCCAGAATCCCAGTAGAAACCAACTCTTGTCTGCCACTGCTTCTGCCCAGGAAGAAGGGATTGAAATCGACAGATGGAAAGTATCTGAGAAACAGGAGGTAGAGGGAGAATATCCAGACAAGGACATCAGAAAGTCTTGTTCAGCTCTGATCAGGAGCTTTATAATTTCACATAGCTATATCAGAATGAAGTTAAAACTGATTTTCTAGAAGGCTTTAGTCTAAAGTCAGCAAAAGGTGGACTATATACCTTAGTATCGCTGTTATTTTAATCCTGTAATTAATTGTTCATTTTAAAAATAAAGCCCTTATTTCCAGTTAGTGCTGCCTTGCTTCTATCTCCATCTCGTATCTCCAGCATTTATTATTGTTTCTTCCATTGGGTTCTATTGTTCAGTCTTTCTCTAGGGAAGATTAATACTTCCCTACAGCTATGTCCTGGTACGGTCTCCTTTTTTTGTAAACTGAACAAATTAACTCCTTAAATCTTTGCAGCCGGACAATTTTGCCCTTCCTGAAGCCTCTTCTTTTGGATTTTCTCTGAACTTTTCCCAATTTTCCAATAGCTGCTATAAAAATACATGGGGCAGGCCTATAAGAAGAATTCCACAGTGCATACTGATGATGCTGTATACAGAGTTCAGTACTTTCCTAGGCCCAGTTCTCACAATTTTCCATTAGCTTGTTACTGTATCAGGTTGATCTGCTTGTCCATTGTGACCTCTAAATTGTTCCCAAGGCTGTTGATTGTCTCTAAATTCATTGCTTTGTAATGTGTATTAAGTGTAATTTGTTTGAATGGATTGAGCTTAAATGATCCAGATCTGTTTCTATAGCTGCCCTGCCTGTTTTGTTAATTATCCTTTCACCAATCTTTGCATCATAAAGTAAACTCTGTCATCTTATATGTTTTTGTTTGCTTTCCTACCAAGGAAAAGGATGTCGTGGTCCCAGCACTATGCATACCACCGTTTAATAATGTTACAGAGATAACTACTACAGATATTCGCTACTGCCAGCTAGCCAGTCCTTAGTCTTTATTTCTGTTACATAAATGTTTTTCTCTTAAATCAGAATGTGCTACTAAAATACTGCATAGATATTAACGTATGTCTTTGCATCTATATAGTTGCCATTATCAAGTAAATCTGTATGTTCTTCCAAGGACTTGGATCAAATTCCTCATTTGAAGCAAGCAAAGTACCACTACTGAGGAAATGGGAATAAGCAACCTTAAGAATAGCAGTAAATACAGAAATTTATTTTTGCTTGCCAAAACACTATTAGAGACAAAAATTATTTGGAGCAGGAAGGACAGAAGTTATTTCATGGCAGCATTTCTATTTCATGAACTAGACAACAACATAAAACAACAAAGAACTTATCCTATAGCAGCTGCCATCATGCTCACGGCTCCCTCTCACATCAGAGAATGACAGCGCTAGCAGCTCATAGTGTTGACAAAAGCAACGTGTGCAAACTGCTGCACAAACCCAGAAACTCATGGAAACAGTGTGACTGCACTATATAGCTGTAAGTAGAAAATTTTCACACCTCAGCTACCAAAACAACACCAAGTTCTTCACAAAACAGAAGAGAGAGGAAATTCTGTACCTGTGTCTATTTCAGCTTGCATTTATCGTTGGACCATGGTGCTTCCTCCTTAAAGAAGAAATTGTTCTGAGAGAATGGTAGACAGAGCTTCCTATCAAAATAACATGTAACTTCACTGTAAGTGAAATGGATAGCTCTTCTCTGGCAGATGAAGAGCTGGGTTTGGACCTGGCCAGAAAATGGGCACCAAACACTATAGTAATGCTGCCAGGAACGTAAGGTGAGCCAAGTACAGTCTCCTAAAACTCATTTATTACATTTCCAGTACATAAGGCTGTAGGTTCCAATATGTAATTACAACTCTGCCAGCTGTCTAAGTCAGACAGCGAGGGTGTGTTCAAGCTGCCTATGAAGATAAGCCATTTTAATGTCATCCTGAATTAAGTACCCAGCATAAGCTGTGTAACCTGCTTCAGTGTGTCAGAGATTGAAATAGATGAGGTAGCATGATTTACAAGGAAAGTATCATTCCTTTGAGGGGGTTCAACTCGTAAAACACCAGTGCTGTCACTGGTAGAATCCCAGGATGTACTGTAAATAAGTGAGATATCATTAATTGTGCAATATTTGACGTAGAAATAGTTCTCTTTGTTTTACAGCATATAAGTGCATCACTTATTTCACACTACTGGAGAAAAGTCTGAGATTTCAAAAGTTACGTAAGAAGTGAAAATAGTTGCATGAGAGTCGCGTGAAATGGAAAAGGTATTCAGACTAGGATTTTCAAATTATGTAGGAGTGCAAGTCTTCCTTTCAAATGGGATTTCAGTCCTGATTTAGGTACCAGTTTGACTTCAACAGGTATTAAGATATTTACATGGCTTTTGAGAATTTGGACTTTGTGAACTTGAAGTACGAGGTCCCGGTCAAAATCAGCAGGTCATTGGCCCCTAAATGCCTCAGATATTTACGAAAATGGTATTTCATGTTCTTCGTAAGTCTGATACTTTTGAGAAACACCTATCCTCTCTTATCAGTATATGTTCCTGTGATCAAAGGTACTCTGTATATAGCAAGAGGGCTCCACAGTGTGAAGACAGACCTATAGTCAGTAGTAACTATCCCAACAATTCCCAGGGGAATTTTGTCTTCTTAAAAGTCCTAACTGCAATATTAACAGCTGGGCTGTCAAAGCACATCCCACTCTGCAGAAATAAAATGCTGCTATGTACAGTTACAGGAATGCATCCTCTATGATTAGATCAATGCATTATGACTCTGGGATATCAGATCAATACCTTGCAAATTTCTGTTGCTGTATAGCTTTACTGCAGTCATCTGTAAATATAATACAACAGCATAATGTCCCACAGTGAAACACTGTTGGAGAAGGGGAAAAAATCAAAAAGCAATATAATCAGGAAGGTGTATGTTTCAACATCAAAAAAATCTTGATCCTGAAAATTCTTCAGTGTTTTCACTGTCTCTAGCAGACTGTACATACAAGTCTTGCTGGTGGGCTCAGCTATGAAAAACCACATGTACATGACAAATCATCTTGGTACTAAACTACTGCCAAATATTTCTTTTTAATGTAATTGTAAGTGTTTGTGACGTTACCAGTTTGGCTCTGTTTTCACAACAGTAACTTAACACTGAGGCAGGCAACCTGTTGTTTCATAGGAGCCAAAGAAGATGGTTAAAATTCTCTGACAGGTCCGTACAGCATCTTTTCCTATTTCACTTTCAGTAGCAGCTGAAAGAATATACAGTCTGCTTATATATCTGAACAATCTGGAGTCTAACGTCTGTATGTTTTTCCTATGGGCAGCATCGTTTCAGCACCTGGCAAAAAAATTACTAGAGGCTGGAAGGTCCTATACATGAGGCTGGTCTGGTCTCTTGTCTCTTACCACAGATTTCCTGTGGCCTTGGGTGGATTGCTTCATCTTTCTTTCCCTATCAGTTCTGCATCTCTGAGGATAATCCATATCTCCCTTCCTGTTTTCTGTCATTATTTTAACTTCTCTGGGATCAAGGCTGCCATATATGCCTGCACATATGACTCTACTTACTGGTGCTATGTATTACTTACTATAATACAAAGATAGCTAACGCTGGTGCCCGAGTTGTACCAGTTAATAAACACCCCTCTCCTTCAGATTCAGTAGGAAGTTCTGCTTTGCACCGATGGGGGAGACATTCCTTGCATTGTGCGAACATACAAAACAAAGGCTGAGAAGGGATATGAGCACTCTATAAATACAACCTGGAGGTAAACACCAGAAGAGGAAAAGAACTATTTTTAAGCAAAAGGACAATGTAATCACAGGAATAAATGGTGCTGAATCTGCTCTGGAAACCAGGAGTAGCAGGAGAGCCACCTGAAAAGTTTTTGTTTAAGATATAATTGGAGGAATTAATAAAAGGAGTAGTAACAACGGGTGCCGCTTTTGGTAATGAAGATAGTCCCATTCGGTTCTACATTACTGAAAAATAAAAGCCGCTAATAAAGTTTAGGTCTTTACAAATGGATACATCTGATATTCCTTACCCTGCACTTCCACTGACAACAGGAGTAGATTAGAGCTGGTCTGTTTTAAATAATGGAGAGATGAAGAAAGAGAGGTAGGAGCAGCATTGCTGAAGCAATTTTTGGCTGGCTTCATTTTCAAATGAGTTTGTCTCCTGGGAGGGACAGAATCCAGTCCAGACCAGGATCAGAAAATAGAATGGAAATATCAACAGATTTTTAGGAAAGTGTCTCACTCCCTACTCCAAGAGGAAAGAGAACCTTTTGCTTTAAACTCAGAGGAGTGGTATAACACACTGATACAACAGTGGAGTGCTGGATTTGACCTAAAAGAGCTTTTCCTATGTTCCTATGCTAGTGATTCACAGTTTCCCAACACAGAACAGTTGTAGGGCAAGGTATCTAGCAGTAAAATCTCTGGGCTTCAGGATGTACCCATTCATTGCAAGTGAGGTGCCCAGCAATATATTCACCTGGAACAAGGAAACAATGGAAAATTTTAGGGCTAACAAAAAAGAGCTGTTGCTCTTCATCTTTCATTCTGGAAGCGGCATTAAATTTTTCTAAATAACTACAGCTAGCAATAATTGTTCCTTGGATTGTTATATTTTTCACACACATGCCTCGCCCCTGAAAATCAGAAGGTCTTGGTGAACAGTTTAAAGTTTGCCCCAATTTTCCAGTGGCTTCTTTTAATGTTTTAACTGTTGAATGCCTTGGTCCCCTGTTCTGTCTCTTTCACCCTCCCAGTTTCCATCAAGGAAAAATTCGGAAAAGTTAACAGAAAGGAGGAGGAAGGGTTTGGGTTTGCCTTAGAGAGCAAAATCTGCAAAAAACATGACCTCCCCCCAAAAATATACTTTTGGAAAGAAAGTGACAGCAAATTCCCTAGGAACTTCGTGAAGGGTTGAGTGTATCCGAGGGAGTAGTGGGCGCACAGCCGCGTCCCTTAGCAGGCGCAGCCTTGCCGGTCTGCCGGTCTGGTTGTCCCCGGAACACCTCGCCCGCCCTCGATCCCTTGCCGGCTGGGCAAGCAATGGGGCACTCACAGCCTCGGGGAGCCACTGAGCACCTGCTGGATCGCAGGGAAAAGGAGGGCCGGCCCTGGACGGAGAGTGCCCGAAGGAGATGCGCCAGCCCCAGCGGCACGGCTCAGAACCTGCCGGCCTCGAAGGAGGGATGTCGGGACGAAGGGGGATGCGAGCCGCGGCGGAGCTGTGCCCGGGCAGGGGGTGCCATCCTGGCGATGGGATGCGCCGGCCCGAGGGAAGGAGGGTGCCGGAGGAAGGAAGCCCGCCCGGCGTTCGCCGGCCCCGGGGAAAAGATGTCCAGGAGCAGAGACTCTTCCCGGCGGGCCCGCGCACTTACCGGCGTTGTTCATCTTCCACCTCAACTTGGCTCGCCGGCTGCTCCGGGCGCTCAGCGCATGGTCCCGGGGGCCCTGCCGCCCTCG
>VZTA01011358.1:11736-32177 GCA_013398855.1 Mohoua ochrocephala | reverse complement strand
CTGCCCATTCTTCCTTTCTCTCCATAATTTCCCCCCTTTCATCCATCCTCCTCAATCTATTCATTCACACACACACACACCCCCGCTCCATTCCCCCGAGGGACACGACCGCCCCAGCCTAGGACCCTGTAGGGAGCGAGGCTCGGGGAGGCCCCCGCCCCGCCCCGGGCGTTTTTCCCTAACCGGGAGCATCCCTGCAGAGCCGACAGCACCTGCTGCTGGAAGCGGGATCTGAGTGCAGAGGAGCCAGGCACGGTCCCTCGCATACAAACCACGCTTGCTCAGAGCAGTTTCAGGCAGCTGCGGGCTTCTATCTGCAGCCTTCTCCCATAAGCCAGCATCTGGCTCAACGAGGTTAATGCAGGCACCTAGTTTTCGGGCTGGTAGCAGCACTAACACCCAAACGAAATTGGATCGCCCCCTTCCTCTCAATGGAGGCATAATATAGCCCTGCTGCGTTTCCCAGTGGGGCTGGTATTGCTCACGCAAGTAAGCACAACTTGGCAAATTTCCCTCCCCTGGCAAAGAAATCTCAGGAGGGCTGAGCTGACCTCAAGATTCGCTTCCCTAGTCGGGGAGGGACCCTTCCTTCCCAGAGCAGGACTGTTGTTTGCAGCAACCCCAGAGTCCTGCAGGTCAGCAGACTCGGTTATGGGGAGAAGTGGCACATTGTACCTGCCCAGTGTCCAAGCAGGGGTGTGAAGCCGTCAGGTCTTGCGTTGACATTTTGAATCCCCCAGGAATCATGACAATTGCTAACACCATCCAGAGCAACTTAATTTTAAACGCCGTTCTGTTTTTGCAAAGGGCCTAATAACTAACATCATCCTGCTGGCAGGTGCTCTATCGTACAGGCAAAGCTCTTTTTCTTGACCGTTCAATGCTGTCTCATTGTGACTGATGGGGTGCAGGGTGCCTTGCACTGTAGTGCACAGACCTCTCAAGAGAGAAAGCAAGCAGTGAAGGAAATGGGAATTAAACCCTTCTTTCTGTGGACTTGAGTGTCTCCCACTGAGGCTGGTATCCAGGAATGCCGGGTTCTGGTTCTCTAGAGGACCCTGGTTGTGTCACTACAGCTCTAAGCATGCATTTGCAATCCTGTGTGGTTTTGGAGATGGATAAATTCACAGTAACGGCACTTTCATTACTACGCTGACTGACATAAAGGCCTATATATTCCCTCATGTGTCTGGTGTGTGCCCTGGTGCAGGGAATGAAATGGATTTCCCTGGTCCACCTATGACCAGCAGTCATGCAGCCTTCTCCCATCTTCATGTATTGGTCCCTGATTTTATTCTTGCCACCTGCAGCCTTGATGTCTGTTGTCAAGCAACATCAATAGCATGTCAATAGAAAGCATCATGTGAAATAGCTTCAAGAATACAGATTTAAGATCTTGCAAAAGGTGGGGAAAAGTTTATGGCACACAATGTAAAAAGAATGCACAATTTTAAAAGCAAGCACAGTACAAGTGATTTGGAAAAATACTCCTTAAATATGTTTTCCAGGGGAATAACTTTTTGGTTAATCAGCTGCAAAAAACTAAACAGTCGGGAAAGGGGCAGCAGGAAGGCAAGAAACATGTTTTCAGAGAAGAATTGAGAATGTGGGCTGCAGAATTTAGGGGTATTTCCTAATAAACTGAAAAACATAGTCTAGATTGCAAAGTTGTCTCATACCTAGATACATAATGAAAGAATGGTTAAATATGTTACTATCCAAAAAAAGCCATTGTAAAAGAGATTTTACAAGTAGACTAGGTGGTCTTGTAATTAATGTACTACTTCCATGGTGCCCTTCACACAAAATCTTTTTTGGTCTGCTGTAGGACAAAGAACCATGACACTTCATAGGTTTTGATCCAAACAATCGATTTGTGAAAAATTTCACTTTTTCTGTGGAAGTAGCTGAACACTCCAGTGGAACCCTATACTTAGCGACAAGGAGACAACTCCCGCTCCTAACGTCATGCCATTAGCTCAAAGCCCGGCTAAGGGGCAGGCATTGCCCGTGATTAATTTCGTGACCCAGCTGTGTAAAGGCTGAGTGCTTCGCACAAGTTTCTGACTGCCTGTGCTCAAATCGGCTTCCTTATGTGAAGGGCGGGGTGCCAGGGTACCTCTAGGAGTTGCTGGCTCCTTTCTTTCATCAGATGTTACTGGTTTGAACTTTGAACTGGTTTGTGGTGGTTAAAAATGTAACCAATGCACTCCTACGAGATATTATACTCTTCACCAAGGACTGTGTTCTCGAGCAGTTCAGATGAATTTTGGACTCCAAGAACTGCTGCACGGACAATTAGACTACAATTTGGGTTTAACAGGGAAAACCCCTGAAAATCTGTGCAACTGAAGTATATTTAGTAAGCAAAAGCCTTATATTCTTTTTATTATTAGCCTAAAAGGCAATCCAGGGTATAATTTCCTGTACTGAAATGATGAAAAGCTGTGAGAACTTTATAGCTAAATGCAAATAAGAACCGTAAAAGAACTGCTTGAAATTTGTCTGTTTACTCTGTAATCCTCTGGAAAAATAATGGGAAATTATCTGTATTACAAATGGAAGAATGGGAAAGTGACTGCATGTGAATATGTTCAGGAGATGCTTAAGGGTCAAATCAAATTTTTGCAGCCAGAAGAGGAATCTCTGCTTTTGCAAGCATATCCTGCAATTAAGGTTTTAAAGGGTGGAGTCCACACCACATAACACATTCCTTGAAGCAAGCAGAGTTCAGAACAGAAAAATCATTTTCCCCAGGGCGAACCCGTGACTTAATTGACGAGAGGTGAAATCGACACGTCTAATTTCTTAAGTCATCTATTGCAATAAATGAAGCATATATTTTAAAATATTTTTGACTAATTTTTAATAATGAGATGTCTTTTAACAAAGGATTACATAACATAATATGGATTAACATAACCCAACTACCCATTTGACAAATTTTATGAATTTAAAACTCAGATGAATGTTCTAGGTTTATAGGTCCCCATCCGGCAGATGTTTTAAGTACATGTTTAAATCTAAGCAAGTGCATAATCTGTTTTAAGTAGGGTTATTCCATATACTTAAGTGCCCTGTTATATCAGAGCTATCTAGCATGCTGGAGTCTTACTTTTTTTATCATTGTAACGTAAGCTAGCACTCTTTTTGCCATTTTAATGGAGCTCTACAGACTCTGTCTATCATAATACACTTCCTATGCATCCTAATTGTTATTTTTAAGCCTCTTTATGTTATTCCATAGAGGCGTTTGCCAAGATGAGGTCTGCTCCTTTATAAGCAGTCTTTCAGGGCATTTTTCATGAGTTTTCGCCCTCCTATCTCTTCTTCTTTAGGATTTATAGGTTTGGCTTTCAGGGTCTGGAGTTTCTTTTTCACTATTTTGATGTCAGTGACCTTACTAAAAGAAATTTTCTGGCCTTGGATTAAAAATGCAGTGGGTGGGGGGAGGGTGTGTTTGACCTCAAAATGACATTGGGCTAAACTTCTTAGTTCCTAGTAGGTAGAATTTCGGAAACCAACATTGCTCTATAAATCTTTATATATATCTGGTCTTAGTTGCCCGAAAAATCACCTATTTTCATATTATTTTGATATTACCTGGTGCATTCTAGCTGGTAGTAGGCCACCCAAGAAACTGCAAGACTGGGAGAAGTGCTTCAACAGCACATCTCTCTTGGTGACCTGGCAAACCCCAGAGTGTAGATCTATAGCACAGGGATACATGGGGTAGTTAATCCCCCGTGTTTCTCTTTGCAAGGGTGCTTGGGGCATCTGAAAGGCTGAACGTGTAGGGGAATATTGTTATATTGGCGTGGATTAATGCCAATCAGGTCTACTTTAACATTATTCTACAAAAGCATTTCAATTATTGCAGTAAAGTGGTGCTGCATGTCACAAAAAGTGAAATCATTTACTAAAGCAGGATGAAAAAAGCGAAGATGTTTTAATAACCACAAGCATTCCTTGGTATGTCAGATAAATTTAAATGCAAAATATGGGCAGCTGTGATGAGCTGGGTATAGTAATAGGCGAATATGGTAAATACTGGTAGGTAGACACTTTTCAGTTATTTATCTTTGCTGTGATGCAATAACACTGGAGCCAGAGGTCATTGCTACCTGGTAACAAATTCCTGTGTCTGTGGAACTTTATATCCTTCAGTGACTGGCATGTCATCTCTCAGACTTTCTTGCTTTCTTTTTCCTCTCTGCTCAAAAGCCTGACTGACACCAAGGCAGGCTCAGAGGCAGAATAGTAGAGGGTGCTGTACATGACAGTACTGGCCAGTTGTCCAGGGAGCCACAGGAGCCATTGCCAGAGATGTGCTGTATTAGAACTGGAGTTGCATTGGCCGGATGTGTCTTAAATTTGTAGTGCTGTAGCACTCCAAGTTCCTCCAGTGTGAAGTTAACACTCTCTTGAGAGTTGTTGGTACAGAAGGAAGTTGAAGGACCATCCCTCAGATGAGATCTCAAAGATTAATGGTGAACACTTCTTTGAAAGACAGAAATTAAAGCAAATGTTGTCATGTCCATTGGAGACCGAGAAGAAATCCTTCATCCTCCAGGAGTCCATTGCCTGGCTATACTAGAAGTGTCTGAAAGCAAAGCTTGTTCATGAAAACTTGACAGCGTTATCTGCTCATCTCAGCACAATTCAGTACAATACTTCCTGGCATATACTGGTGATTTTTTCCTATTTTTGAGCACCAATGTACCTTTTATGACAAACAGTTTGCTTACTGCCTTCACTCTACGTTTGTGTTCTTCTTTACCTCAAAACTGATTGCAAAGAATGTGTTGAATATATGTCATAGCCTTGGCCAATGATTTTACATCCTCATTAAAGGCAAGAGAAGCCAAGTGAAGACAAACACAAAGGGAGTGGAGAGGAAAAGAAGAATGGGAAATTTATAGCTCCATGATGAATATTCTGCTCCATACAGGCAGTTTGTTACTTTGCAGCATACATTTTTTCACAGCACTATTTTGCAATAGAAGAGAAGGGATTACAATTACCAGTTATTAATGACTAACACTGCAAACATGCTGTCCGTTATCTAGTTTAGAGAGTTCATTTCAGACTGCAGGAGATAGCAGATTTTGAAGGATGGTTGATGTGTACAGACCCCAGCATGCTGTAGGAGAGGGAGGCTACAAGGATAGTGGCGTCAGTTCCTGGGAGACTAGTCTGGTTTTATTCCTTACAAAGGAATACAGTTGTGAAATACTCCAAATATACCTTTGACTCTCACTTGATCAAATGAACATCTGATTGTTTCACTCACCATTTTCAGTAAAGGGCCCCTAGCAAGAGCACCAGTCCTCTCAGGATGGAGATTTATGTGTTTCCATTCAGGTTCGCAGTGCCATCAAGGTTCCTCTGATGCATCAAGTTTATGAACTTTTTACTCATACTGTTTAGTATAATTGTAAGAAAAGAATATTTGTAGTCAATTGTGCAAAATCTGAGAAACCCCACATTTTGGTCAATCATTGCTCACTGCCATGGAGATTTTCTTTGCTGCTCAACTGCCCAGATACCTAATTCTCATGTCCTGACTCAGTTTTTGCCGATGTCTTACCCTGGTATGACTTCATTTAATGTAACTTAGCTTGGGCAAGGATGTGTCCAGAAACACGTCTCTCTTTACTCAATGGCATGTGACAATTCTGCACTCCAAAGCACTTGGTGCCTGTATTTGGAAAATGTCAGTACGGCTCTACCGGTAACAAACAGAAGTAGCTGAAAGTACACTTTTATGGATTGGCCTACTGCAGTTACTTGTTTTTCTCCAGACTTTCACACCCTTGCAGATGCTGTCAGTTACATAAAGCACGAGAGGAAATACCATCACAGAGAATCAAATGGTGAGCTGGGAGCTGAAGGATGGCAGACAGGTGCCTCACACATCACTCAAAATAACCAAGTGTAAGTGACGAGCAATAGCATTGAGGGTCAAATGTTATGCAGGTGTAAAATTGATGTCAGTGAAATAAAAATTGGTCACCAAGTCAAAAAGGCTGAGACTTGACTTAAACAAACTTATCAGCACTGGGGGCAGAGCTGAATTTCAGTTCTTGAAGTCAGTAAACACTCTTGCTGAATTTCATTTGAAAAAGGGGGAAAAACACTCCACCCAGCTGGAGAAATTTTGACTGTTTCCCGTGTTTGATGGGACCATGCATTTGATACCCCACAATAAATGCAATGACGGTGGGTCATCAACGAGAGAAAAGGTTACAGTCCTTGGCAATGATGGTTACTGCTACCTCTGAGCATTGTTTTGAACCACAGCAATTAATTACAGACCTCATTTTATCACGGCTACGTACTGGGCGCAATCAGTTGTATGAGAGCTACATATAGGGAGGAAGACAAACGCCCATTTCCTCTCAGTATTTGGATTTGTTTTGGTCTCGTGCCAGTGAAAGTCTCAGTCCAGGCACCTTCCACCACAAATCCTCACTTTAACTGTGCAACCTACTTATCACTACGGCCTTTTTGGCTGTGGTAAACCTTGGCTGCATTGATTAGCACAGCCACTGACCCAGAGTAGGGCTGGCAGCTGCATTCTCCATTTCCTGCCCAAGCATCTGCTGCCTGATTGGAGGAAAATAGTTCTTAAACCTTCTTCAAAACAGGAAACTTCTCTTCTCCCTGCTTCCTGAGATACAGGAACCGTCTCCGAAGCAACCCGTAGACAAAGACTCGTATTAACTAGTGGGGTGCCATAACAGATATAGTGGGAGTTCATCATTCAAGCCGTAACCTACCCTGAAAGCTTGGAAAGTGCCTCTTTGTGCACCACTGCTCCCACCTCTCTGTGCCCACACTGCTGCCTCATTAAACAGTCTGGATGTTAATTAGCAGATGATAATCCTATCCATTGGAAGCATTTGTAAATGCTTTTCATCTTCATGATTAAATATTGATTTTGTGCCACCAATCTCTGGAACATAAATTTATAATATTGCCCCTCTGACTTTGCGTTGGAGAGGTGACTGAACATGGCACCATTGCCACTCTCTCTCTCTTTTTTTTTTTTTTAAATGACGGTACAAGTGTCATTGGACTAAAAAATATTGATTCTTTGCTCATTGAGTAGCACTTGGAAGTTTCCCACGTATGATCAAGCCTCCTTTAGTAGTTGGAAGTGGAGCTTTCAGCAAATCACTTTCAGTCTGAATGCAGTCCATTGTAGTCCCGGAGAAAACTACATGCGTGCTTATAATTTGCAGTTTGCATCACTGAAGGTCCATTACTAGCAGAGCCAGTGAAGCATAGCTGAAATGAGTATAAACTTCTGTAATTCTGCATTCATAGAGAGTGTCAAAAATTTTACCCCAAAGTTCTGATTTGGTGGGTACTTTTAAAAGAGCCTGCAGGTCAGATGTATCTGATAGGGGGTTAAAGTGCACCTCAGAGCATAAAAACAAAGGTGAAAATGGTAAACAGTGAGAAATCTTTGTTCTTGTTTTTGGGTTTGGACTTAAATTCTACCTACGTGATCGTCTTTTCACAGCAAATGCAAAGCCCCTGTCAGCTCCACCCATAAAACTGAGCGATTTGGATGTCTGAGTAATTTTCCTGGTGTTAGGCTTAAGGAAATAGAGCAGTAGGATACAGCAACATTCAGAAGTCACCCTTTCCTTTGCATTCAGCTGCTTTCTCACCAAATACTTCCTGACAGTAGAGTGCTACAGAGGAGAATCCCCTCAGACTGTCTGATTTCCTGCCAGCATTCTGTTGATCCTAGAATGGCTGCCTTCAAAATCTAGAGTAATTATTTTGCCTATGACTGTACCTACAGCGATCAGCAGATAACAGGGGAAGCTGTTATGTACTTGTGGCTTATGCCTGCCGTAACCCAGGCCACCTGAATTGACAGTAGTGGATAGAGAAGCCTTACAGCAGAAGGGTTTCTCATTGTTTCCTGTGACTTTCATACACGCAGAAGCCTGTCCTTTCACTGCAAATGATTTTTAAAGGGAGAAGCAAAGTTTGCCAAGAGAAGCAATTTATCCTGATAAGTTGACTGATCTGGGTCATAAGGCAGACAAGCTCACCTTCAGTCCTCTCACCAAATTCGGGGAGAAACCAGTATGTTTTAAGCTAAATACAAGCTGTATGTAACTTTTCTTGTTTTAGCCTAGTCATAAATGAGAGAAGAATGTAATGAGACACAAGCTTGCAGCTGTGGTCTTCCCAGTTCATGAGTGTTTCTATCGACTGATCTTTGGAGGAAAAAACTTAAACCTAGCTCTTAAAAGGTGATGTTATGCTGCATGAGAAGAGGTAATACAAAAGTGGTGTGATCAGAATACGGAAACATTTTTCACAGTGGCGTGGATTGTGGGATAAACTGCTTGTGATATATCTATCCCCTGGGGCCAGTTATGCTGGGATCCTTATTTGAGATGGGAAAAGTTGTGAAATGCCCAAAATTTCCTATCTTGAGCATCTTCCTCCTTGTTTCTTCAGTCTCTCTCATAGGCAGCCAAGACCATTTTTTTCTATTCTTCTGTGTCTAGAGGAGGCCAAGTGGTTCCAGGGTGTTATTCTATGTCCTGACTGCAGTGCAAGTCAATGTGCTTCAAGTGGAAGTACACATGAAGAAGGATGTGAGGCATACCTGCAATTCTGACTAACTTCTCACCGAGCCAGGCAATTAACTTTTTGAGCTTGCTCTTGGGCAGTGGTATGGATGGTGAGAAGCTCCACTAATACTGATTGTAATTTGGTGCATAAGCAACACAGGATGCATGAAAGCCTTATGGAACCAATGCACTCAGGAATGCTCCTTGTGTGGAGCATCAAAACTGAAATCTCTCTCTTCTGCCTGGCATGGCTTTGCCTCCAGCAAGCATTTCTATGGAATTACAGCTGTTTAAGGGTGTAAAGATCCCTTTCATCCCTAATTTTGACACTAGGTTTCATTTCACTGAAATTTCTCTGTGGAAGGTATCTGAGCAGCCTGCTTTGGAGCACTTCTTTGATGCCCTCTAGGCAGAACTGCCAAATAAATATTGTTCCTGAATGAATTAGTCCCCCGTTACATATTTTGAACATTATTAGAAATCACTGGGAGAAGAATGTGTACACAAAACAAGAAAGTGTTTGTACAACCATTCTGTCAAAGCAGAGCAAGAGTATCTTCTGCCCATTTTGTGGCAGTACTTTCTTTCAGAAGCATTGAGCCCTGGAATTAATGAAACTCATTTTCTCATAAATTTGTGTCATGGTTGCCTTTCAAGTAGAACGTAGTGTGAAAACTGATTTAAAGACCTTGCCTGTAGCTGGGCTGTTAATTAAAAAAATCTTTCTGAATTCCTTAGAGTCTGATAAAGAGTGGACTCATACGGCAATTTCTCCTGTATTGATTCCTTCTCTCTTGTCTACATGCCAATCCCAGACTTGGATCTTCAGTGAAGAGTATCAAGAGGAGAGTAACAAAGTTCAGCTGAAGGAATTTTAATGTGGAGGACTGTGGATTTTTAATGTGTGTGACAAGACACACAACAATTGTATATGCTGGGTGGTAGCATTTATGAACCTTTAAAGCTGGGTCAGAGCTCCTAGAGTCCACTTCTGATCCAAGCAGAGAAAAAGGGACAAAATTTAATCAGGTGACATTATTAAAAGCTATTTAAATTTCTTGAGTGTTTTGATTCATGAGGACAGAAATGACACAATAGTACCTCATTATTCAAATGCCTCTGAAGCAGTTTGCCTCTCCCTACTCCCTTTTCCTCACATATTCAGTAATGTAATTGATTCTAACAAGGAGGATAATGTCATCATTGTCTCTATCCTTTCTCAGTGCATGTGACCAGGAGACTTCCAAAGGTTCTTGGCCTGCACCATTTTTCAGATTGTTCGCTCAGAGCTATGGAGGCACTAGCTTATATACTCTCAATGTGGATAAAAGTACTTGGCTTTCCTAAAATCAGGATATTGGAAAGTTCTTTTTTTCAGGAAGCTAGACAACATTTAACCTGAGTTTCCATCAGTCCAGGACACCTTTATTTTTGCTTAGCTGTGCCAGAACCATACACTTTCCATGATTTTTGTATTCCTTAGTTAAGGCAATAGTGATAAAACCATTTTGTACTGGGGTGATTATAGCTGATTATTTCCTATCATTAAAACAGAGATACAGAAGCCTCTTTAAATTTCTTGTTCTGCTCTGCATATCTCTTCACTAAAGACACTACAATTCAAGTCATGCTAGTTCTGGGACGTTTTTGCAGCTCTACATATTTTCGAAGTGTTCTTCCTGTCATAATGAAGGATTCTTCAAAGTCTTGTGAAGTTCTGTGGTTTCAACAGAGTGGGCACTGAGGAAATGATGTGGGGAAATTAAGAAAAAGCATTTGTTCTAGCATTTTTTTTCTTCCCACCTCTTAGTGGGAAAAGAGTTTAAATCCATTTTTGCAGATCCTGTTGAGCACTGGTATGGAAGGAGTCTGAAAACAAGTCTGTTTCCTTTGGGAGCAACTTTCTCTGCTCTAAGCTGAAAAGACAGGGGAGACAGAGAGGCTGGGAAGAAAGAGGTCTGTTTCTAGAGGTCAGTGCGAACTGTGAAAGGGATTTTGCTCGTAGTTCACAAGACCATCCTGGAACCTGAGACCTGCCAGGCTGCTTACGTTGGTTGGCTTTGGCTGAACTGTGGATCTGGTTTATTCTACAGAGACCTCCCCCACTGTGGATCCTTCACCCTCCAAAGCAGGGACCTTTCTGAGGGCAGTCTGCCAGGGCCCCTATTGCTCCAGCTACTATCAGTGGTGTGCACACAGCCTGTCTCTGCCTGTGTACCCATCCTTGGCTGATTATCTAGCCATTATTTACAGCGCCTGGATAAATGAGTGGGTTTTTAAATTATCTTCTCTATGGTTAGGTTTGGTGACATCCATTCATGAAAAAGGAAGACTTTGACTGACCAAGGGACAAAAATGCACTGGATAATACTGCAGATCTAAGTGGCAAAAGACCTCATCAGCTTTTAGGGAGCAGTAAAAAACCCCACAAAAGCAGCAAATGAAAAACATGTTTTTCATTTTCCAACAGCAGGGACTTCAAATGTCCTCCATATTTCAGTGAAAAAAGGACCTATTTGCTCCTGGCCATTATTTTGTATGTGTTTTGCCAACAGCTGATAAATATTTCTGCAGATGGACTTTCAAAGAAAAACATGTTTTTCTGTCTCTACCAGCTTTTTACTTCCTCGCTTTACACAATTGCAGGAGAGAGAGTGAGCAGTGAGGAAGGTGGGGGTAGTTGTGCCTATTACTATATGTCTTTTTTTCCCACATCCAGTTTTGTTTACAGATATAAGACATGGCAAAACATGTTTTTCTTCATCAGGAAAGTAAATTTTAATCTGCTGATGACTTTAAAAAAAAAAATTGTGTATATATATATATATGTTCCTTCCCCCCACCTTCCCACTCCAAAAGTCAAACTGATGTCTTGCATTTCATTTATAAGCAACATTTTGAGACCTGCTGGCATTTTTCAGATTGACAGCTGGATGAGCGCTTGTGAGGGCTTGTGAGTTTGAAGAATAAGTGACAAAAAATATTCAGAATGATTGTAACTAGGCATCTGTGTATGTATGAAAACACAATGTTCTTACACGTATTGGTAGGTCTGTGCAAATCCATAATCTGATTCTGAATTCAAAAATGGGCCTAAAGTTTTCAGCCCGGTAAAAGCTGAAACACCGTGTAGCATTGGCTCACTTATATTGCAGTTATTGTAGATTATAATTGTAACAGAGTATCTTGTAACAAACACCTCGGTTCTTATTAAACACGTGTACAACATCAAGGGGAGCTTTTTCTTAATATATATGACATAGATATACCAAACGGAACTGTAATTAGAGATGCTAATTATAGCAGTGTAAGACCTCATTGGGTCTTAAGTTCTGCTCATGACTGCACATTCTAGAAAACCAGTATATAAATATACAAGCATGTATTATTGAGCGTGCATGAAATTCTCAGCTGCAGTTAGTGGGCCTAAATGCTTCAATTTTGTTCCATCCTGAGCCGAAGAAATGCTGTCTTACAGCTGTAGTGGCAGCTGCAGGTGCTGTGGATGTTAATGGGCTAAAAATCTTTAATTGGCCCTGCAAAAAATGAAGAATCTGCATTTTAGAGGCCACTTTGAAAGTCTCTTTATGGGTGATTTCTGCTTTTAAATTCTTACTTGAATTTACACATCATATCTAATTAAAATATTTTGGCTTCTTGATGGAGTGATATGAGTGAATAGAAAATTACATGACTCTAGACAAAGCTATTGTTTTACATTTCCCTGGAAAGCCATATGACCACAAGGGATCTTGTGCAGATAAAACATGGCTATTTTGAATTTTAACAAAGGTGGAAGTGAAATAACATCTGGGGGCTGAACAAACCTGTTGATAGTGTAGTAGGTGTTGGTGAAATAAAAATACTTGGTTTGGCTCGACTGTTTGTCAACAGCACTTTTAATCTGTATTAAACATTGAGTACCGTGTTAAACGCCATTCCCTGTTACCTGCAAGGGGAAGTAACTGTTATCTGTCTTCTTCAGGTGATTGATTGTGCCCATAAAGACAAAATCTAAGCATTGTTAGTAACATCATGCTGGCCAGTGTGTGTGCTATACAAAGGGAAAGCCTTCTTTTAATTGGATGTTGGAAGAACTAAAATTTTCATGGGGACGGTTAACCTGGAAGCTGCTGCGAGTTGCTTCCTGTCTAGCACCACATTGCAAAATGTGTTTCTTCCATCTGCCAGGGGAATCTCTTGGGATGCCGCATAACTGTGCATGGTGCCACTGAATGGAGTTAAGGCAATTTGTAAAATACAGGAGAGGAATGTCTAAGCAGGCCAGCTAGCTCGTGACCATCACGCATGTTGTACTTTTGCCAAGGATCTGGCTTGTACCCTGCTCAGTTTGTTCTGTTAGGAGTATTACTGTGATGGAGAGGTAGACAAATTCTTTGGATTATGCAGTACGTGGCTGAGTAGGTCATCTGTTATTTTATATAACTCAAGTCGACATGTTGCACCCCTGCTATCACTGACTGCTGTCCGGGCCAGTTCACAGAGCTCATTGCTACTTCTTGAGGGGAAGGTCTGCTGTTCATTTTAATGCATCCATTTTCCACGGGAAACATTGCATCTTTTTGCTTATTCTCATTCCTGTTGTCTTCCTCTTACCTGGATGCTTTTGAGAGGGCTGGAGGGGTCTATACCAATTCCCTGGTGCATGGCTTGCATTAAATGCAAGGCACGAGCATTTTGGCAGAGATTTTTCCACCCGAGAAGTCAACAGGGACAGGCAGAGAGGAACACTATCTTTCCCTGACCAGGTAGGTGCAGCAGGCTACTCTCAGACACATGCTACTGAATAAGTGACTGCTGGTGAGCACTACAGTAACATAACTGTTGCCTTTGTGCAGTAACTTAACGTCATGCTTTTTTACCTCAGGGAGAGTTCTGGGAAAGCAACAGAAGTCTCCTCCCTCAAAACCCCAGCACTTCTGTATAATTACTTCCTTGGAAAAATGAGCTTCCCGTTTTCAGCCCCTCTCCAGAAGAGCTTCCAGATCCCCCTGTGAAGCTTTGACTTTGGCAGGCTCATGAGACCATGGCAGTATTGCTTTACCCTGGGCCTGCTGGCCACAGAGACACTGCCTGCGCTAGCTTGAATGTACGAATACAGCTGCTGTTTATTGCCTTGTTTTTCAGGGAAAGCCTTCGGTACGTTCAGAGACTCAGGGAATTTCCACTATTTTTCTCAGCACTCCCCCCACTCCCTTGGCCTTCAGACACACACATTGTGTTGTTTTGACGTAATTTCAAGCAAATATTTTGCCACCGAGAGGCAGTGCAGGGTCACAGAGGTCCTCCAGGCTCCGACTTCAGGCTTTCAGCCCTCCCCAGTAAACAATAGCTCTATAACTCATTAAAACTCCCTTTTGATTACTTTTTCCTGTTTCTGATTGTTTTGGAGCAGCAGGGGTGGATCCCACACTCAACAAACTTCTTTTCCTGCTGCTAAATTTAAATGTCTCTGAACTGAAAGGATTTGCTAGTCTCTTTGACAATAACGCCATCAAATAGAAATTACAACTGTAAACAAGATTTAGACTGTTTATGAATGCTGCAAGGGAATTGTGACTTGGTTTTGCAGAATAATTTTCATGTCTAGGATTTTTTTTAACTGTCTTTTTTTTTTCAGACAGAAAAGTTACCCAGACCCTAGTACATTCTCTGTTGGTTACTGTACCCTCTTCATTTTCAGATTTAGTAATAGTCATGTTCTCCCATTGTGGCCTGCATGAAACCAAGCTGGTAATCTTGCTTATCTCCTTTTTTCTTCAGATTCATTCACTACCTACTGCTTCACATCATTGATTCAGCACTCCTATTTCGGTCTCTATTCTCTGAATACTTTTTCACTGCATGGTTTTCTCCTACTTGCAAGTCACCTGATTTACATGATCTACCTGTAAAACTCCCTTGCCCAGCTGACTTTCTTGACAATTTGTGTATTCCATCTTTTATTTATAGCAGGGGTAAATTCCTAAATTGTTTTCAGCAACCTCTAGTTTCCTTGTAGGCCAAATATAGATTAACAAATTAATAATTTTCTTTGATGGACAGCGAGGAGAATTTAGGAAAGTGAGTTGCAAAGAATGCAATTCAAGGGAAAAATATGTGCAAATTTATCCAGCCGCATCCTTTTATCACATACACTGCCCACACATACCTAGACACTAATTTGCTTAATCTGTACTAGTCTAGCATGAAACCTGCTTTTCAGATATAGTGCAAAAAGTAATAAAATAACCAATTGAATTGCAATCTGTATTGCACAGCTCCCTATGTGGATTTAATTAGCAAGAAAATAATTTACTTATGTCATTTTTAAACCTACAACTAGGATCTCTGGGAGAACAAAATATGAACACGTGTAAAGATACAGTGTGTCCTGACGACCTCCTTGGCAATTTGCTGTTATTATTTGTTAAGCACGAGATGGAAAAATATATTTTTCCTGCCCAAAGAGCTGACATCTTAAACAAAAGTGAAACGGACTGCAAGAAACAGATAACTACTGTTGGCTATCCTGTCCCTCAACTCCGTGCCTGCCCCTCACTTCCCCTCATCCTCCTCCCGGCCCTGTTAGGTTGTTCTTTGTTTTTCGTTTGTTGGTTTTACTTCTGTTGCCATTGGCTCAGTTTTACGAACCCTCTGAGCAGAACAACTGTAAAATGACACGGTGTAGTAGATCCTAGAGTGGACCCTGTGCCTAGAAGGCAGAACGACAAAAAGACACTTCCTGGAAAGAATTACACAGCTTTTTCTCTTTAACAGCCTGGCTTACTAAAGTTGTCCTTTGCAGGATAATCCAGGGACAGAGACAGAACTGTTCTGTCTGTAGCAAGTGCTGTGTAGTCCTGCAAGATTTGCTACCTCAGTAATGAAAACTATGGTACCTGCCCGTAAGGACTATGGATTGAGGTTTAATAGACAAATTGGGTATCATCTGCCCTGAGTTTCACAGAAATTCTTCCCTAAACCTCCTGGAAAGATTAGGAGTATAAACTGGTGTCCTCCAGAGGGGTGAATGACTGCCACCGAGCAAGTACACAGCTCTTGTGCCCTAACAGGACATGATATTCTCAGGAGGTTTCCATTGGCTTCACCAGGATTACACTGTAAGAGAATTTGGCCCTGTGTTTCTCTTCCAGACATCTCCAAGGACTGTGTTCCCATAATTGCATTATTTTGTACTATGTAATTAACCTCAGTTAAACTCCGGATGGGTCAAGTCACTGACTTAAGTGACTGAGCATGGTAACTGATAGATAATGTGTCTTGCCATATTGGTATGTCCTGGCCACCAGGCAACCTTACGACTCCTGTGTTCTGTTAGTTGACAGCCCAGTTTTGAAGACTATGAGCTTTTCATAAGGTTCAACTGAACTGTCAGGCATATAAGTTATAATATGCTTATTGTGTATAGATCTTTACATGCAGAAGCATAGAATCGAAGAATCTCCTGAGCTGGAAGAAACCCACCAGGATCACTGCGTCCAGCTTCTGGCCCTGCACAGGAAACCCCAACAGTCCCACACTGGGGCTAAGAGTGTTGTCTGAATGCTTCTTGAACTCAGGCTCGAGGCCATGACCACTGCCCTGGGGAGCCTGTTCCAGTGTTCAACCACCCTCTGAGTGAAAAACCCTTTTCCGATATCCAATCTAAACCTCCCCTGACTCATAGGCACTTGTATGTATTTACACACATACACAGATTATTATGTGCATAAATACATACATAGATATGTTTATACAAGTGTGCACACACTGATAATTATTTTTTTAGATGAATTAAAGAAAATAACATGCATATGCTGTCCTAAAGAAACTTTGATAATGAAAGGGAAAATAAGTATTTTCCTGGACCAAATTTTCTGTGTTTTGATTTTTTGGGGGGCATATTAGGTGTGACTGTGACTCATGTTTTTGTGGAACACAATTTTTAAAAAGCACAAATGAGATGGTAAGTTTTACAGCTTAGTTCAAAACCGTCTTTCCAACTCAACGCCTTGAAAAACTGAGCGACATATAGGGAGTGTAATTAATCTTTCCCTTTTGCTGTAGCTCTTCTCTCCAGTTGCATTTTCTATTTTGATTCTGCCACGCTGCATGCAGCGTAACGTTTGAAAGGTGAACTTCCAAAGTATGTTGCCAGTGTCTCTGGCCACACGCGAGGTGGCCCTATCAATTGCAAGATCCAGATGTGAGGGACTGAAACGCAGTTTTCCCAGCAACAGCATTTGGGTCTCTCAGCACCTTCCTGACCGCTCGATTACAAGTATTTCTTGGCTGACTCCGTGGCTTGTTTTGGAGCAGCCTTGAGGCTTGTGGTAAGGGTTATGTATGGGAGGAAGGCTGTTCCTTCACACTGTTTAGCTAAGGTAGAGGAGGATAGTGAGCTCACATTTGTCTCTGGAAATCTTTATATTCTGCTCAACTTCAAAGGAAATAAGCATGGGGGGTGGGGATGAAATGATAACAGCCGGCTGGAACGGGATTTGTTTTCCCTAATGAGGTCATTTAGCCAAGCCATAGGATGAAGGAAAGCCTTCATATCTTTCCAGCTCTTCTGAGACCTTTCAGAAAAAGTTTGATAAGATACAGGCGCTCTTCTGACTTCTAATAGTTTCAGATGGAGTTCCTACTCTGAATTGTCACTAAAACTAAGCTTTTCTACTAACAGTTTCTATCAGAGAATTCACAACACGCATTTTTCTACGTATCTACCTCTAGGTTAAATCTAGAGACAAAAGTAATTAAGTCTCTCTTGGCTTCTGGTGTTTGTGTGCGTAGTAGTAATGGAAAAGTGCAGATGGAAAGGGGAATTCTTCCAAATGGTGAAATTGCTATTTCATGGAGTATTATACTAACTGCCAAATCGCCGGTCCTCTACATTTTAGCATTTTAGAAATGCTTCATCTAGATCCGTGATTTCCAAACTCTTTTGGATCCTCTTTTCCATATGCAAATGACTCTACCAAGTAGCCTTTCCATCAAAGCTTTAGCTGGCAAAGCTGTGAAGGTAGTATGACTCCACAGAAAGATGACTACAGAGCATCATTTCCATGGCCTCACCAACCACCACATGGAATCCACTGTCTGAAAAAGCTGGAAAATAAAAGATGTGTCCTTGGGAAAGTTTCTGCTCTCTAAGTCTGAAATTTTCACTGTAAAAACATAGGAAAATGCTGTATGCTTCAAACACCACCAAATCTCAGTTACCTACAGCATGCTAGTGTCCTGTGGGCACGGTGCACTCAAGTAACAGGGTTGCCTGCACTGGCTTGTTTCCTTTATTGTACTCAGGCCTTCTTGAGGTAAGGATCCTCTCTCCTGTGTTTGTGTACAGTATCAAGGGACCGTCCCATCTCTGATTTGGGACAATTTTGTGTTAATGCAATATCCAGTGAAAGCTATGATAGTGATTATTCACCTAAATTTAGAATAAAGGCAATTAAAACACTTCCGACTGGAAAATAGGGGATATATATTCATCATAGGGATGATATCTCTCCTCTCCCTGTCTGTTTGGTTTTAACAAAATTCAAAGATACATAACTGGTTTTGCATTTGCTTAACTTCCTCTTATTTTCTTTCTCTTTTGTCTCATTTAATTTTTTATTCTCTCTTTTCTTTCTTTTCTTTGATACAGATGATTTTTCATTCAGGCACTGGATAGTATGGTCTTCTTGCCTGGACCGAGTGCGGGATTTACTTGTTGCATAAGCAGACCAGCAATTTCTGCCCGTCTGTTGGGAGAGAGGTTAAAATAGGCACTTTAGAGCCAGATGATCAGGAAGCAGGAAAATTGCTGTGAGAAACATTTTAAGTTTCTCTCTTCCTCACCTGCATGTACCACACACAATTTTTTCTGCGCAGGAATCTTGCTTTGATGGAAAGTTCTTTATCAACCTAAGAACAATTGTCGGGGTTATAGCTGAGATTCTGTTTGTTCTAACACTGATACCTTTTTGTCATAAAAAGAAAAAGAAAAAAAATTCCTGAGTTTTAACAAAAGTGAAAGTGAAAAGGCTAGCATTTTGTAGTTTGATTGTGTCTCCAGAAAGAGCTGAACCCAAAGCCTAAACCGTGACTCCCAGTCAAAGGGGTTTTTAAAATCCAGATCCAAATTCGCTTTTCTAATCTCGATCTAGAACAACTCTTGCAGAGTCCACCTTATTTGTGAAGAGTAATTTGCAACTCTTCAATGTGAGCCCAGTTCTGAGACCGTGTGGTCAATATCATAAAGTAGGAACTATATTCAACTAGATGAAGATGTGCAGGGGACAGAGACAACCAGCGTATTTCAGTTTATTCACCAAAACTGTCAAGCCGTACTAAAAATTCATTGCCACAGTACAGCGCACTTTTCACTCTTTCAACACAACAGATTAATCTACAGAATATGAAATGAAAAGGAGAAGCTACCAATATAAACATGGCAGATAAAATCCTCTGCATGGACTGAGGAGTAGAATGTTTTTGATTTCATTTAGATCATAATGAGCCCATTAACAAGTATCTTAGCAACATACGGGGTTTTTTTTCCAGGGTTTGATACCGTGAAGCTAAACGAACTTTCCACCTATCTCTGCAAGCTGCAATGCTTCTCTTCTTGCCCTGTGGTGCAAAACTCTCTTTTCCCCTCATATCAAATTCAGTCCTCTCTTTTAAGACCTCTCTAGACCATCAAATCATCTTATCTTCTGCTCAAGTATCTTACTAGTTTATCATACAGCCTCATTTTTACCATTTGATATTAATTTCTTCCTTCTTGCCTCCTCTCTGAGCACTGTTCAAGGATTTTGGTGAGAAGGGGATTTCTTCACCACAGAAGTTATCCTTCCTGAGAAGAGAGGAAGGGCTGGGGAAGAGATGAAAATCAAGGTTTGAATTCTTCCACCAGACAGGGAAGAAAAAGACCTTGTGTAAATTATTGCCTTGTACCAGGGACAACACCATCTCTACTGGACATATGTCTCCTGATTTTAATTGGTTTTGTGTTTGATGCTGAATTTTATTCATTGAATATTCAGGGCTTGACAGTGTCTGTATTATAAACCCTAGTTTTCCAGGAGTTTACAATCAAACCATAAAAATGTGTTCCAGACTGGAAGTGTGACCATATGCTTCTAGTTCAGAAGTGGAAAGTTGTAAAATGCAAACAGTAACTTTGGCTGTCTTCAGTGATAGAAGATTGGATTTCTCATTTTTTCCACATTGGTTTTGGTGAAATATTAATCTTGGTCTGATTGTGCTAAATAAATTCATACAACTGATGTATTTGAGAGCTTTACTACTTGTAAGATCATTGGTGCAGTTGGCCAAACTTATTTTTCAGTTTAATGTTTTGTCTAAAAACCTATGAAGAGGATATGTGGAAGATTGGTTTCACTCAAGCTAAACTAACACTGACCACTTTGGGCAAGAACAGAAGTCCAGCTCAGAAAGGGTCCTCTCAAAATCCACCCAAAGTGCTTTTTAAAAATTTCAATGGAAAGCTTAATTTTTTATTTTATGTGATTTTATGTCTGTCATTATTTCTTCCAAAGCCTTTTGTTCCACCCTCAGGACAGATTTTAGAAGGAAAATTCCCCTTCAGAATGAGGAGTAGAAAATGTTTGCCTGGGGGAACACTGAGAGGAAACATTTTTGCAGGTTTTTTATGTTCTTTTGGTTTATTTAAAAGGCATTGAAGTTTTTTGGGGTTTTTTCCATGTTTTTCGGAGAGGTCTTCCTCTTACATTTATCTTTAAATTAATTTGTCAGACCTGAGTAAATCTAGCAGTTCACATTAAGTTTCACCTTTTGCTTTATTTATTATCTTAA
>VZTA01011357.1:105132-128450 GCA_013398855.1 Mohoua ochrocephala | reverse complement strand
AAAGATGAGCTTTTCCAGACTAAAAGGTGCCTGAGTGATCCCGTTCCGTGCGGTGACACGGGGATGGGGAAACAGAAGCCGCTGAGGAGTGACGGATTTGCGGCATTTTCACCCAATGCTGAACCTCGCTCAAATTTTCAGCTGCAGCTTTTTTTTCCCTCTGCAACTTGTTATGAATCTGAGTATCCCTGACTTAAGGTGCTGAAGGAGGAGGAGGAGACGCTTCCAGTAAAAAAAAAGTGTTCAGTCCAGGAGCCAGCTGTGATTGCTAAATCAGGAGATTTAGACACATTGGGGAGGGGCAGGGGGAAGCAAAATGAGTGAAAAGTTAAAAATACAGCCTGAAACGTGGAGCCTGCCTGGGAGCTGCATTTCACCCTGCTTTACTACCAGGTCCTGTGAACCAGGGAAAAGGGGGACTGCAACCCCAGAGCAGACCCACGGGGTTAACACCTACGGGAAAGACAGGGCAGGAGGAGATAAATCAGTCCAGAGTTCTCCCTTTTGTTATCACACAAAAGATTGTGCAGAATTACGAGCGTGACAAAGTCACCTCTGGGACAGAAGGCACAGAAGGGGCTTCCCAGAAAGGAGATGTTTCCCTGCTCTTCCGTTGGTCACCAAGCTCAGGAAAAGTTGATTATCCCACAAATTGCTGAGCAGATACCAGTGTGATGCTGAGCTACCCAAATTCCCGAGGGCTTCTCCTGGAGAAATCCCACCTGGAGCCCTCTTCCAACCGGTTGAGGTGGTCCAGGAAGCAACTGGGGG
Source organism: Mohoua ochrocephala (assembly GCA_013398855.1). Classification (NCBI taxonomy): domain Eukaryota; kingdom Metazoa; phylum Chordata; class Aves; order Passeriformes; family Acanthizidae; genus Mohoua; species Mohoua ochrocephala. The sequence continues at coordinate 127,679 of VZTA01011357.1, read as the reverse complement.
AACTGGTGAGCAGGGGATGTGCAGATCCCAGCTCCTGATGTGTGGGTGAGTCTCCTTAATCCGAGTTTCCATTTGAAAGGGAGAATAGGAACTTCCAGGCAGGAGGATTTATACGCAAGGACTTAACAGTTAAATTTATTCATGGCTAAACCGAGGAGCCCAGAGTCATTAAAGCATGAAATTGTGCCAGTCAATTAAAGCGTCAATCATAACCAGCCTCATTTAGGAGAGCTGCTTTAATCCCAAGAAAGGAACATTTTTTTGGCCTAGTGAGAGAGCACAGTGACTTGAAGTTGGTTTTTAGTGAAATAGCAGCTCCTCAGTTACCGTGCAGAGATTTGGCAATGGCTGGGGGTTTTTTTATATATATATATTTATATATATAGATTATTTTCTGCTGTGCTCCTTCCAAGGTGACTCGTGTTTCTGCTCAAGTAGAAACACAGATGCAATTTGAGCCAGAGATGGAGTGACTCGAGTGGGCTGCCCAGCAAACAAACGAGAGAGCTGATGGGAGAGACATTTCACCCGGCAAACAGCAGAGTTCTGGGGCACCTCTTGCTTTTCGGCAGATAACGGATTTTCCTTTTGTTTCTAAAACTCAGCAATTAGATTATTCTGCCTGTCACTTCGTGTGTTTATTTCATTGGCTTTTAAAGCCTTTTTTTTCCCCCCTCACTCTGGGTTGAGAGCCTGGAATGCCGACTGCCTTGGCGATATTTAACAAATGGTGACTGTCATTGGGGCCTGGTCACGCAGAACAGGTCACACGCCCGATTGTCACGAAGGAGAAACATCTCCAGAGGGGATTTACTGGCAGCTGACTGCGAGCTGAGGTGCTGGATGTGATCTTTTCTTCTTTATCCACCTAAAATCAGGGAAACGAGGTAAGAGGCGTGGGTTTGGAGGAGAAACAGGAGCTCAGGGAGTGCAACAACTGGTGGGGTGGCACCGTGCTGTCAGTGGAGCTCGACAGAGAGCTGAGCTGGGCTTCCAGCTCCTTAACACAGGTGTTCCACCAGCTGCAGGTGTTTCTGGAGGTGTTTTGGAGGTGGGAGCAGCTTTGGCTTCTCTTTCCAGTGGTGAAGGTGTGCTGTGAGAGGCTGGGCAGGGGAGGAGGTGGTGGCTGAGCCGCCTTTGCCCTCACGTTCCCCTTCCTGCAGAATGGTAAACCCAGGGACAGCCCTGGCTGCGATGGGAGCCAGGGGAAAGCTTGGGGTGATTTTTGGGTGAAGCCCAGGCTGCAGGGCAGCTCCAGACCCTTCTCTGGCTGCGGTGGGGCACACAAGCTTTGCTCCAGCACAGTTTCCCCTGGTGAAAGCCCTTCTCGTGGGGCGGGAGTGAGGTTGTTCCCTGCAGGACAGGGTTATTTATGTTTAACTCCTGCCAAATGGAGCCTTTGGACCTTTCCTGGGGGTTGCAAACGCCTCTGTCTGAACCAAAACCCTCCTCGGAGAGCCCAAGGCCAGCACATGCCTCTCCTGAATGTCTCAGAGGCTGCAGCTGTGCTTCATGCAGGAAGGAAAGGAGATTTTTTTTGGACCTGCTGTGGGCCTTGGAAAGCTTTCCTCTTGGGAACTCTCCTGTCCTGGAGAGTGCAGAGCCCAGCTGGTGAGGCAGTACCAACAGCAGGAGCACGTAGGACTAGACACACACAGTAAATTTGGGTGACTTGGCTTGAAATTCAAATTCCTGGGGCCAAGGAGGTCGAGGAAGTTGCTTTGATATCTGTTGGAGGAGCAGGGCCTGGGGGTGCACCAGTGCCACCCACCTCCCTTTCCAGTTTGTTCCAGTGCCATGGACACCTGATTCCCACATTAATGTGTCCCACAGAACGGTTGGGGTTTAAAGTGACCTCAAAAATCATCCAGTGCCACCCCCTGCCACGGGCAGGGACACCTCCCACTAGCCCAGGCTGCTCCAAGCCTCGTCCAACCTGGCCTTGGACACTTCCAGGGATCCAGGGGCAGCCACAGCTTCTCTGGGCACCCTGTGCCAGGGCCTCCCCACCCTCACAGGGAATAATTTCTTCCCAATATCCCACCTAACCCTGCCCTCTGGCAGTTTGAAGCCATTCCCCCTATTCCATCACTACATATCCCTGTAAAAGCTCCCTCTGACCCCTTGGGAAGAGCCCTCGTGTCCGTGCTCTCCTGGTCATCTGAGTGCAGCCAATGGATCCAGACTGGAACAGATGAAGGGCAGAGGAACAAAGAGTTTTTCTCGTGAGAGGACACAAAAAGATTTTTGCCTCATCCTGCCTTGACAGTGAAATCTAAGACGTTGCATGATTGCTCTCTATAAATATCCTGAGCAGAGAGAGAAGGAAATAAGTGCTGGAAACAAAGAGCCACCTCATGGAAAGGTCTTGCTGCCAAGCTGGAAACTGCCCAGACCTTCACCTCGTGGTGGAGGCATCCAGGCCAGGATGGAGAGGGGGCTGAAAAGCTCCTGAAAAGGGAAAAACACGCGGAGATCTTGTCCTTGGTATGCCCAGAGAGGTGTTGTGTAACGCGGTGTCTGCGGGGTGCCTGGGAGGTCCCTCCAGTCCTCCCCCTCCTTTTCCTCCCCCTGGAATGAAGATAACGGCGCTGCACGCCTGGGGGGGGGAGATGAGAGACTGAGCACATCAGCGAGGGAAGAGCACCGAGGTGTGACAGTGATTGGAGCATTAGAAATACCTGAGACAGTCACATCTCGCTGTAATTTGCGGCGTTCAAACCCAACCTGTTTAATTACCAGGCTGCCGACTATTTTTTCCCCTTCCCACCTGCCGTGAGATATTGTGAGGTGGGAAAAAAATAGCACAAGTGCAAAGAAAAGCCTTAATAAAAGCTTCGGAGGGATGTAAGTGGGTCTCGTCTCTGTAGGTATCAAGGTAACTTTTCTCGGTGCTCGGGAGAAGTTTTCCGAGGCTGGCTCTTTGATTTATTGTCCAGATCCTAAACTGGAACGTTTCTGCCTCGGTTCAGGCGGCAAAGAACAAAAGTGCCAAGTGCGAGATGTCCACATTGTGTTTCATTTTGCTGATGGATGTTTTGACAGCCCAGAGATTTCTAACCATGCTCTCTTCTGCTTTCTTTCTCTTTTTTTTTCCCCCATCACTTATTTTTATAGGACATTGGAGGGGGTGGGGAGAGAACTGAACTTCCCATCAGCTGGTGGCATCGTGTCAGTCAGAGAGATGTTCTCTGGTTAAATCCCAAATAATGTCTTTCTCAGCCTTCCGAAAGCTGTGATATTTTTGAAGTGTCACTGACTTAGTCCTTGTGGCGTGCGAGATGTTGCGAGCGTGTATTTTTATTTCAATCCCCGAATTAAAACGAAGATCGCCCCCGATGACCTCGTTTGAGGCTGCTTGGACCCTCCCGGGTCAGCCTTGACCCTGATTTGTCACATTAGTGAGGCTGAGCAAGCTAAATTTGCCAGTGATGAGCCCGAAAAGTCGAGGAGATGTTTCTTTTGGGTCAGTTGAAGGGAAGGCTGAGGTCCCTCAGCCCCTCTGGGAACTTTTCCACGTCCAGCTGAGCATTTGTGCATTTGGCACGCTCAGATTAAAACCACGAGGCTGCTCTGAAGGGCCACTTCAGCCCGAGATGTGCAGGTGGGCAGAGGAGTGGAAAACCAAGTGCTGGGCCAAGGGTATCTCCTGACACATCCCCAGGAGGCCCAGCTGGGGCAGGATGGACACTGGGATCTCCTGCAGCAGCTTCATCCAAGCTCCGACCCTTGGAGAGCTTCCAGCAAACACTGAAATGCTTAAAATTTTACCCTCAGGTGGGAGACATCTTCTCACAGAGGCACAGAATGGGTTGAGTTGGAGGGGGCGCCCTCTGGCATCCAGTGCCACCCCTGCCATGGGCAGGGACACCTTCCACTAGCCCAGGCTGCTCCAAGCCCTGTCCAATGTGGCCTTGGACACTTCCAGGGATCCAGGGGCAGCCACAGCTTCTCTGGGCACCCTGTTCCAGGGCCTCCCCACCCTCACAGTCAGCAATTCCTTCCCAACACCCCCCTCCAATCTCCCCTTTCCCAGTGGGAAGCCATTCCCTGTGTCCTGTCCCTCCACTCCTTGTTCCAAGTCCCTCTCCAGCTCTCCTGGAGCCCCTTTAGGCACTGGAAGGGGCTCTGAGGTCTCTCTGGAGCCTTCTCTTCTCCAGGCTGAAGTCTCTCAACCTGTCTCCAGCACAGAGGTGCTCCAGCCCTCAGAGCATCCTGCTGAGCATTATTTCCCCCTTCTTTTCTGTGTCAGGATTTGAAAGATTTCTAACCCCTTTTGGGGTCTGATTTCAATGGTGTCCCTCGCACAGACCACAGCAGTCCTCATAAATGTGGGATTTCTGGGTCAAAGCCCTTGGCAATCCTGCCAAATGTTAGAGTTCAGCTTTCCAAGACACACTTGCAGCTCCAGCTGTGGCAGAGCTTTATGCAGGAGAGGATTCAGATCAAATCCAGGCACCTCCGGCATCGCCATCTCCTCCAAGCAAATCCTTCAGGGCTCTCTTCATAGTACCTGGAAAGAAACAGCCTGGTCTGTGTGGAATTAAAATCTCATCCCTACCAGACATCTCCGTTTGGTCAAGGAAATAAAACCCCAACTTTATTTCTCCCCAGCAATGGGAGCAATGGGAGCGTTGTGCCACTGCCTTAAGCGTCAGCAGAAATCTCAAATGAAATATTTCCACCTGTTCCTGTGGTCCACGGAGACTCGTGAATTCTGCTGAAGTGTTTTGGTGACCCTGGATGTGAGATAAGGGAGCGGAGATAAGCTGTGCCCGGATACTGCAAAGATTTGGGAACGCTGGCAGGGGCCGTGAAAGGCAGAAGCAGCTCATTTTCCAGCCAGTCAGGTCCGTGTCCTTTTGAAGCGTTCCCTGAAAGGAATTCAAGGAAACATCTGGCCTTTCATGTCTAGACACCATCCCTTGCAGAGCTTGGATTCTAAAGCTCTCCCCTGCCAGTGGGCTGCGGGAGGAGGCGGCTCTGTCGTGCTGTGACGTGACCCAGGAGAAGAAAGGGAGCGTGGCCACTTCACACGACATCAGCTCAGGCCTTTTAGCCCCTTTTCACTCTCCAAATCCCTGTTGCTGTGCTGGCAAAGCCCATTGGGGATGGCCTGAACCCCGTTCCCAAACTCCTCACTCCGGGAGCAGAAGAGCCGCGGGTTGAAGGTTGGGATCTCCGTGTGAGTCGTGGCGGGACAGGAGCTGATTTGGGTACAGCACCAATTCCTGCAGGGGAAAGCTGCCAGTAAAATATTTCCCCAGGCCTGACACGCCCGAAATATTCCCTGGTTTGGGAATATTTACTCCCAAATATATAAATTCTCTCTCTTTCGGGTGGCAACCACGTATGGCAGTGGCCATGCCCAAAACTTGCTCACCTCTAGGTCTGGGAACAGCTTTTTCACTCATTGCAAAGTGTTCTTGGGGTTTCTGCTCCTATTGCAGCTCTTTTGGAGGATTTAGGACACCGAATAATAGAATTCAAACCTAAAAGCGGGATGGTGTCGATGCCTCGGTTTGCCGATGGTTGAACTGGTTTGTTCTTTTCTTGGCTCCAGCGTTTCCAGTAGCTCATCTTTGCTGATTTATTTTTTCTTAAAGCTTTTTAAAAAAATATATTGGTGATTTTGATAAGAAGGATGTGCTGTATGTATTAAAAAAAAAAAGAAAAAGCAGAGGTGGAAAGGCTCTATGTCACCCTGATTTTTTTTTTCAAAAAAAAAACCATCTGGAATTGCTGGATTTTTCTTCCCCTGGTGTTTGGTTTGGGCAGCTTTTTCTCACAGGGAAATCTTTCCTTTCTCTGTTGCATCTCTGTTACTCCTGCCATCATTTTTCTAACCACAGTTGCAGCCCTAGATCCTCTCTTGGAAATGTATTTTGGGGTATTTGCCTCTTAGAAAACAACCCTACATTGGTGAACTAGTGGGGAATAACTGTTGAAGGGTCTTGGGGCTCAAATCTGATGGTGCCGGGGATTTTTTACTTAGGACCAATTTTCAGAACTGTATTGGGTGCCCAAGAGAAAAATGCTTTTTAAATTATTTTTTATATTTTTAAAGTTGTTTCCCAAGCTCCATGCTAATTGATCTTAATTTAAATGACGTATTTTATTTCTATCACCACTGTGCAGATTCTACAGCCTTGGCCTTGTGCTGACAAGGTCTTGAAGTCTCAAAAGGTCTTTTCACCCTTCTCCCAACACTTTTCCACCACACCAGGAGGGCATCGTGTCCTGGCAGGGCTCTGAGAGCCAAGACAGCCCCAAATCTTATCCCAAGAGCCATTTGAGGTGTTTCCCCATGGACTGTTGTGCCAGAGAGGCCATGCCCAGGTCAGGGGGCAGGGCTTGGTGAGCCCGAGGGGTCCTCAGGGTGCTGAGCCTTGGGGCTGCATCCCAGGAAGAAGATTTCTGGGAAACATCCCTCTGTTTCCACGCGGGATCTGTTCTTGCTCGGGGCTGTTGGCATTTTGATGTCTCCTGAAGATACAACAGAGAAGTGGCTCTTGAGAAGTGACAGCACAGAACTCTGATTAATGTCTCCAAGGAGAGGCGACCAGAACGGTTTCCTTTGAGCTGCATCCACTCCCATATGTAGCCCAGGCTTTGCTTGGCAGTGCTATGGAAATGTGACGCTTGGAAAAAGCACGGCTCGTTATCAGGAATGTTTCCCCTTCGGCCTTCAAGGAGAGATGAAAAAACCCTTCCCCAAAGCTCTCTGTGAAAGATCCTGGAATGTTCATTTCCAAATTAACGGGTCCAACTGCTCTCGCCCTGCCTGAGGGTTTAGGTTGTCATCTTGGAGACCTGCACACAGCCTTGGGGCGGGAAGGAGCATGGAAATGTGAAGTTAAAGACTGGTGGAAACCACAGATGATCCACGTGCAGCTTTCCTAGGACCACACTCATGACCTCTTATTGCTTCTCATTTACCACAGAGCCACAGAATATCCTGAGCTGGAAGGGACCCACAGGGATCATCCAGTCCAGCTCCTGGCCCTGCACAGACACCCCAACAACCTCCCCCCGTGCATCCCTGGGAGCGGCGTCCAAACGCTCCTGGAGCTCTGGCAGCCTTGGGGCCGTGCCCATTCCCTGGAGAGATTGGTCAGTGCCCCAACACCCTCTGGGGGAAGAACCTTTCCCTGATATCCAACCTAAACCTCCCCTGAGCCAGCTCCAGCCGTTCCCTTGGGTCCTGGCACTGTCCCAGGGAGCAGAGATCGGAGCTGTCCCTCAGCAGGAGCTGCAGACCCCGATGAGCATCCCCTCAGTCTCCTCTTCTCCAGCCAAAACCAACCAAGGGACCTCAGCCACTCCTTGTATGGCTTCTTCTTTAAACTCTTCCCTGTCTTCAGAGCTCTCCTTTGGACACTCTCTAACAGCTTCGGATCCTCCTTTCTTTTGTGGCACCAGTTCCCGACGGGTGGCTGCAGTTTGTCTGGACACGTCCACCCCAGCACACAGCAACAGCTGCCGCCCAGAGCTTTGCCCTGGGAGTGGAATGACCGAGGCATTCCACGATCTGGGAGTGCACAAAGGCGCTCGGATTGTCTGCGCTGAGCAGACGAATCCCAGGCTCCGAGCGGAGCCCTCCGGAGCCGCGCTCACGATTTACGAGCTCACGGCTGCGCTGTCACACGCTGTCACCAAGTGTCTGGCACTTGGCCACTCTCTGCCTCCCTCTTCTCCTAATTGCTGTGTTAACAGACCGCCGCTGATCTTCAAAGGGTCGGAAACGTGAAGCTGAGGGTGGAAAAGAAGCTGGAAAAGCGGCTCCGAGTAAGGCAGCTTTCCTCATCACTCAGAGTTCATTTGCATTGTCCTGAACGAGCGCTGGGAGTTTCCAGCTACCCCGTAGCAGAGCACACGCTGCAGCCTGTAAAGATTTTGCTTTATTTAATTGCTGGAGCAGCTCTTTGCCGAGCTGGGCAGCAGCAGAGTCCCACTGCCGCTGTCCAAGGTCCGCACACTCACTGGGAGGAGCAGGAAAACGCCCGGCGCGTGTCGGCTGCCCGGATCCGAGCCTGGAAATCGTCTGGGATGTGGCCGCCTTCGAGGGGCAGGCTCGGGGTTTGGATTCAGCACTTTGAGGCTGGAACCCAGCAGGGTTAGCACAGAAATCCTGGGAGCTTCTCTGGGTGTGGTGAGATGAACATCTCCTGACTGACGGGGACCATCTCCAGGATGGGTTTTCCTGCCCACCCAGGTGATGTTTTTGTCCGGCAGTCAGAGGGTGTGGAGCTCAGCTGTGTTTGTGTCATCCTCCCTCAGGTCAGGTGTCAGGCCCTGGTGGGAGTTTAGGCTGTGTTCAGAGCTCCTGTCCCACCTCGCTGGGACATCAAGCCACGATGCAGCTCCACCTTAGAGAATCCCAGAATGGTTTGGGTGGGAAGGGACCTTAAAGCTCCCCCAGCTCCACGCTTGTTTGCAAGGGAGGTCCAGCCCTTCACAGATTGAGGCGTTTGTTTAATATCATCTTTCAACTCCCGCTTTCTTCTGAAATTGTGTGTTCTACATGGAGGATTTTGCCATTAAAAAAACCAGTGGAATTGCCAGAGCAGAGCACTCTGCTTCCTTCCCTGGGTGCCAGTGCTGAGAAGGGCTGGAAAAATTCCTTGGAAGTGCTCAAGGCCAGGCTGAATGGGGCTTGGAACAACCTGGGAGAGTGGAAGGTGTCCCTGCCCATGGCAGGGGGTGGAACTGGGGGATGTTTAAGGTCCTTCCAACCTAAATCATTCTGTGATTTATGAAATATCCACTTTTTGCCTTAATGTGATGATTTTGAAGCAGTGACCTGCCCGTTCATCTGGTTGTGTCGGGGTTCTGCTTAAGCTCCATCTCAGAGGAATGCACAAGATAGAGAAAAGGAATAGTCAGGCTACTAAAGATCTTGCAGAGTGAACACGAAACATTTCCAGATTAAAATGGCAATTAAAAAACCCCAAAATAACCCATTTCTTACCTAAAGACACAGGTGGAAAGTGCCTTGTGGCTGCCTTTCAGTTTTATTGACACGAGACTCAAAATAGCAGGAGCTTTTTCACATGGCAGGTAGGAGATCTGTAAATCATTTTGCAAAAAAAAAAAAGGATGATAAATCGAGTGGGAAATTAGACAAATCATCCAAATCCTAAAATACTGAAGTTGGAAGGGCAGCCTGGAGGCTTCTGAATCCGTGTCATGCTCAAAGCAAAGTCAGGTTCAGAAGCAGGTCAAGTTCCTGAAGCTGAGCTTTGAATTTGGCCAAAGGAAGAGATTCCCCCACTCCCCCAAAATCCCCCTCAGTCGCCACCATCAGCCTGGGCACCGAGTCCTGCTCATCCAGGGCTCTGACGTGGGGTTATCCTGTCCCAGATCAAAGATTTGGCATTCCCTGTGGAAAAACAGGGGTTTAACGCTGAGCCTTGCACAGAAATCGTGGAGAAACGGGGAATTTCCTGAACTGAATATGGCTGGATGCCTTGAACACAGCAAAGGGTGGGAAAGCACTTGATCCAGGCTGTCCTTGTCCTAATATTTTCCCCAAAGTATCTCCCGCTGTTGGAAAAGGAATTGTGGGTTGAACAGATTTTTATTTCAAAAGGAAGAAGACGGCAAAGGGCCGCGAGTTCGTGACTGGCCTGGAGAGGGTGAGCGGGGGAGATCCACTCGTTCTCCTTCCCAAGGCAGGGATCAGCCAGAGCCCGAAGAGCTCAGCTCCCTCTGAAAGAGGGAGGAGAGGCACTTCTTCACCTAAAATGTCAGGAAATTGTGGAACTCATTCCCTGGGGATGGCAGAGCGGGACAAACTTAAACAGAGGGGAAGGAGAGCACCCGTTGGAGGTTATTAAACATCCCAAGAGCGCTCCTGGCTCAGCAAGGTGCCGAACCTTTAATTGGCGGGACAAGGAAGGGTTCCACTGCAATTTTGGTGCTCTGTCTCTGTAAGAATCCCTCACTGGTCTGTGCTCCGGGGGGGATCATCCTCCAGTCTGACGTGGCTGGAATTCCTTCGTCCCCAGGAGGTGGAGGAGGTGGCAGGACTCCCGTGGAGGTGAGGAACAGGGTGGGTTTGCTGAGCTGTCCCTGCAAATCTCCAGCTCTGCCCGTCACTCAAACCTATCCACGGAGTGCTGAGCTCAGAGTGGGGAAATTCAGGTTTTTTGGGGGAGAAACACAGGATTTTACTGCTGAGGCTTTACAGCTCCGATTGATCTTGCCTGGCTTTGCTCAGAGTCATTATCAAAACCCTGCAAACCCCCGTGGGGGGTTTCTCAAAACTGCCTTTGCTCCCCAGATCTCCCTGCCTGCATTCCCGTGTTTCCCCTGCACAGAGAGTGGAATAAAAAGCTGACTTGAGACCTACTCATTTAATGCCTGAATTAGTTCAATTTTCTCTGCCCGAGGCTCCTCATTCTTTTCCACTCTCTTGCTCTTGGCCTGCTGGGAATCTCTCACTGTCCACAAAAGTTTCTCTCGTCCTCCTAAATCGATGATTTCCTCCCCGAGCTCAGATTTTTGCCTAAACATGGACTCTTTCAGAGCTAATTTCTCTCCGTGGTTTGCTTAGGCACACACACGTGTATGTGTGCGCTAAAATCAGTTTCAAAATGGCTCAGATTTATTTTTAAGCCAGGGTTTTTTTGCAGATGCCAAATGCATTGATTCCTGTCTGATTAAAGACAAAAAAAAAAAACCAACAAAAAACCCACGGAGTATTTTCAGCATGATTTAGCAGCTCATCTACAAGGATCTTGACTGGCTTGACTAAATGGTTGGTGCTCACTCGTGTGTGTGGAAAAGGCCCTGGTGTCTTTGGATGCACATTACTTTATTTAACCCGAACGCAATTTAATCCTGGGGAGTTAAAAAGCCAGAGTTTAGGCTGATGTCTCAAAGCTGGAGCCAATCACTACTGGGAAAAGCAGCCCATCTCATCATTTTTTGGAGCAAAACGTTTTGTTTTAGCCAAGCCGTCGTCTTTAAATATTTTTGGATGCGAACTTCTGGAATTGTTTCTGGGAAGAAAGCTTTTCTTTTACATGTTTTCCCTTATATTTTCATTTTAAGCAGTTAGAAGCATTTATCAGGTAAGCCTTGAGCACAACAAAACATTGAGTTCCAAGTCAAGGCAAACAATGATTTTTTTTTTTTAAAGACAAATAAACCGTTTTGCTTGATCCCTTGCTTAGAAGAAGTTTGGGGTTTGGATCATCCAGAATCCTACTCTTTCCCTTACTCTTTTAATTCCGGAAGAACCATCAAATCAGAAAGAAACGGCGTTTGTATGGTTTCATTTAAAAAGCTCAAACACTGCTCTGTAGCTCTTTTGCAAAATACTTTAAGCAGTGCTAGAAATGCCGTCAGAACAGGGATGTTAAGTGGAATTAAACAAAATTGTGCTTTTTCAAGGCAGTTTAAAAACCCCAAACACAGAAAATAAGTAAAGCAATGACCGCAGGCACAGCAATAAATACACTGCAGCAGCACAACCTGATTCTGTTCCATGCTGGATGTGAAATGGGCTGTCTTGGGGCTCTCCACCCTGCCAAGACAGCCTGAATTAGCAGCTGGTCACTTTTAATGCAGACAGCTCTGTCAGAAGGGCAGAGAAGGAGCTGGAGGAGCCGAGGGAGGAAATCGGACCCCGCAGGAGCTTCATGTCCCCGTGGCAGGACAGAAGCAGTGACAGCTGCTGCTGAGATGGTGTGGCAGAGGAGATGCTGGCCTGGAGTGTTTTCTGGGAGGAAAGGGGTTGGTTTTGTGAAGCAGGTCCTGAGATGGGCAGTCAGGCCGTGCCCTACAGCTGTGGTGTGTGGGACTCCAGTTAAATCCTTCAGGATCACTCTTGATTAGGTTCTCCTTCAAATCTCTGCTCTGTCTCAAAACATCTCCCTCTGGAGACAGCAGCTACACTTCCCCTGCTCCCCTGCGCAGTTCTGACTCCATCTGTGAGGACACGAGCTCGGGGAACATCTGGGCACGTTGCTGTGTCCAACCTCTCATCCCTCAGGACGTTCCCAGGGGGCTCGAGCTGCTTTCCCTGCTGTGACCCACCGGTCCAAACTGGGAACCTCGTCGGGCATCTTTAAAAAGAGCAGGTCTAAAATGAGACAAGATAGAAATGGCTGCTGAGGAGAGGCAAAACGAGAACACAAAACACATCGGGACAAATATTGATGGCTAAGGCAAACCATGCCAGAAATTGGCCAGGACATCCAACACCCAGCTCGGATATGGATTCCTGACGGTGCCAGAGGTGAGACCACACCACTCGTGCCGGATAAAGCAAATCTGGAGTGGAAAGAGGGCTACAAACAACTTCCCCTGAGCCTCTGAACAGTCTGACTTTGACAGAAAAACCCAGAGGTGTTCAACAATAACTGGAGCAGACATCGACTACCCTGGAAGTGTCCAAGGCCTGGTTGGACGGGGCTTGGAGCAACCTGGGCTAGTGAAAGGTGTCCCTGCCCATGGTTTTTAAGATGGTTTTTAAGGTTCCTTCCAACCCAAACCACGCTGGGATTTTACAATTCTCTGATCAAATGGGCAGAGGTTTGTGGGGCTGCAAGTTTGATACTACAGTGCTGATCATGAGGAAAAACAACTGCAGGAAAACAACTCCCACCACCACAGAAACATGAGGAGATGCTTTGAAGTCAGAAAGACCAAAGATTCTACACCAAAATAAGGAAACCAAACCTTTTTTTTTTTTTTTTTTTTTTTTAGAAAAAGATAACATCATTCAGTGTATTTTTTTTTCAAGCTTGCTGGACATCATACTGAAACACTGTAAAGCTGTCAGAGAAATTATATGCTTTTTTTCTGTTGTCAACCAAAGCGTGCTTTTATGGAGTCAATTAGCCACAAATGATGAACACACGTCACTTGTCTGGGAATGAATTCCAGTCCAACCCAATAAACACAACCGGCTCCGCTCTCTGGTCATTGCCCTGATGAGGAGGAGGCGTCAAACTTCCCAATCCAACCGTAAAGGAAACTCCGTGGTCATTTGTGTTTCATCCTGCGAATTCATCTCCTTCAAGTGCTGCAGTGCTACGGTGTGGGGGGAAACGGGGTCATTGGTATTTCTGCTCTGACGTGCAAACCTGGACGTGAGCCCGGGGTGTGAAATGCAATTACATCGGGGGAAAGGGTTGGGATAAGCTGGGATGGCACAGGGGGCTTGGATGTACAACGGAGCTGCTGTCAGATTCCACAGAGAAGTGCAGCCAATGTCATCTTTACACAGGATTTTGTGTGCCCTCCACAGACCTTAGAGCCCTTTTTGAAGGTGGAGAGCCACAGTCTTACCAAGTTTTTAGAGGGTTTTTTTTTTGTTTGGTTGGTTGGCTGGGAGGGTTTCTTTCCTTTTTTTTAAATTTTTTTTTTAAAATTTTAACAACAGATGGGTAAACTGAGGCACAGAAAGGTGGTGTGACTTGCCCGCAGTTGTTAGTAGACCTCGAACCCCCCCGGGTCTTGCTCCCACCTGGGACAGAGTGAGAAGGAAGGGCCATTCCCAAAGTTCCCTCCACTCGTTCCCGGGGTGAGGAAAACCGCGTCTCCTCACGGGGCGAGGGGAAGGGCCATCACTCTCAGCGGCGATGTCTGGTGGGGCGGGACGGTTCCTGCCGGCCCCTGGGAGGCCAGGGAAGCGAGGAACCCGGCATGGAGAGGCAGGAGCCCGTGGGTCAGGCACTACAGGATGCACTCGTGCCTCTCCGTGGCTTTCAGGGCCTCGTGCATGCTGGCGGCCGAGAGCCTCCTGTTGATGTTCCTGTACCTGCAGCGCAGCAGGTTCCAGAAAGTAGTCCTCAAATCCCGGTTGAAGAAGGCGTAGATGAGCGGGTTGATGAGGGAGTTGGTGTAGCCCAGCCAGAGCAGAGTCCTCTCCAGCCGCAGCGGGATGCAGCTGCAGCGGATGCCGCAGATGAACGGCCGCGCCGTGGACATCAGGAAGAAGGGCAGCCAGCAAAACGTGAAGGCCCCCACGATGATGCCGAGGGTCCTGGCGGCTTTTTGCTCCCGCTTGAAGATGGAAATGTTCTTGCGGTCTTGCCGGAGCAGCTTGGAGAGCGTGGCGCATTCCTCCACGGCTTTGGTGCGCCGGGAGCTGTGGTGGGCGCGGCTGGAGGCCTCGAGGCAGTAAACGCCCTCCTCCTCGTAGTGCTTGGGGAAGTTCATGAAGCGGTGCTTCTCGGCGCTGACCTTGGCCGCCTTGTAGATGCGGCTGTACATCACCAGCATGACGGCCATGGGGATGTAGAAGGCCACGCCCGTGGAGTAGACGGTGTAGCCGAAGTCCTGGCTGATGAGGCACACCCGCTCCACCGTCACGTTCTGGGCCCAGCCGAACAGCGGAGGGAGGGTGATGGAGGCCGACAGGAGCCACACGATGAAGACCATCTTGGCCATCAGCTTCCCGTTCTGCCTCACGGGGTAGGTCAGCGGCCGCGTGATGCCCAGGTACCTGCGGGGAGGAGGAGTGGTCAGGGGTTAGGAGTGGGTGCTGTCGGGTGGGTTTCGCTCCTCGTCAGCTGTGAGAGAGTTTTGGCCCCTCAGAGGGGACAAGAAATGAATTCACCAAGTGAAGATCTCCCCGGGCACGTGCTCTCTTGACTGAACACCCCAATTTATCCCCCGCTTTCTTGCGACCACCCCACGCATGGGTGGTTTGGATTGGAAAGGATCTTAAAGCCCATCCCATTCCCACCCCCTGCCATGGGCAGGGGCACTTTCCACTGTCCCAGGTTGCTCCAAGCCCCGTCCAGCCTGGCCTTGACCACTTCCAGGAAAGGGGAGTCCATGACGTGAGGTGTCATTGAACTGCTGAGTGCAGTCTGAACTCTGCATGGTCTCCTTGGGAATAAAAACGCTTAAAAAAGCTTCGTTTTCAGGAACAAAAACTGCTTTAAGAAGCTGATTTTTCCACCAGAACTATTCTGTACAGAGAACACGCAACAACTTCCAGCCACGGCACATAATTCACTCCGGAGTGTTGCCCTTCCCGGGGAAACAGCCAGGAATGGGGTGGGTGATGCACAGAGTGAGTGATGTGCCACAGGACTGACTCCGGATGAAAGGAATAACTCCTAGCAGTGTTTAATGGGAAGTGGGAAGCACAACACCCTTCTCTTACTGGTTGGTGGAGAAATACAACCTGCAGCTGAGATGGCCCTGGGAGAGCAAGAAATAATCTTGCCTTTCGGAAGACTTAAAAATGTGTCTGGATGAGCCCTGCAAGCAAAGGTGGAGATTGGATGAAGCTGTTTGGGGGCAGTTTTTGGGCCCCTCACAACAAGAAAGACATTGAGGGGCTGAAGGGTGTCCAGGGAAGGGAACAGAGCTGGGGAAGGGCCCGGAGTGGCTGAAGGAGCTGGGAAAGGGGCTCAGCCTGGAGAAAAGGAGGCTCGGGGGGGACCCTCTGGCTCTGCACAACTCCCTGAAAGTTGTTGACCTCTGGAAACTAAAATAGGAATGGCCCAGGCAGCTGGAGCCATCTGCTCGCTCGCACAGCCCGTAGCTGCCAAAGTGATGGAGTCCAGCCCTCCCTCAAGAGGAAAACGAGTGGAGTTTGGAGTAAGAGATCCCAAAACCACCTGGTGACCCACAGATTCCCCGATCCTGACACCTGGGGTTAGGAGTCACCTCGTTATTCTGCCTGAAAGGAGCTGGAGGCCGCACCCACCACGGGGTATAAACGTGAACCATCCTCAGTCCTTTATCAGGAGGGTTTGTGTGATTGAGAAACCCTGTCAGTTGCTGGTAAAATAGAATTGCAAAGCAATAAATCGGGGGGGAGCCGGCCCCCGTCAGCCAACGTTCCCCCTGGAAAACATCTGGAGCTCCTCAGCTCGCATCAATCGGGCGAAAACCTCGAGCCACTCAGTGTGGATTTCTGTTATGTCACAGCCTTTTGGATTCCAACCTCCTGCTGCCAGGAATTTTTAGGCAGGAACACATCACCTCTTAATTGTTCTCGGATAAGCGGTGTCACTCCAGAGGGGCAGTGAGAACAGCAGCTCTATGGGTACTTTCTGCTGAAAGCTGAACAAAAAGAAGAAATTATCTGTGGAAAATTTTACCTCTGCTGCATCATTTTCTTTTTCCTGACAGTCTCATTGTGAGTGTTAGGAGATTTTCTCTTCCCTGATTATTTCCCTTTTCCAGATCCTCCCCCAAGATTAGAAGATGGAAATAAAATATATTAAAAAATCTCATTCCTCCTCCCCTCCTGACTGCTAAATCAATTGAGAGACTAAAGTCTTCTCCCCTGCCTCCCTGATAAAATGATTTTGAATTCATCTGCTGAGTTATTCTTTCCTGGTGTTCCTCTGTATTTTTGTTCGAGCTGGCCTTAGTCACAAAACTCTCTGGGACCATCCACATCCAGAGAATTCCAGAATGGTTTGGGTTGGATGGGAACTTCAAGATTATCCATTTCCAACCCCTGCCATGGGCAGGGACACCTTCCACTCTCCCAGGTTGCCCCAAACCCCATCCAGCCTGACCTTGGACACTCCCAGGGACGGAGCATCCACGGCTTCTCTGGGCACCCCATTCCCTCCCGATGGCCCTTGATGCGACCAGGCTGGGATAAAACCCTGCTCTGCTGCTGCAGTTCCCAAATTAACACCCCAAAACCACCCCTCTGCATCTCCAAGCCAAGAACTTTGCCAATAAATCCGTGCCGTGCGGTGTGCTACCCTCCCTGATGCTGTTCCTGGGTTTCTTCGGAAGCCGATCCGCCCGGGATTTGCTGAAACTTCAAGGAATTTACGCTCTAGCCGAGGAAGAAGCTCGGTGACGAGGTTTAACAAGCAGGCAAAGCCGACACATTTCATCCGCGGGCGCCTCGCGCAGCCGCCGCTGGAGGAAACGGGGCCGTTCTGAGGTCTTTGTAATAATTTCGACGCGAGCAGGAAGCCCTCAAAATAGGGCAGCGTTTACGGGAGGCGAGGTGGCACTGACAGGCGGTGGAATTCGGGTGGAATCCTCTCTCTTTGAATTTTTTTTTTCCCTTTTTCTCTGTGTGTGTGTGTGTTTGTGGTGCTGCTGATCGAGTTTAGGGGTGATCGGGTAACAAAAGACGACTCCCAGAGCAGCGATTTAGGGGCGCTCGGTGTGGATTTGCACCGTGCTGAGCTGATGGTGCAGCCGCTCATCCCAGGTGCAATGAATTCCTGCCACATCCCCAATCCTGCAGATCCCAGCCCCGTTGGTTGTGGGGTGGGAGATCTGCCCCAGGCTGGGCTGCACCAGCAATCCCATGGATGAGATGATTCAGAGCGTTTGTTCTACACTCAATGGGAATCGTGGAATGGTTTGGGTTGGGAGGGACTTTAAATCCCATCCCGTTCCACCCCCTTCATGGCAGGGACACCTTCCTCTATCCCCCAGGTTGCTCCAAGCCCCGTCCAACCTGGTCTTGGACACTTCCAGGGATCCAGGGGCAGCCACAGCTTCTCTGGGCACCCTGTGCCAGGGCCTCACCCCCCTCACAGGGAAGAATTCCTTCCCAATATCCCATCTAATCCTGCCTTGGTCCTGGCATTACATTTCCTGGTGAAAGGTCCCTCTCTGGCTTTCCTGAAGGCCCCCTTCAATTGTTGGATCATTATCTCAGGGATTAAATAACAAAACCAACCCAAACCTCTCTGAGGTGTCCCTTTCTCCACCCTGCAGCTGGTGAACTGGGAAAAGATGAATCTCCACTCACACGGGAGGACAAAAGAGCCCAGAATTAGGGTTTCCTTGGCCTCACAGTTTTACCACAATTCCATGCCTCCCCTGCAGCCAAATGAAGCTCCTTCCCTGATTTCCAAGCTGATCTCTTTCCTTCCCCACCCTGCTGAAGGAGAGGGGGATGCAAAAGGCGGCTGGAGGCTGCTCCACCTGCCCATGGCCTCAGTCAGGGTTGTGGGATCTATCCCAGGGATCCCTCCCAGGGATCCCTCCCAGGGATCCATCCCAGATACAGAGCAGGGATCCACCTGGCCTGGGAAACATTTGGATGAAGGACATGGGAGAGGCAATCCAGCAGAATGCTGGGCAGGTTTCACCCCACTGACTTTCGGGAGGCATCCTTTTGCTGAGGATGACCCCAGTTTGGAGCTCACAGTCTGATTTTGGGTGGAAAACACTTGCCAGGGAGATGGGAGAGCCCCAGCAGAGCTGCCTGGGAAATGGATGGAGAGTTTTTTCCTCCACCAGGAAAGCCAGAAGTGATATGTGGGCTTCGGGGAGCTCCTTTTGTCAGCTCCTTGGCATTTTTACGGAGAGTTTCATCAAAGCTGAGCAGCCAAAAGAGGGGATTTTTTTTTTTTCTGTTGGTTTGTTTTTGGTTTGTGACATTAAAAAATCTGCAACATTGGCAGGCTTTTACATAAGGAAAATATAAGAGGAAGATGGATGTTTCCAGCATTTTTCTTTTCTGATTTCAAAGGAAATCAATCAAATCTCGCTTCAGACAAGATTAGTTCTACCAGCTTCAATCGAGAGGCTTTTAGGAAGCGCTCTGCATTAATAATCAATAACAGCAGCCTACATTTTAATAGTCCTCATCATCCCGGGCAAACCAAGTCGCTTTTCCATCTAAGCTAAGCAAAAATATGAGGACACTTCAGCCATCCATAAAAGCAGGGCCTCCTCCTTGGCAGGAGCAGGCCCGGCAGTGCTGACCAAGTTGGATCCAGGACAGAAGCAGAGGAAATATTTCTGTTTCCGAGAAGCACCAGGGCTCTTCCTCTTCCTCGCAGGGCAGGAGGAAGAGCTGGTCCCCATCACTGGGGGAGGTTTGGGTTAATGCCTCACTGAGATAACAGTTTAATCTCTTTTGGAGCAGGATTTTTTCCAGGGACTCTGCAAGCTCAGCTCTCCCTGGGCTTTCGCTTTGAGGTTGTATCAGCACAGAAATGGAGAATTGTGCTTTTGGAGATGTTCCCGTCAAGAGTTCAACCAAAAATCCTGCCCGTCCCAGGCTCAGGGGAGATCCAGGCGTGATCCTGGATCCTCAATCCACCTCCGTGCCCTGCCTGAGGATGCTGGGTGGGTGTGGAGCAGTGATGCTGAGACACTGCCCTGGGATGGATCACACGACTCCCAGCCCATTCCTGGGGATCCCTGAGGGGGAAAGCAGCAGGACAGAGCCCCAGTCACCCCCTCCTCCTCTAACGTGCACCAGAGGACATCCCAACCATTCCCATTGTCTCCTCAGCACAGACTGACCCCACCAGCCCCCTGCACTGTCAGGTTGTCCTTCCTCCCCCCCAGAGCCGGGTGGGCACAGCTGGGGGGACTCTCCAGTCCCTTTCCTCTGCTCAATCCTTGCTGTTCTCTCCTTTCCCATCTAGAAACACATTCCAGGACTGCCCTGCAACCACTCAACTTCCCCAGCAGGCCTTTGGCGAGGGGAGGATGAGGTTCTGGGGGCAAACTGGTCACGGTGCAGTTCCAGTGCCAGCACACACGAGGGACAAGCCCATGCCAGGAAGTTTAGGGCTCTGTGGCAGCCCCTTGGGACACAGGGTTTTCCCTCCCTCCTTCCCAGGAAAGACAAACTCAGGATCTGCCTGCACAGGGTCCTTGGATATGGATCTGCTCCCCGGGGTGGAGCGGGAGGGATGAGTGGGATCAATGGTGAGGATTTCTGGGGAAAGGTCTGTCCTGTTTGTTCGTGTGTTTGGCAAAGTCTTGCTCCAAGGGGTGGGATGAGATAGGATGGGATTGGTTGGTTGGGAAAGGAGGGGAAGGAAATGGGAAGAGAAGGGGAAGAGGAAGGAAAGGGGAAGGGAAGAAGGGGGGAAAGGAAAAGGAAAGGAAAAAGAAAGGGAAAGGGATTGCGTGTACTGGGGTTTGAGGGGCTTGGGATGGGGTGGGAGGAGTTGTTGCTTGGCCAAAGAAAAATGGAAGGGAAAAGGGGAAAGGGAAAAAGAGAAAAGGGAAAGGGGGAAAGGGGGAAGAGGAAAAGGGAAAGCAAGGCAAGGAAAAAGGAAAAGAAAGGAGGGGAAGGNGAAGGAGAGGGGGAAGGGGAAGGAGAAGGAGAAGGAGAAGGAGAAGGAGAAGGAGAAGGAGAAGGAGAAGGAGAAGGAGAAGGAGAAGGAGAAGGAGAAGGAGAAGGAGAAGGAGAAGGAGAAGGAGAAGGAGAAGGAGAAGGAGAAGGAGAAGGAGGAGAAGGAAATTTTCAAGCAAAGCCAGCCTGGTCAGTGTGTAGCCACTTCCCTGCTC
Source organism: Mohoua ochrocephala (assembly GCA_013398855.1). Lineage (NCBI taxonomy): Eukaryota > Metazoa > Chordata > Aves > Passeriformes > Acanthizidae > Mohoua > Mohoua ochrocephala. The sequence goes on along the minus strand of VZTA01011357.1, from coordinate 107,462 downwards.
CTCACCCACCGGGAGCAAGCACTGACACATTTCATTCCTGCATTTCATCCCTTCCCTCTCACCGAGTCAGGCTCCTGCCAGCTCGGAGCACACCTGCTTTTTTTTTTCCCCAACAGGAAAATTATTAAAATAAAGCGAATTCAGCAGAAGAGCCGGACCTCGCCTGTGGCCTGGCAGGGATTTTTCTCTCCAACAGCAGCTCTGAGCTGCCCAGGGCTGTGGATCTGCAGCTCCCAGGGGAGCAGTGGCTGGTGGGGACGAAGGCTTGGGAGCAGGACTCGCTGCTGGCGTGCCCTGGGGGGGATGTCAAGCAGCAGCAGGATTTTCTCTGGCCTTTCTGCTTTGTCACCCGCTGTCACACCTGCGGAGGTGAGCGGGGAGGTGGCACAGCTGAAAGGGCACATCTTGCATGTGGGATGTGTCCCTTCCCCGAGCTGCTGCTGCCAAAGCAGCCCAGCCCGGCAGTGCCAGCTCAGCCCAAAGCGACCCCCCGAGAAGCCGGCACACGTCAGCCCCGGCCACCGGCTCGTCAGCGCGATGGCCCCGATGACGCAGCTGCTAAAATTAGAGCTGCCAAGGTGCTGACTTGTCCAAGCCTGGCCACTTTGCCAGGCAGGCTGAGCCTTTCCCTCTCAGCCTCAGGTGTGGGAGGCGAAGCCAGCAAATCCTCACAAATGCGCTCACGGGGCTAAACCGGGGGGTTTGGGATCTCGGGATGGGGTGTGGGGAGCTGCTGACAGCCTTAGCCAAGGCACGAGTCCAGGGAGCAGCAGAGAATCCCGTAGGACTGGCTCCAGAAGCGCTGGAACCTGGATTTCCAAAGTGCATCTGGAGGTTTTTTATGCTTTCTTAAACAGTTTCATGGCCCAGGCACCTTCCACGGAGAAGGTCAGGTGCTGCTCCTCAAGAACCAAGTGAAGCAGCTGCCAAAAGGGGGAAGGCTGAGGGAGTAACTTAGGGAAGTTACTTGAGAAAGCACCCTGAGCCCAGCTCTTCCAAAGGCACTGCATTCCCACAGAAAACCCTCATCACCTGGAAAAAACCACGTGCAGAAGCACCGATCCATCCGGGAACGCGATCCCAGCGGCCCCCAACCTCCCGAAACACCCTGACACCCACCAGAGCCCACCTGAGCGCGGCCCGGCCCTGCCTCACCTGTCCACGCTGATGATGCACAAGGTCATGATGGAGGCGGTGCAGCACATCACGTCCATGGCGATGAACACGTTGCAAAACACCTTCCCGAAGAGCCACTCGCCCCCCACCAGGTCCGTGATGGTGACAAAGGGCATGACGGCGAAGGCCACCGAAAGGTCGGCGGCGGCCAGGGACACCACCAGGTAGTTGGAAGGCTGCCGGAGCTTCTTGACGATGCACACGGAGATGATGACCAGCCCGTTGCCGGCGATGGTCATGAGGATGATGATGGAGAGCACGGCCCCGATGACGACCTTCTCGGTGTCCCCATAGAGCAGGATCTCCTCGCCGCAGTCCGTGGCGTTGGTGAGGTTGGAGGGCGGCAGCTCGGGCTCGGCTGGGGCGGGGGGTTCCTCAGTCATGAATGGATTCGGGAGCGGTTCCCGAGCCGGCCGCTGCTGCTCTGCGCTCTCCACCAAGAGAAGGTGCTGCTCCAGAAACCTCCTGGGGCTGGCCCTCAGCAGCATGCTCCGAGCTCGGCACGAGCGCTCCCCCAGCAGTGACACCTCCAGCGACAAACCAGAACATCTTGTCACAAACAGGGCGAAGAAAATCAAATATCCTCTCATCCTCTCCCCCACCGTCACCACCCCCCTCCACCCCTCTCAGCTCTTGCCTCCCCGAAGCTGCGGCTGGATCTCACGTGCTCGGCAGGAAGCCGCTTCCCGAGTCCCCTTAAGGACACGCGTTTTGCCGGGGGATGCTTGGAGGAAGCTGCTCCCCACTTGGGAAGGAGCACGGGCTGCCTGCAGCATCTCCCCGATCATCCATGTGCTTTTCCAGGAGAGAGAGAGAGAGAGAGAGCGGGTTGTGGATCGTGTTTTCCTGCCGAGCTCTGCCTGCTGGCTTTGCACTTCTCCTCTGCATCCATACATTTAATCCCATGCAGAGCCTCCTCTGTGGATACGGGAGCGGATGCGACAACACGAGCCACAGCACCAGTGTGGGCACAGCCCCCGCCGGCTGCGTCCCCCGCCCGTGGCACACGCAAACTTCAAAGCCGGGACTGCAAATCCCTGCTCCTGGCGTGCGGTGGCCACACACGGGCTGTCAGTAGCCGCGGGAGCGGGTCCGTGGCGTGCAGCACCCCCAGGGCACCACGCTCAGCCCAGGCATCCCAGCTCGTTCCCGGA
>VZTA01011357.1:5387-105099 GCA_013398855.1 Mohoua ochrocephala | reverse complement strand
CCGCGCACAGCAGAGAGGCTCGGAGAGCCGCGGCCGCGCTCCCACCCCCGGGATTCCGCCCCTGCGAGTATTTCCCGGCCATCCACAAGGAAACTTCAGGGCAGGGCTCACCCCTGGATGCTCCGAGCATCGTGCACAACCTGCGTGCTCTTTTTTTTTTGTTCTGTTGTTGTTGTTTTGTTTCAAACCCCATTTTCCCCTTGAAGTTTTTTTTCAATCCAAGCCGGATTGCAGCCCCCTCCTCCCCTTTGCAGCATCCCCCGGCTGGGGCCATGGGGGTCCCGGAGTTACCTGTGCCGAGGGGGTGAGACATCCTCCAGGCGAGCCCCTGCGAGCTCCGGGCAGGCGAGGAAGCAAAGAGCCACCCCCGGAGCATCCTTCTCCCCTCCCCGCCTCGCCGGTCCCTCCTACCGCCCTCCCCTCTCCTCTGCCGGGCAGGGACCCAGATGGTCCCCGGCTCCCTCGGAGCCCCAGGGAGGAGCAAAGAGCGGGGCGGGGGGGTCCAGGCTGGATCCTGCAGCGATGGGAGGGAGCGGGGAGCGTGTGAGGATCTGGAGGGAAAGGCTGGAAGTTGAGGAGATGCCTTGGAGCGCTGAGAGGGAGGAGAAGCAGCCTGGAACCCGGCAAGCAGAGCAGGCTCAGGGCAGGGCACAGGGAAAGGCGCCCTTCCCCATGGCTTTTTTAAAGATTATTTTACAGGAGAGGGTTTCTCTCCTCGTTCCGTGCATTTTTTTTCCAGCCTTCCTGTTTGTAGCGGGTCCCGTATTCCTTCAGCTCCTTCAGCGCTGAGGAGCAGCAAACAGCCAGGGAGAGGCAGATCCCTAAAGATGAGCCTTCCTTAATCCTGGGAAAACCGAAACGGAGACTATAAAAAGAACGGGAAAGAACATGGAGAGATCCACATCCATCCAATTCCCTCTCCACCAAATGTTCCGTGGGGACTTTGGAGCTGGGATCGCTCTGATATCTCAGCCCCGGGCATCAGACGTCAGTCCCAGGTTGCTCCTGCTGGGGTGGAAGATGCGGAGCAGAGCCATCTCCTGCCCTGCCTGTTCCCAAGGGCAGTTCCCTCGGGAATTCAGCCCCTCCGCTGCCTTCCCGGGGGGATGGACGGTGCGGGGCCCATCCCGCATCCCTCGGGATGGGGGAGTTCGGAGGGGAGAGGTGCGGGGATGTGGCTGTGGGGCTGTTTGCAGGCTCGGGAAGCGATTCCCGACGCTCTGCCCCGTGCTCAGCGCCTCGGGAACGAGGTGGGAATCTCATCCCAGCGCCCCGCGAACGCCCAGGGGGACAGCCCGGAGGGCTGAGTCCGGGAAAAACACTTTTAAATCTGAGCGATGCCAAGCTCTGCATTACCTCCGGTCAGAGCCGGCACCGGCCCCCAGGGATTTTTGGGGCAGATATTCCCGGGAAAAAAAGGGTGTATCTGCAAGGAAAGCGCCGGTGAGCTAAACCAGAGCTGTTAAAGCTGTGCTTAGCGCTGGGGTTCCTCCTTTGCTGCTCGAGCATCGCAGCGTGTGTGGGAGGCTGGTGAAAATAGCTTCCTCGCCAGGCCAGGACGTGCTGGAGGAGCTCCGGGATTTTTTTTTCCCCTTTTTTCCATGACAGGTGGGTTTTTTTTTTTTCCCCGGCTCCTCCAGAGCGGTGACGAGCCAGGGTGGGATGGGGCTGATGCACAAACCCTGCCCGGCCTGGGGAGCGGGAGCTGCCTCGGGGGCCAGGCTGGACTCGCTGAGATTTGCCAAATACACCCGGAATTTCCAAGGAGGAAAAAAAAAAAGGGGATCTGCAGAACTCCCTGCTGCGGGAACCGCCGGATTCTGCAGTCTCCAAACCCAGACAAATTCAGCCAAGGAGAAAAACACCCCCTAAGGACCGGCTCAGGCAGTCTGTGGCCAGATGCCTGGAGAATTCCAGGGAAACAATCCGTGCCCGAGCCACGGATCTGCTCCCACCCCTGGCGGAGGGGTTGGAGGAAGGGTACGGGGTGGGGGGACAGGCTGGAGGGGTTTTTTCCAGGCTGGAGGGGTTTTTCCAGGCTGGAGGGGTTTTTCCAGCTTCCCTGGGGGCTGCCTTGGGGAGAACAACACGGCAAGGAGCTCCCGTGCCTGAAGGAGAGACAGGGAAGGATTTTTTCCTCTCAAGGCAAGGGAAGCAGCTGGTTCAGGCACAGAGGTCGAGTTCGTGTCCTGGCAGAGAGGAAGGAGGGTGAAAAGGTGATTTTAGAGGTGAGGAACTCCCTGGGCCCTTTGCTGTGGCCTTCCAGGACTTTTGGCAGAGCCTCGAAATCCTGGAAGAGCTCCAGGGAGCAGAATTTGCCCCCGCTCTGTCTCATCCCAGCCCCGTTTCTGTAGGACACAACCGACAGCTTTTCCCTCTCAGGCCTCCTGCGGGGCCGGGAACTCCAGAGGAGAGATTTTCCCCGTTTTTCCAGGGAAATGAGCCGCTCTCATAACTTGGGGAGCAACGAAATTCCTGCAAAACCAGGGGCAGAAAGTCACTCCCAGCTCACAGGACGCTCACCGAGCGGCCGGAGGGCCCCGTTCTCTGCACGGGCTGATTTTGGGGAGGAAAGAAGGGAAAACGCCCATTTCCACGTGAAGAAATCACGAGAATGATGATTCTTCTTCTGCCTAAAACCCCTGGTGCGGCATTTCTCCAGCCCCAGGCCACGCTGACCTTGCTGAGACACCGCTCCTGGGGCGAGCCGGGAAGCACTAATTGCATTTAATGGCAATTAGGGGAGGAAATGGCCGGCGTGCCTCAGCTCAGCCCTCGCTGGAGCTTTCTGCCTTTGGCCGAGAGCACAGCGCGGGTTCGGAGGAGCGGGGATGTTGCTGGAGCCAGGTGGGTGAGCCCCAAGGGGAATTATCCGTGCAAAACAAAGCCGGGAAAGATGAAAATACAAAATATCCCGAAGTTTCCCGCTCCGCCTGCAGCAGGGGAGAGGTGACCAAAACCTTCCCTGCACTTCAGCGAGGCAGCGCCCGGATCCGCGATTCCCTTTCCGCGTACAAACGGCCACGAAGGGGCCATTTTATTAACAATTAATTGTTAATATTACGCCCTATCAAGTCTAATGGCGAGGTAATAGGCGCAGTTATTAATATGCAAATTTGGAGAAATCTCATTAACTCCGAGGCCCTCAGCCTCCCAGCGTTTCCAGGAGCAGCATCCCGAGGCGATCTTTCCCTTGCAGCACAGATGTTGACATTTCTCCCTCCCGGCAGGCAGAGCCTGCCCAGATGGATGAAATGAATCCCTCGGGACTCTCAGCTTTTAGGAACATCTCCGAGGGTGGATTTTGCCTCCAGGGGAATTGGGGATGAGCTGGTCTGGGGTATCCGAACCTTCTCTGCAGGTGCCGCGGTGCCTCTCGCGTGGCCGTGATCAGGAATAACAAAAACTGAGGTGTTTTAATGATCCCGGATTCCGTCACCTTCTCCCCATGGGCAGCTCCTGCTTCCCCTCTGAGGCTCCCCCCCCTTCCAAAAACAGCCCCTGACGAGCATCGAGGAACATCTCCCCAGAATCACCCAGCAAACCAAAAGAAAAGTGGTGGGAATTTGGAGGGGTTGGATCTCCCAGGCACGAATCCCTTGGCTTGGGGTCCAATCCCATCCCCTTGGGATGTACTTTAACCGTTTACCCGTGATATAAAACTCTGAGATAGGATTTTGGGGTGGTTTTTTTTTTATTACTGGACCTACCCAAAACAGAAAAAAAAAAAATTAAACTTTTCAGTTGTTTTTAAAGGCTCCCGATGCATTTTGCTGTGTGAGCAGGTGGGGAACAATCGGAAATGTCACGGGAAAACGCCATCCGGAGGAGACATCCTGAGAATTCATCTCCGAAAGGTGGATTCGCTGAAGGGAAAAGGGTTTTAATCCTGTTCCGTGCAGCCACACTCCCTCTGCTGGAGGCTGCACAGACCACAGGCAGCTTTCAGTGCCAAGATTTACAAATTTTGGTTGCCTGGGAGGGCCAAAGGAGGAGTTTTCCCTGTTCTCCATCGGGGCAAGACGTGCCCACGGCCTCGTCCCGATGTCCTGCACAGCTGGGACTGCCCCGAGGAGGACGGGGATGAGCTGGAGGGGACATTTGGGGATGACCTGAAGGGGACATTTGGGGACGAGGTGGAGGGAGAGAAGCCCCTGCCAGCAAACTTTTGGCTGCAGCCCCTCCTGTCCACCCTGGAGCTGCCCACGGTGGGTGCCAAAAGGATCTCCAGGGGGGCTGATGAAGTTAGGGAAAAACCAAAAACCTGAAATAGGAAAGAGTGGGGGGGAAAAAAAGGGATTTAGGTGAAATCTGCAACACAAACCCCTCGGCCCTGGAGCTCCGTCTCGAGGCTGCACTCACCCATTTGGCAGCTTCTTATTGGTGATTCCATTTATTATCCTCAGTGCTGGTGATTTATTCACAGAGATGGAGGTGCAGCTTTTCCAGCCACTGCTCTCCCACCCACCTTTCCCAAAGGTTTGGGAGGAGCCTGGGTTTAGGAACAGGCAGTAAGATGACAGATTTCGTTTTGGAGGCTCAGAAAGAGTTTTGGAGCATGGAAACACCCTCCTTTTGGTCCTGGTGAAAATCCTGGAGAAAAGGAGGCTCAGGGGGGACCTTGTGGCTCTGCACAAGTCCCTGACAGGAGGGGGCAGCCGGGGGGGGGCGGGCTCTGCTCCCAGGGAACAGGGACAGGAGGAGAGGGAACAGCCTCAGGTTGTGCCAGGGGAGGCTCAGGTTGGATATTTGGGATAATTTCTTCATGGCAGGGGGTGTCCAGCCCTGGCACAGCTGCCCAGGGCAGTGCTGGAGTCCCCATCCCTGGAGGAATCTAAGATCCACGTGGATGTGGCACTTGGGGCCATGGGTCAGCGGTGGCCTTGGCAGTGCTGGGGGAATGGATGGACTCGATGATCTCAGAGGGTTTTTCCAACCGAAATAATTCTGGGATCCTGTTCCACCCCTGGACCACCCAGATTCCAGAGGGAGACAAGCAGGGATGCCGAGCAAACGCTCCTGGCCAGGCCTTTTCCCAAGGACAGCAGGACAGGGCCCTGTGGAGAGCAGCAGGAGCAGGGAATGTCCCTGCAGGACATCAGGAGTTGGCAGAGGGAGCTGAGCCTGCCGGGAGGGAGCTCGCAGGGCTCTGCCCCACCTGGAGCCAACCACTCCAGGAAAACCTTTTCTGCCAATTGTTTTTTGGTCCCTGGCTTTGGGCAGAAGTGTCCAAGGCCAGGCTGGACAGGTCTTGGAGCAGCCTGGGACAGCGGGAGGTGTCCCTGCGTGTCCCTGCCCACGGAATGAGAGCGGCTTTGAGGTCCCTCCCAACCCAAACCATCCCACGATTTCCTCTTTCCACGCGGGATTTGGGGCTGGCTGAGCTTGACTCGAGCCCTGCACCCACCGATTTCCCCTTCTGAGCCCGGGGTTCTCCGCGCTCGGTGCCCGAGCGATGGGAGGGGGGTCGGGCTGAGGCTCTCCGGAGGCTGGAGCAGATGTCGGAGGTTTGGAAGTGAAACTCGTGCCGGGGCTCTGCTCCCTGTCCCCGTTCTCCTCTCTGTCCCCGTTCTCCTCTCTGTCCCCTAGATGGCACCGGCTCTCAGCACATCGATCCCCGATGGTTTTGGTGCCTGGGAAGGCTCAGGGCCAGAAAGGAACGCGAAATCCACCCCGAACATTTAAAAGGGAGAGAGGAAAAAAAAAAAAAGAAAAAAGCTACAATTAATTGTTTTTTTGGCTCTTCCGCTGAAAAATTCAGATTTCTGACCCTTGGCCGGCTGTGGCGTTTCTGCTGCTTTCTCTTCTGGTCCCTCTCTGGGTCCTGCATCCCCCCAAAATTCAGGGGATGGGGAATAACAGGTTCCTCCTCCCCAGCTTTGCTGCACGTGGATATCTGGGGGCTGGGACAGACCCCTGGATCACTCCGGGCAGATATTTCAATCCTTTATAGGGCTGGGAAGTGCAGGGAGGATTATTCCAGCTCCCTTTTTGGTTTAAACCAAAGCAGGAGGTCGAGGAGGGAAAAGCACTGATGAAATCATCAGTTGGAAGAGGCAGCCACCCCAAATAATCCCTTTTTCCGTGCCCTCCACGCCAAGCCATGGCACAGGGCAAACCCACACATCACATCCCCGCGGCCTGGCTCTTCTTTGGACAGTTGATCCATGAAATTTTTGGCCAACTCACATTTCAACCCTCCTGCCAAGCTCCTGGCAGCTCATCAGGTGTGTCCTGGTGGGGAAGGAAGGACAATGCGAGGGGAACACGTCCCCACCTGACCCTGCTCTGCACCAAATGCCACCTGAACCAAAACCATTACAAAATCTGAACAGGGGCTCCCTGGAGAGGCTCATCCCAAAGAAATCCACGCAGGGACATCCAGGAGGTGCCAAACGTGTCCTTCCCACCCTCTCCCTGCTGCTCAGCCTCCACCCCCAGGGATCTGCTGGTGGCCCCACAGCTCCCGGAGGGCTCTGTTTGAGCACAACCCATTTTTCTGTCCTGTTTTGGGGCTCTCCAGCCTGTGCAGGAGGAAGCAGCCCTGGGCAGGGGGACGTTCCCTGTGGCACATCCCGACAGTTCCCGGGGCAGAGCAGGGAGCAGCTCCCATCCCAAAAATCTGAGGGAACCCACACGTTCTACAGCTCCCCAAACTGACAGCACCCAAACTGCTCCCCTTTTCCTGAGATTCTGTCCGTTTAGGGATTGGGATTTGTTTTTTATAGCTAGGTTTGTATGAGGGTCACCAGCACTGCTGATGAAGGCCAGAGCTGGAGGAGGAATCCCACAGAAGCTGGGGAGATGCGGTGGCTGGAGACTGGGGACAAGTCTGCAGGCTCTGGATTGGAGACCAGGGACAGGTCTGCAGGCTCTGGATTGGAGACCGGGGACAAGTCTGCAGGCTCTGGATTGGAGACCAGGGACAGGTCTGCAGGCTCTGGATTGGAGACCTGGGACAAGTCTGCAGGCTCTGGATTGTCCCAGGTCCTGCTCTGAGACCCACGTGGCCCTTCCCAGCCTCACCTCAACCTCAGCTGGGGTCTCGTGAGCTGCTCCAGGATCCTGGAGTTAAAGGAGGTTTTGGAGGGCAGCGGGGTGCTGGATCCAAGCCTGGATCCTGTGGGAGGTAACAGATTCACTCCTCGGAGAAGTGGCTCATCCCCAGGCTCCCCCAGGACAATGTTCACCAGGATTTGGGCTCATCTCTGGTGTGGGTGATGCCAAGGAAGTCAGAGCCGGCTCCAGACGCTCGCAGCGCACCAGACCAGGTAAAAGGTGCAGTTATTCCTTAGGCTTCCCCGTGAAATGATGAAATAATCTGATTTTTGGCTCCCCAGACTGCCACGAGTCAGACAGGTGTTCTTACGTGCTCCAGGTGCTGGGGATTCCACAAATATCCCCAGTCCCCAGAGAAACACCCTCAGCACGGGGAGAGAAACCCAGGCAGTGCCGGGAACTTCGGGTTAAAGAAAAGACTCGGATTGGGCAAAAAGTAGAAATATAGAAACAGCACATTTCCTTTTTTATTTCCATTTCAAATACAGAGCTTCCTTATACAACCAAGGAATTCCCTCTCCCTCCCCGCCACCCCCCCAGCCCCAAGCAACTCTTATCAAAAGGAATCCTTCACTGGAAAATCAACACCAGATCAGGGACAGGCGCTGGGAGAGGCTCTTTAGCAAGTGCAATATCTATGGGCCAGAAATCCCTGAACAGGAGGCTTTTCCCTCACTTAAAATCCTTTCCCAGCATCCCGGGCCAAACCTCCTGGTCTCCCAAGGGAGGAGGATTTAACCAGTTACACGTCCTGGGGGAAAATAAACCCAGCACCGCTACACATCACTGGAAAATCCGTCCTGGGGATGCAGGGTTGGAGATGAGCTGGATCTGCCCCTGGAAGGTTTCTCCTCCCAAACAGGGCTTATCTTGCATTTACACCCCCTCCAGGGAAAGCAGGAGGGGAAAACGAGGGGATATTGAGGTATTTAGGGTACACCTTTCTCAGTGGGATCACGGGGAAGGGGTTGGTTTGCATTAACTCGAGGGTGTGCTTTGGATAAAGTTTGGGTTTTTTTAGCAGCTGAACTGCTGCACTTCTGAGTGAGAGAATTCTCTGTTTCCTTGGGTGACATCTCACGGAATCAGGGAATGTCCCGAGTTGGAAGGGAACCCCGAGGATCACCGAGTCCAATCTTTGCTGCGTGGAGACAAGGTACAAACTCACACCAGCAAAGAGGACAGGGGAGGAAGGGGATAAACACCTCCGAAAATAGCAGAGCCCTAAGTCACTGCACTGATTAAATCAGCGTGGCCCCACCTCACACCACAGGCTAAACCCTCCCAGGGTCCGGCATCAGCTCCTCACTCCCCAGGGGCTGCTGTGCTTGGCAGCTGGATCCTTCCTTCTCCCTTGGGAACAGATCCACTTGGATCTGCTGGGCACCTCGGGGCACGGCCCAGCTCCAGGATGGACACGGCCAACACATCCCAGGGGCTGCAGCTTCCAGGCTTGGGCACCTAATCCTGATCACACTTTGGCAGCAGAAGTGGTGGAGGTGGGAAGGAGCTGCCAACACCTGGGCAGGCAAGGGAAGCTCTGCAATGAAGGGCCTGGAGGGACAGGACACAGGGAATGGCTTCCCACTGCCAGAGGGCAGGGTTGGGTGGGATACTGGGAAGGAATTCTTCCCTGTGAGGGTGGGGAGGCCCTGGCACAGGGTGCCCAGAGAAGCTGTGGCTGCCTCTGGATCCCTGGAAGTGTCCAAGGCCAGGCTGGACAGGGCTTGGAGCCACCTGGGCTAGTGGGAGGTGTCCCTGCCATGAAGTGGGTGGAATGAGATGGTCTCTAAGCTCCCTTCCAACCCAAACCATTCCATGCTTCCATGAAGATGTGAATCCCATAAAATCCTGCTCAAGCAGGCTGGCACTGCCCTGGAGGTGCCGTTTGACTGGTCCCAAATTTGAGAAATGTGATGCTTTAACCACCACAGAGGTGCCAGCAGAGCTCCCAGGGCAAGCAGCTGCAGGCAGGAGGGGACAGGGCCTGAGCTGTGTCACTCCCCTCAGAGGGCTCACCCCCAGCACTGGGGATTCTCGGGGCACCCAGGGCTGCACCTTCTGCTCCAGCCACCTCCGGCCTCACGCCCGTGGATGCTGCAGAACCACCCAAAGCCATGGGACACTTACCTAAAATAAGCACTCCAAGACACCGAGTGTTGCTGCTGGGCAGAGACAGAACTGATCCCAGCCCTCCCAAAAGCCTCCCGAGCACTGAAATCAACCCCTCACGTGTTGAATTTGATCCGAGGATCTCCCGCAGCCCCCGATCACATCATGAACACCTCACTGCTGCAGAGCCCCTGGTTCTCCCCACGTGCTCAGAAGTGCCAGCATAACTCAGCTCAGGAGGGAGAGGCTTTGAGTGCAAGCTGTTTTCCCCAACCCTTTGCATTTTGCTCCCCTTCTGCGGCCGAGGACGGGGCACTGCTCCTGCAGCAGCAGGAATTTGCCACGTGGGGCGAGGTGCAGACTCTCCAAGTGAGCAGCTCCTTGCAGGAGATGCAGATGGGGAGCAGAAGGCAGCAGCTCCCCCAGGACAGGCTCTTCAATATTTAATGTGACATCGGAGCGGAGCCGAGCGATCCGAGCTCGTGCAGCGTTTTGTACGAGGCAGAGAAAGGCACGGCCAGGGAAGTGTGAAAGGAAAACACCCGAAAGCCACAGAGAAAAGTGCTAATTTGTGATTCTGAAGCTTGTACTCCCAACAACTCCCTTCCCACAACATCGAGGGTTTGCTCTTTGCAAGCAGCGCTGCAGCCGGGAGTGGAACGGCCTTAAATGCCTTAATTAGACAGGAAAACAATTAGGGAAGATGATTCTCTTCTAACATCCACAGGCCTCAATACAGAAAACAACCCAACCCCATCCCATCCCGTCGATTTAGGTTGTTTTGGAAGCTTGGCAGATGAAGGGAGGGCATCCCAACTGGAGCAGGGGCCATAATGGAGATTTCTGAAGAGATGGGGAAGTGCAGGTGTTGGACAGTTCTGAATCCTTCATCGCTGCTCATCATGGCAAGGGAGCCCCAAGGAGCAGCCCCTGCCAGACACAGGCTCAAATCTCCAGAGGAAAAATTCCCACTCGGCACTTGGGCAGCATTTCCTCCGTGGAAATTCCAGAGCCAACTTCCAGAACAGGCTGGGGAAGCGGGAGCTGGGTCAGGAGATGGCAGAAAACAGCTTGCACTGAGTTTTGGGGGGAACAGACACAACAGAGGCGCCCGAGCCACCCCTGGTTCTGCCCATCGACCTCCTGGGCAGGTAAGAACCCTGCAAAGGGCAGATGCAGAATGCAACAAACACTAAAAAAAGCTTGAAAAGGAGTAACATGAAGGTGTGACGACGATGGTGGAGATGCCTGGTGGGACACACTGGAAAACAGGAGATGCTTTTGGTGATGTGACAGCTCAGGTCCCTTTCTTGCTGCTGAGAACTCCACAAAAAACCCCCCAAACCAACCCCTTCCCTCCCACCTCCCAACATTCTCCAGCGTTGGGGGAACTTCCCGTTCCTCCCAAGAGTGTCCACAGAGCACAGTCCAGCAGCAGCTCCTAAAGCAGCCAAACATCAGAAGGAGAAGTTTGCAAAGTCTCAGTCTTTGGGTGCAGCCGGGGATGTGGGATTTTGGGGAAGAACCTACACTGGACCTAAGCGTGGCCACCTGTCCTGTTTCCTCCCAGAGCCTCCCAGTTCCCTGGACCATCAGGAAGAAGCTTGTGTCGTGTCCCACAGTCCTCGGGCTCATCTTGCACCACCTCACCAGCAGCAGCTCCGAGCCAAACCAGCTGAATTCCTTTACTCCATCCCCATCCTTTCTCGCAGCACCGATGCACATCCAAGTGGAGCTGGACATTTATTAAATAACTTCGAGTGCTGATGCCAGGGAGTCTGGGGTTGTTGCCGTGGAGTTGTCAGCTTCGCTTCCCAAGCCATCCCCAAAGTGCTGCACTGCTTGTTCAGCAGGTTCCACCTTCTCACCACCTTCCCTTCATTTACATGGGCAAACACATCAGTTTCCACACAGGGCACGTCAAGAACGTCTTGGAAAACAACAAAATAAAGTCTCAGACCAACAAAAGCAGTCAGGTACAAATCCAATTTTAATTGTCAAGCTCACTTCTAGCTCCTACATTCAACGCGAGGATCAAAAACTACAAGTTTGAGAGTAGAACTTTATTCTATCCCCAGTTTCTGATCGTTTTGGCAGCTGTCAAATGGCAACTTCCAAAATCCACTCGTTTCAGAAGCTTTTTCCCTACCTTGCAGCGCCAGGTGAACCCCACGGACCCTCCCAACAGCTCTCGACACCTTCCGGACTCAGTTCTTTGGCAACAGTTATACAGAGCATTGTGCGTATATAAAGAGCTTATAATAAAACTTCTTTTACATTCTAATTGTCTTAAACCTTCACAGAAGTATTAAAGTGCTCAATCAACTCCGAACAAACCCTCCTTCCCTAGTCAGCTACTTCCTGGAAACGCCTGCACTTAAGTCAGCAAAACCAGAAGCAAACAAGAAGAGAAAAGGCATGGAAAAAAATAAAATAAATCCTCTGCAGGATCATGAAAACCCCTTTTGAGACAAGGCGCCTCGAGTCTCACATCTCCCTTTTACCCAAATATTGAGACACAGGTCCAAATGTTCAACCAGTCCAAGCCAGCACAGCTTTTTTCCCCCTCCTGCCCCAAGCTGTGCTGATTTCCCATCAGTTGATTCTTTGGCCCCCGACTTCTGTAAGAACAAAAACCCCGCAGAACAGAATCCTACTGATGCTACAAAGAAAATAAAAACACTTGAAGTCGCACTGGTGAAGGAAAATAAAAGATACAGACAGGAGTTGTGGTGGAGATTTAACCCTCCCTGCTGCCTGGATTTTAAATTCTCTCTGCGACATTTGACGCTATCTGAAATTGATCTTTCAAAAAGGCTTTTACCGTGGGGACATTTTTGGTCCTGCTAAGTGGGGGATGGAGGGTGCACCTCAAAACTATTTCCTCTGGCAAGACCTGCGGGCCAGTCCATCCCACTAGGGCTCTGTGCCCGAGGAAATCCCACCCAGAGCCTCAACGAGGACCAAAGCCACGTTCCCTTGGGCACATCCTCTCCTTCCTCCAGCCACAGCACCCAGAACACGACTCAAACCACCCCACACAAGGTGACTCCTTCCCGCGGAGACGCCGGGAATTCACCCTCAGGACACGTGTGGGTTACAGCTTTACTCAGCCAGAGGATGACACCTCTGATTGCAGCTTTGCTGAAATCTTTTGACATCTGTGGGAAAAACATGTTAGTTCAGCCTCAGGAGGCCTCTGCCCTCCCTGGCTTCCAGCAGGTCCTGAACTGTTGGCTGTCACCTGCCCTTTTGCTGTTGACTGAAGATCAGACAAAGTTCTGCCACCTCTGAAATCCTGTTTGCCCCTGTCTCTGCACGCAGCCCTTGGTAACAGCTCTGAGCGATCTCGGCACAGAAATGACTCAAAAGCCAGGAAATCTCGGGCAAAGTGGTGAGAAACCACACAGAGCTTTGGACCTGCTCTTAGCAGACGTGGCAGGAGCTGTCCCTAAGGCTGCTGAAAGCCAAATTCCCTGCCTTGATGCACTGGGGTGCTCACCCCGGCCCTGGGACCTCTCAGATCAGCTTGGTGCCACACGAAGGTCGTGTTTTTATTATCTATGACATTGTTTTTTGCTTGCTGAGCTGAGGGGTTTCCCCTACAATTCCCTCAGGGACATACAAACCGTGGATATTATAAACTCTCGCTCCTCCCTCACGTCTCAGTACAAAGGGTTTCGTAAGAAAATGAAAAAATTAGTTCTGCACACGTGTTTGAGTGCCGTAGGCAGCTCCACAAAGATTAAATACCTTCTGATCTTTAGTGCAAATACACCAAATCTGCAGTGGCTTGAGCCTGGCTTAGCGTCAGCACAGGAGCTTTGCACCCAAAGCCTTCCTCCCTCACGACTGGGTTGGTCTCCCTCAACCATGCAGAGGATGGGGTGGGAGGAAAAAAAAAACTCTGCACCATTTCCTGGGCAAACAACTGGTAAGAAACACTTCTCTGTGCTGCTAAATTCATATTTTACATTCCTCTTTCTTTCCTCATTTCTACTCTTTTGTAAGTTCATCACCGAGGCCCACAATTTTCCCAACACTTTTAGCTGTGACCTGTGATGTGCCAAGCACTGAAACTAAAGGACAGCTCGTTTCACAGTACTCCGAGGAAGAAAACTGACCATAGTACAAGCAAAATTAAATAAACTGAAATAGAAAAGACAGCAGAAGTGAAGATTCATCCAGAAATATAATATAACGCCTGGGAGTGGGGGAAAACCGGGAATCGGCCACACAACGGAAACAATGAAGTGAGCAACAAATATTGATTAGGAGAAAAGAGGAAAACTTTTCATTGCATTCTGTACATCAAAATTAAATGAAAAATTCACACGTCGGAGCCTCGAGACAGAATGATGAAGGCCTCAAGCCACAGGAAGAAGAAAGCAAAGAAAACACCTCGAATAAAGCAACACATGAACAAAAACCAGTAACCGAGCAGCTTCCAAAGGAATAAAAGTGACCCTATCTCAAATGAGAAAAAGCAGCACTGAAGCAGGGAACGAGTAATGTGGTCAGGACACGGTGGGTTAACACTGACTGCACAAAACACTTGTGATACTTGGAAAGAACCAGGCCTATTTGTATATCTATGCAAAATATATACACAACTCCATATGTATATATGTACACATAGGCACTACTGTACATATGTATATATGCAGCCTCGCCACAACTGCCCTCTGGGTGCAAGCAAAAAAACGCTGCAGTCGTGCAAAAACTACAATTCTCTGTTTGATTACCCAGGAGAAACGGGAGAAAGATCCAAAGTAATTCCCAACCGGCTCGGACCCAGATGGGGTTTCACCCCCAGGGCCGTGAGAGCCCCGCCTCGGAATGTTCCCAGCTCGTTTGTAGGAATTAAAAATTCATCCAAAGCTGTGGATTGTAGCAGTACACGTTGCAAGGGTTTCCAAACCTGCTAATCTGAGAAAACAGCCACAATCTCTCCTGACATCAGTGGTTTAGCACGAGGCCATCCCACCCAGAACACCAATGTGGGAATAGTGGGCGCACAGGGAATTGGATGAAAAGGCCAGGACAGGGCTGTCATTCTATAAAACAAGGGTCAGTTGCTGTTCTTAGTGTTGGGGAAGAAAAGGATGTGGTGCATTAAAAAAAGCCTCCCCCCCACCCCACCACCCCCAAACAAGGGAACACAAGACAACTCTGGATGCTCCAAGTGTGCAGCCAGGCTGGTCTTTGGGGTTTGCGGGGTTGGGGATGTGGAAAGTAGCATTTTCCATAAAGCTCGTTCGCCTCACAGCTCCAGAGAGCATCGTCCTCCCAAGTCCAAGGCTCCCTTGGTCTGGCACAGGCCCCGTGGAGCTGTGACAGGAGTGCATTGCCAACGTCAGAGCGCAAAGGAAGCGGTGAAAGCAAACTGCAGGAGATCGTCCCACGCCTGTTCCGGCCCCAAAGGAGTTGTCTTTGCTGCTCTGCGTGCCAGGGACCCTTCAGTACTCTGCATCCATGGCATCCAAGTACTTGGCTTCGATGATCCTCGGGAGCAGGTTATACCTAAGGCAGAGCCAGAGAGGGGCAGTCAGTCCTTGTTTATGCCAGGCAGCATTTTCCGCTCTGCCCCAAGGCTCCCAGGCGAGTCTGTCCCTGACATTCACCCAGCTCAGGGGGACACGAAGTGGGGGACAGCAAAACCAACCAGTCCTGCAAGCAAACACAGCCTTTATAGGAATGGGAGTGCTGNAAGTGGGGGACAGCAAAACCAACCCATCCTGCAAGCAAACACAGGAACAGCAGTGCCAAGCTCCCTCCTGGAGCCTCCTCCTCTCAGCTGGAAAGGAAAGAGAACATCCTCATCCTCACAGGAGGGAAGTCACTTTCTCTGAGCTCTGTCACCACCAAGTCCTCAGGGACAAAAATACAGA
Organism: Mohoua ochrocephala; assembly: GCA_013398855.1. NCBI lineage: Eukaryota > Metazoa > Chordata > Aves > Passeriformes > Acanthizidae > Mohoua > Mohoua ochrocephala. The sequence continues at coordinate 90,037 of VZTA01011357.1, read as the reverse complement.
GGTGAAGAGCCACGACTCCAAGCAGAACTCCATCCCTACCATGGTGTCTGGATTCTCCACGTGGAGATTCTTCATAGTGACTCCCTCACTTTTTAAAAATGTTTAAAACTTGGTTTTTTGCAAGAATATCCTCACAAATGAATATATTTGGGTGAGAAAGGCACTATGAAGTTGCTCTCGTTGAATCCCAGCGCATGTTTAGTGTAGCATTTTCCCTTGTTTAACAAGGAAGCAACTCTGCAGCTGTTAAAGTAACTCACAAAGCACCAAAAAATCAGTTTCAGATTTCAACAGCTGTGCAAGAGATCCCAAACATCACTTATTACTGAGAACTACCAGGATCTCCTGAAATAGCCCCATCATAGAATAAAATGCTGGAGAGCCATGGGAACCCAGTAAGGAAGAACTTGGAGAGGAGATTCTTCTCTGGGCAACCAAAACCTCGTCATCCCAAAGTTCTGAATCCAAACCAGGAACTGGGGATACCCAAAGAGATCAGGTTTTCTTCCAACAGGCTGTTTTCCACTGCAATAATGGATTTCAGTGGCTTCTCAGTATCCAGCTAAGGCCACACCAGTGATCCCTCACCACTGACAACACAAATCACGTTTCTAAAGCTGTCAGATGGATGGAAATGTGGTTTTGGGACGTGGCTGGTGTTCTGGATGGGACACCAAGCCATGCCTCACTCTTTTGTGTTTGATTCTTGAATTTGCCCTCTGGCTACTGTCCCATCTCTTCTTTCTCTCTTCACTTCTTAAAAAAGGAAAAAAAAAAATAAAAGAGGAAAGATATTAAATTTCTTCCAGTGCCTCATCTATTTAGAGTGCCAAATCTTTGGGAAAAAGTCATTAACTACAGAGCTCATGGATCACGGTGCTGCCTTCTTGGCTGGAGGCCACAGAAACTACATGAAGGCAAAAGAAATCAGAGGAAGGAAAGCCAAGGGCAAATTTCCTTGCTGTGCCAGGCAGCAGCATCTTCCCCTTGGCAGCGGGGCTGATTATCCAGCTGCTGGGAAAAAAACTGCCCTGGAAAGAGAAATGAGTTAGCAACACAGAGGGTATAAAGTGACAGCATCTTATTTACTGAAAAGAAGATATATTTGCATATTAGTATCCAGCTCTTAGTACAAAATCAGGTTTTTTGGCTGCATTCTCTCCACACTAATTCAGTTTTTTATACCGTGCCCAATACCTGAATTGGGCTGAGCGTGTCCCACGTTTTCTGTTCTGCCCTGAGCTGCCCTGTGTGCAAAGCTGCAATTCCCACAAGAGCCACTCATCCAGCACTGCTCACAGCTGGGATATCCACCAGCCACTCATCCAGGCACCCCGAGTGCCACCAGTGTGCAGGGCAGGTGAGACATTACTACCAGAGGAACAATAATTTCAGTGTTTCCCAAGCCCGTCTATCTCTTAAACTCCAGCCCAAATGGCTCTAACATGAAGCCACGGTAGCTCTGACATTTGTTTTTGTTTCAGAAAGGACTGGAGCCATCTTCACCAGCCAAGGAAACCACCACAGCAGCTGCCCCTCCAGAGCAGCACACTGGCAGCCCTGAACTTTGGGATCACAGGGAAAATCTCTGGGACTGCGAGCTCAACGTCGAGCAGATATCACTGGTACCATGCTGGCCTAAAAGTACTCAAGGGGACTGGAAACTTGATCTGCTCCTTCCAAGATCTCATTATGGCCCCTCATTATATCCCAAGGATTGAGAGCATGAATGATTGAAGTGGAGAACGATGGGCAGTGGCTGCTAATGACCCCCCAAGGAAGAAATCAGTTAAATTTCTCAATGATTCTCTCTTAAGACTTTAGGATATTGTAGGGTCCTCCCAGCTTTAAACATCTATTTTAAGACTAAACGTTGCCAGTTTCACCCAAGGGATCACTGACAGAGGCATCCAGCAGTGCAGGGGGTCTGTGAGGTCACCAGGGCACTGGGTAAGAGATAAGGATTCCTCTGAGGAAAAGTTTCCAGCTCTGCTGTGAGCACTGGCCTGAGGAAATCAAATTGCAAAATGATAAGGAACATTATCAAATACCACCTAGAGGATTAGACTATGGCTTCTCAGGAAGATCAGGCATCTCACAGGCACTAAAAAGGAGAGTTTTTGCCTCCTGGGCAGCTGGAAGAAGAGCACCTGCCAGCCCAGAACCCTTTGCACAACTCCCAGCAGCAGTGAAATCCCAATTCCCCCTCAGGCCTGAGCAGCTGGTGAAGAAACCCTCCTCCTGACCCACTTCCAGGAGCTGTTTAGTCTGGAAAATGCAGAAAACCCTCCTGAACCACTCACATTTCATGGAATAGTTGGGATTGGAAGGGACATCTGGAGATCACCCAGCCCAACCCCCCTGTCAAGGCAGTGTCACCTGGAGCAGGTGACACAGGAACACGTCCAGGTGGGTTTGGAATGTCTCCAGAGAGGGAGACTCCACAACCTCCCTGGGCAGCTGTTCCAGTGCTCTGCCACCCTCAACATTAAGAAGTTCTTCCTCATGTTGAGGTAGAAGTTCTTGCGTTTGAGTTTATGGCCATTAGTCCCTGTCCTGTCACTCAGCACCACTGGGAAAATTCTGGCACCATCCTGGAGATATTTACATGGATTGATGAGATGCCCTCTCATTCTTCCCCAGACTAAGCAAGCCCAGCTCCCACAGCCTCTCCTCAGACTCCAGCAGTCCAAGCCTGAAGACCCAAAGCATGGGAGAGAGGGGAAAAAAAAGACAACCAAGCTTCCTACCTGATGGGGATCATCCCTATCATGATGAGGGGGAAGATCATCTTCATGTAGGGCAGGGGCGACATTCCAAACCCACAGAGGATGAGGAGCTGCAGGACCTGCAGGCCTGTGAAGTAGTGGATCTTCCTCTGGGGAACTCTGCGGATGTAGTGGGTCGGAGGATAAGCGGTCTGGGAAGAGAGGAACCACACGTCAGACACGCAGGGACCTGCACTTGTGACAGCAGAACGTGGCTTTGGAACAGCAGGGTTTGAGGGAAGCCACCGATTTGTACAAGCAATGCATCAACATCGGGGTCCTTAACACATTCAGCAGCTGAACACGGGATTTGTAGGGTTAGTTCCAGTGTCTGAAACCACAGCATTGGCAGCAAGGATGGCTGGGCACGGGGAGCCTGGAGAGGAGACAGGACACACCTGAGGGCCAGGATTGCCTCGGGGAGCATCTGGAGTGCAAAGTGATACCTTGGGAAGTGCAGCAATGAGATTCCCTGAGGAGGACTGGGATTGTCAGGGCTCCACAGCCAGAGGGGGTGTGGGGTGTGCAGGGGGAAGGAGAGCAGATGCATCCAGGGGGTGTCACTCTGGATGGTTCCTCCACCTGAAACCCAGCTCCTCATTCTTTTACAGCCTTGTAAGGCTCCAAACTCGCCCCTGGAGCTCCCATCTCTTGGCCCAACCCCGTTAGGGGAAGACCAGGAGATCAGGGAGGAGCGGGAAGAGGCCGTGCTCAGACTGCAGGGATTTTCTCAGCTCCTCTAAGCCACCCATTTTTGAGAAATAACGGGGGAAAAAAATGACATTAATGGGCTAAATATGGTGGTTTCTTTTGACAGCTCCTTGCTCACGTCTGAGCACAGGCTTTGACTCACTGTCTATACATCAATGAAGAGGATGAGCGACTGTCTGCTGGCACCAGTACAGCCTCAGTGGGTTTCAGATTGTGCCGTGACTCATTAAAAGGTTTCCACAAAAGGGAGTTTTCCATATTTGAGAACACTTTTTAATTTTCCATGCCGAAGCCTGGAAAATTCCACACATAATTCGTACTAAAACCAGAAGTAATAAGTCACATACATCAGTAGCTGTTCAATCCTCATTCAAAAATTGACATGACAAATGTAATCTTCACCCGAATTTCACCGTTTTAACCTCTGGGATGTAACACTGGAGACCAAGACAGATTAGCAGAGATGCAGAGCCAACTGCTGGGCTTATTAAGCCCTTGACCCTTGTTAAAGAAGAGAAGGTGAGCTGGAGATTGCTCCAGGTACCACCCACACTGCAAACTAACATCTCTTTAGCACCTGTAACAGAGATAGATTGAAAATACATCTCCCAGGTTTGTTTTCAACCCCCATCGCAGAGGTTTCAATAATGCAAGTAATTTCATTTTGAGTTTAAAATCCCGTCTTGCGGTGTTTCACTCAAAATGAAAGTGTAAAACAGCACCAAAAAAATTACCTGCCTGAAGCGTTGCTGGGGAAATCAAAGATCATCATTTCATGTTGTGCTTTTGAATATTTTATTATTATTTTTTAAATGCACGTACTCTGCAGATGACACGACACCACGGGGCGGGGGTGGTGGGTTAAAACTCACAAAAAAAACCCCTCCCAAAATAAAAACCACCTCACAAAAAATTGAGAGAGCAACGGTTTGAACACAACCCCAGGTACCTGTTCCTTGAGCAGCAGAGCCACCCTTTCAAAGAGCTGGTTGCCATCAATGGAGGTCAGGGCGATGTAGAGGAAGAGGCCAAAAAGGACCGGCTTTGGGATCCACTGGAGAGGGAACGGGAGGAGCAGCAGCGAGAGCCCCACCAAGAAATTTGCCATCAGACTCGTCAGCCGCGTCTCCTTCACACTCACGATCCTGGAAGCAGGAGAAGAGGGATCAGGAGATAGGATAACACCCCAGGATCCCTGAGTGTTTATCCCAGGGCTGGCTGCTCCATGGGGGAGCAGGACACGTGCCACGGGGGAAAGGGAAACTCATCCCCACCGCACTGAAATCAGCACTTCTGGCCCCGTGCTGACACTGAGGAGGCAGAGCCTGGCTGGAGCCAGGCCAGGCACTTAATCCACAGCTCAAACAGAGCAACTGGAAAAGGGCCAAATTCCCCTTCTGCAAAGCTCCACGGATCCTATCCTGAACTAAATTGCCCTCAAAACCGATTTTGTTTAGCACAATGCAAAAAAAAAAAAAAAAAAAAAAAAAAAAAAAAAAAGAAAAAAAAAGGAAAAAAAAAAAAAAAAAAAAAAAAAAAGGAAAAAAAAAGGCAGAAAATAAAAGAAAAAAAAAAAGGCAAAAAAACAAACCAGGCAAGAATCCTCTTTCTGGGCAGTAATCCTTCCCTTGATTTACCCAGGGCACATGCAATTGGCTTCTGTCCCAAAGAAAACTCATTGACTTCTCCAGGAACTAAGGAACCTCTTGGAGAAAAAAAAAAAAAACAACAGAAAGTCAGCAGTCTCCTGACAGCGAGTCAGCATTTCTGATGGATCCGAGGATCTCCCTGTTTACACGGAAGGGAATGCTGAGAGCACCACACAGGGATTCAGTCCTGCTGTGGGCAATGGCCTATTACCATGCAAAACATGTAATTAATTAATGCAAATTTTCCAGAGCTGACAGGACACAGATTGAGCTTTTTTGAGGGGAAGGCTGACAGGAAAGCAGGCAGCACAGCAACCTACTTGAGGAGAGGCTGCTCTGTTTTCACTTCAGCTAAACCTGTGAGCATCTCCTCCCAGCTTGAAAAAAAATCACCAGAAACAATAGGAGGAAAGAAAACCCATATCTGTCAAGACTACTTATAAAGAGAGAAAAATAGGATTCTTAACTTTTTTTTTTTTAGAAGGTAAATCCAACAATTCAATGAATAAAACCCTCTATTATGAGGGAAAATTTTTGTCCGTAGGCTGTTTTGGTGTCATTTAGTGACCTCATTCCCTGGATGAGACCCCTCCAATTCTGAATTAACCCTGTACACAAACTGCTCTGAGGATTAACACCAAAGATCTATCAAAACACACTTCCCTCCTTCGCATATTGCACTGCTGGGACTTTATAATCCCTTCTGTCCTAAAGAAGATTGAATGATTTCAATATTAAGTTGGAGAGTTTTGCTTAGAAGCAAGGTCAGGTTGAACTTCCAATCTGTTTAGACCTTCAAGGAGCAAAATGAAGCTGAGGGGATGAAGGAGCCTTCCACACCTGTATTTGGAGAGGGAGGGAAAGAGTGACAGCCCAAAGCTTGCTATGCTTAGTCCAGACCTAAGGAACTAAGCTTAGGAAGGACAGGTACCACAAACAGCACACAGAGTCCTGAGGACAACACAGGAATTCTGTGAGCAGTGGGGCAGGGCACACACATCATCCAGGATTACCAGGGCAGGATGCACAGAGGTGTTCAAGTGACCTTCAGACAGGTTTAAACCACACCTTTCCTCCTTCCAAACAGATTTTGTTGGATCCTCTTGCAAGACTCCTGTGTCCAAGGGGTCCCTGCCAGTGCCTAGAGAAGCTGAGGGAGGGCAGAGCACTTCACTCTTGCCAGCTCTGGTAGAACTGGGATATCATTGAAATGGATAAAGTTTGGCATCTTTCCCACTGCCTCCAGGTCTGGATCACCACACAAGTCTTGGAGATGAACAAAGCCAAGCAGCCTAAAATGCAACTGGAAGTTGCTGTGCCAGAGTAATTCCAGAGTCTGGCCACTCCGGAGCTGCCAGAACCACGATGAGTGTCCGTGGTGGGCTCAGAGAAGCAGGAGTTTAGGGATGCACTGATTTAGCCTCATCCAGGCACAGCGAGAGCTCCTTCAGCACCAGGTCAGCCACAGAGGAAGAATTTCTGCTATTTCAGACCGAGATCTCACCTCCTGCTGGGGAGGCTCCTGCCCTGCAAGCACACACAAGTCTGCAAAGGGAAGTCATGCAAACAGAAGAGCTCAGGAACAAAACGAGCTACAAACCCACATTTCAGCCAGATGCAAGGCTGCAAGAACAAGCTGAGAGTGGCAGCCCTTCGGTAAGAGATTGCTGAGGTTCAAGGAATTTTCTGCAGCCATCTCTTAGGGATGCAGCAATCGCAGCGCTGTGTTTGATCACAGACAAGATGTACTGCAATTACTGCCAGCTCCTGCTAATGCTACTTATTAGTTTGGAATATTTTATCAGAACATAGCTAAAATTGCTCATAATTGGCCAAACATGATATTTTTAAAACTGATGTTCCCAGCCTTAGACTGGTCTTCTGCGAATTCTAGCACCTCATTTCCAGAGCGAGAACATCGCAGTCACATTAAGTCAACAGAGGAACCCTTGATTTCCGTGTGTTCAGGATCTGGTTTGGCCCTTGAGGAAACAGCTCCAGAAAGTCTGTGCTGTGATGGAAATAAAGTAATTAATGGAGATTAAAGAGCGTAATCCAGGCTCATTTCCCCAAAGTCCTCTAAATATGGCCAGCATGGGATTAGCCATTGCTGAAGCTCTCCATGTCAGCAACAAGAGCCTGTCTGCAGAGTGCCACAGGAAACTCGAATCGTTTCTCTACAGGGGAGAAGAAAATTTTGCTTTCACTGTGACAGATCTTTATCCTTGTTTATATCATCATCCTGTGGGAGCTTTGATTTGAGTGCAGGGAAGGAGCCTGCCAAGGGAGACAGAGTTGATTTTCTAATTGAGCTTCATTTCTTTTTCAGCAGAGCTGGCTAAGAGGAGGGAAGAAAAAAAAGAAAATGGAAAAAAAAAAAAGAGATGACTGCATTGCTTGGAGCCTCCTGTGATAGCCCCGATGCTTTGCAGAGAACAAGAAGTTTCAGTCTCAAAGGGAGTTCAAAGCACTAGGAAACCCTCATTCCCTTTTTCACTCCCAATATCCAGTTGCCAGCACCGATTTGCCTCCAGCAGAGCAGAGCTGTGCCAGGAGGGAACACACTCAGGGAGATCAGGGCATCCCTCAGCCCTTCCAGGATCATCACTGGAGCTGTATCCAGTCAGAGTGGCCAAAGAGGCCTCTCTGATGCTTTTTTTTTGGGCAGCTGGGTGAAGGAGGAGAGGACAAGGGCAGGAATTAGTCCTTAGTTCAGGCAGGGGACTTGAGTTTGTCAAGGAGAAGCCAGAATACAGAATCGTGACAGTGGAAAAACAGGAAAAGGAGGCACTTGGATATTAAAAGTGACAACAGGAGACACAGGAGGGAGGCCTGGCACGTGGGTTTCAATGTGTGAATTCTGCATCTCTCAAAGAAACAGAGAGGGGAGGTATCCCAGAGCAGACCACGGACATGAGGAGCAAGGGCGAGGATTAAAACCCTACAGAACTCAAATTTCAAAGCTGATTTTTTTTCTTTAAATAGGGTTTAGCATTACTTCAAGAGAGATATAGCTGTGGAAACGACTGACAGCAGCATATCCTAATGGGAATACAAACCCAAGGGACTGATATCCCAGGAAAAGATCTGTAAAACAGTTACAAGGAGCAGCAGGACTCAGCAATTTCCAGATGTGGAAGGTGAAATCTGTCTGTCCCTGACCCAAAAATCAGCTGTGCCTGGTTGGGCTGGGCCGTTTGGCACCAAAACAAGCACGAAGGCAAGACTGAGATTAAGACAGACCCACTCCACCCCCCAAAGTCAATGACCACTTAGCCTCACTTCTGATAAGTGGCAACTCAGAAAATGGAAAGCAAGGCAGGATAATTAAAACTAATGCCATGTGAGTGGAAATTACCACTCCTGCGGTAAAAGCACTCAACTGCAACAGCCTGAGATCGAACGGGCCAGATCTGCTCCAGAGCAGAGATTGTTCCATGAGAAAAAGGTTTTTAATTTTTTTTTAATAGGTCTGTGATAAGAATGTGTTGCTCAACTCAGAACAGCAGAAGAGCTGGTCCTAAGTAGAAACCCGTGACCCAGCCACGGCTTCACACTTGTTTTTGTTTAAAACCCGGAGAATTTAAGCATCTCCTTCCCAAAATGTGGTGGGAGATGTTATGGGAGCTCTGAAATAATGGTGCATTTTTCCTCCCCTTCGTAATAACCACCAGACAGGTTTCAGGCAGTGAATCAGCTTTGGATTCTTTCTGAGGAAAGCATCCGGAGAGATCCGGCCAAAGCATCTCCTCAGCTTTCCACAAGGATGAAACTGAAAATGGCCTTGGCTGACTTTTCCAGAGGAGAATTTGCAATGGACTGGGTGGGATCCCTGCAGGATGCTGCCACTGGCCAGAGCACGAATTTGAGCACTTGAGTGAAGGGGATGAAGCCAAATCAAAGCTCCTTGAGTGCATCTCTTCCATCACCCTCCTATCTCACACATCTCAGAGATACCAGCCAGCTCCCCAACCCTGCAACCCACTGTTCCCAAAGGACTGGGAAGCCACAAATGAATCCAGAGAGATCACTTACGTCTCATAGATGTGTCCGCTCTCCACCCTCTCCTCCACGTAGGCCAGGGCCCGGACGTGCATGGGGGAATGCGGGAAGGCCGCGTGGATCCAGGGCAGGCCGAAGACCGACAGCCCCGTGTTGATCAGCGCCACGAGCAGCAGGTCCCAGTGATAGGCTGTGCCCTTCACCAGCCTGGAATGAGGGGTTAGGGGACAGCAGTTACACCTGGTGCAAGCCCTACAGGCCGCCCTTGTCGAACACTCAAACGTTCTCAGAGATTTCACACCTCTGGATTTTACCATGGGCATGGTGTGAACACTAAAAGTAGTGAAACGTGATCATCTGCTCCCAAAGCTGTTGTCATCGGGAAAGAACAACTCTGAGCAGAAAGGCAGCCCACTAAAATAACAGCCCATGAAAACTTCATCAGTGTTTTTCTCCCACATTTATTGCAGGGCCTACACAAAATCCACGTTGTGTGTTTGCTCGCAGAGTCCACACAGGGAGGGGATTAAATCCTGAGCCATTTGTTGTCAAAGTACTGACACTGAAGTTTCCCATCTCTCTCCCTCCCCACGAGCAGAACACGTGCTTGGTATGCTGCAGTAATCCCCTAATTATGTAATTGCTAGTGCATGATAAGAAAATGGGACAGGAATTCATTAAACTTCAGCTCCTCCTTGGGTAGTCACAGAATCGTGGAATGGATCACAGAATGGTTTGGGTTGGAAGGGACCTTCAATTAAGATCATCCAGTTCCAACCCCCTGCCACGGGCAGGGACACCTTCCACTAGACCAAGTTGCTCCAAGCCCCATCTAACCTGGCCTGGGACACTGCCAGGGATCCAGGGGCAGCCACAGCTTCTCTGGGCAACACATTCCAAAGGGTTGGTAGCCAACCAAGGAGATTTGCTCCTAAGTTCATCAAATGCTGCAGAGCCTCCCTGTTTCATTCTTCAGGGGACGGGGAATCTGAGAGCCTTCACTGAGGAAGCTGAGCACACCCACTTTGCCAGGACTGTGCAGAAAGCAGCACTAAGACTGAACTCACATCTACTTGAACCTTGCCAATTCTTGCAAGGTCTGCCCCTTTCCTGAATATTCCCATCTCGTACCAACTGCTGCGATATCATGAGTAAAGTTTAGAAAAAAGGCTGGGGAAGGATTCAGCTCTCAGACTTTAAACCCTCACTGACTGTATTTCTGCCACGGGGGAAATATGTGTGACATCCTCACACAACGTGAGGGATCAGCTGAATTCTCTCTGGGCACCATCAGCTGGCAAGGGAGCCCTGTTTAGATGTGTCAGTGCCACCCAAACGAGCTCCATTCAACAGCTCAGCACAGATCTGGAGCCATCCAAGATGCTCGTGGACACGAGGCACACGGAGCTGGTAGAGTTGACCCAGCACGTGAAGATCAAAGCCATTGTTTGGGCAGCAGAAATCTTGGGTGGGGCTCAGTTTTGGGACAAAAAGCCTGGTCCCCCTGGGAGCATCCCCCCCTCCAGTGACTGAGGAGGCCGTGGGATGACCGGGTCAGGTAGGTGTCTACCCTGCAAAGCCTCTGGAAGGTGCTGGCAGGAAGGGTGGGATTGCAAACACGTTTCCTGCATTGGCTCACGCTTTGGAAACACGGCCCCTGCTCACGTGCTGCTTTCTCTGAGCAAAGGCACCTTCGGCACCCTCAGGGTCATTGTTTGTTGTCCTGCCCATTCTTTTCAGAAGGCTTTAAGGACATCGACCTGTTGGAATGAATCCAGATGATCAGAGGGATGGAGCACCTCTGCTGTGAGGAAAGGCTGAGAGAATTGGGATTGTCCACCCTGGAGAAGAAAAGGCTTTGGGGTGACCTAATTGCAGCCTTCCAGGACCTGAAGGGAGCTACAAGAAAGATGGAGAGAGACTTTACAAGGGCCTGGAGTGACAGGACAAGAGGGAATGGACTCAAACTGACAGAGTAGGTTTAGATGAGGTATTAGAAAATAATTCTTCCTTGTGAGGGTGGCGAGGCCCTGGCACAGGGTGCCCAGAGAAGCTGTGGCTGCCCCTGGATCCCTGGAAGTGTCCAAGGCCAGGTTGGATGGGACTTGGAGCAACATGGGACAGTGGGAGGTGTCTGTGATGGCACCACAAACAGATGGTGTCAAGTCCTACCTCTCTAAAAATCCCTGCCCTGTTTTTCCACCTCTAAAAATCCCTGCCCCAATACCTGATCAGCATCAGCTCAGCCCCGCACCGAGGCGCTCCGAAAAACACTCCGAAAAACTCCAAAGAATATTTTACATTCCTTAAAGGCGTTCTCGTGGAAAATACCAAAAGTTTAGAAGCAATTCATATTAGCCAAGAGATGACCCACTTACATACAGATTTATGCAACACTTAAAGGGATATAATAGAGATAAGAGGTGGTCAAAGGAAACTAAATTAGTGTAGCTGAATTTGAGCTTGTCTCCTCTCTCCTAATACTGTGTCACTCCAGCTACAACATGGAGAATGCTAATGGATATTATGCAAGGAGAGAACCCTCCCACGCATCACATTAGCAAAAAATCCTCGGAGACTCGGTAGTTTCCCTGGAAAAAAAGTCATCCACGTTCATTCTTGACATCACATCTGATGGCAGTTGGCACAAAACCATCAGAGGGAATATTTTAATAGCGCCACATCTCAAGTTTGCACATAAGTGAGACTTAGCAGACATTGGACATATTGGTTTACTGCACTTCCACCTTTGTTTCGGTTGGAATTTACCAGCTCCAAACGCTCCCGATGCTCAGCTGCAGCACATTGTGCTACAACATTTATGTAGGTCACTGACTTCTCATTTTCAACGAATCCTCTGCACTGCAAGAGCAGTGCAAGCGTCCACATGTGTCAGACACTCCCTAAATATCTTGAGGTGCATCCAAAGACCTCGAACCGTACAAAATACCCACTTCGCGTTCACTACGCCACCTCTTGGCTCCCAAAACTCTTCCCGAAAAATGCTTTGGGAGTTTTAGGAGACAAACGATAGTGTTGAGCAGAGGGTAAAGAAAAAAACAGGTTGAGGTGATGAGCTCGTTGAAGATTTGTGGGTTTGGATTGCTGCCACAAAACTGGGTTTGGGGGATGGTGAGGAGTTAAGCAGCAGAGTTACCTCCATCTGTGGCAACAGGAATTCCCAAAACCACATCCTGAATACGTTTTCTGATGCTCAGACAAGCTTTGGGCAAGCAGTGGTGGTGACAGAGCCAGGGACATCCGTCCCCAGGGGGAAAAGCAGCACCAAAGGCGTTACCTGTTCTCCGGGGCGTTGGTGAGGGACGCGACGATGTTCTGCTCGATGAAGAAGAGCATGGAGAGGAGAAATCCCAGTCCCATGGCGCTCATCACCGACCCGATGGACAGGGACTGCACGGGGGCCAGCACAAACAGGCTATCAGAGGCGTTGTAGTTAAATTTGGACACTGCAAAGAGGAGGAGAAGGACGTTAGGAGGCACCTTCTTGTCCAACCATCAACGTTTTACCCACACCACGAACTACTGGGAACCAAGCAGGAAGGCAGGCGTGATGCTCTGGCATGTGGGAGCCTGGAGGCCATGGAAGATGGGTCCATCTGGCTGGTCTGGTTTATTTTTCTCCTCCATCCACTTAGGACTTGGCTGCCATCCTGATGGGACAGATCACTGCTAGTCCTAGCGAGGCATTGCAGATTTTTGAGCAAAACAAAACAGGGAAACTTGTTTTCCACAGATGCAAGGTGTTTTTAGATGAGGAAACCTTATTTCTAACCAGCACCATAACGCTCAGCTCATCAACCCACAGAGGCATTTGAAAACCTCCTCGTGTCCAACAAACTGTGCGAGGCATTTCAGTATAAAATCTAAATCAAAACTCTGCTGCCACTGGAAACAATCCATGGCTAGGGATAAATCACACATGGCCGGGCATCATTTTCAATCCAACTGGATGGAATGGCCATCACAATTAAAAAAAAAAAACAACAAAAAAAAGCCATTTCTTATTTGCTTCCATACATTTCCTCACATCACCCGCTCACGTCACCGCAGGACAATGCAATTCCTGTCCCCATTATCGCTTCCTGATATGGAAAAGTTGATCTATCTGGCCAATGAATGGTGTCTCATTTTTAGATTTCCTTGTGTAACTTAGAACTGCCCAGCTGCTCTACACCATTTCACCTAAATTAGGAAAACAAACTGGAGACAAAGAGGACACACTGGGATGACCAACTCCATGTTGATATGACTGGCAACAACCCTTCCTGCCTGCTGATTACTCTGCCCTTTGTTCTTTGCCAGAAATTGTTCATCTGCCTTATTGTGACACACACCTCCAACTCATTGAAAAGACACATCTGGATAATTTTTCTTGCCCCAGCCTCATTTAATCAGGGTTTTGAATGACGTAAATCTAACGGTGAGGAAATCTGAGCTCTTGGCGGGAGGCACACGCAGTATTTGTGAAATTACATGGAAGAACTTCATTGTTTAGCAAAGCCCTTCTAGGATTTCACTTCTCTCTTTCATAAACCCCAGCGTTCCAGAGAACGAAACCAGAACTTACTTTCAATTTCCTTGAAGATATAGGAACCCACAACAGAGAAGGTCAGCACTGAAATGGGTAAGGCACAGTCGGACAGAATTTCGCGTACCCTCGCGTGCAAATATGGGCTGCAAAAAAAAGACCAAAAAATTCCCATCAACACCCCGCTGTCGGGACAATCACTCCATCCAGACAACATTAATGCTTTAACAAGTGAAAATTCAGTCCCATCTTGCAATTCTGACGAGATACTTGGAGTGAAGAATTAGTCTTTCATCCAGATTTAAATCTTCTGGAACCTACAGCCTTTGAAGGGCGATGAATGCAGAAGCAAAACACAAAGAAACAAGAAAATAAGATGCAAACTAGAAAAAAAAAAAGGCCTTCAAGCACCAATTTGTGTCTCATTTCCACTTTACTTTTAATTGCTTCCTGCATTTCAAATGAAGAGTTTTAAGAGCAATAGGAGCAAACCCCAAATTAGAGCTGGTGTTTGACTCCCAAGAGCACACTGAAGGTACATTCCCAGCAGATCTACTTGCACCATCAGGAATTTCTGCCCAGCAAAACGGTTCAATGCCCGTTTGGAGGGAGTTACAGGGTTCCCAATGTGAATTGGGAACCCCAAGGCTTTTTTAGAAAGTCATTTGTGAGGCCAAAGCGAAGACAGAAGGGCATCATCCGCTGAACGAACATTTTGTTCTGCTGGGAATATTTCCCAGGTAACCCTGCCAAGTTCATCTCTGCCTTTGGCTTCCACCTGATTTTCCTGGGCTGCAGAATTAAGATCTGAGCCGTTAATGATTCCCTCAGAGGGACCATGATCAATGATCCAAATAACTCACCTTTTCTTAAACTGATAGAGCGTGTGGCCGAGCCAAAGGGTTCCCAACATCAGCATGAGGCTGAGGACGGCGGTCTCACGCCCGTAGTGCCCATCGTGAGGACACGTCTGGTTCTCGCTCACTGAGGAGTTCATCAAGAAGGTGGTGTTGATGCCGAGGCCTGGGAGAGCATCAGCCCGTGGTTTTCCCGAGTAACTGCCTCCTGTGTGCCCGTGGTGGTAATATTTCTTAAAAACTGCACAAACGACCAACAGGCAAGCGTTAGGAGAGGAGTGTGACGATCAAAGCAAGTAAAATAAAGTGGGTTCCTTGCTTGATCGTGCGGCATGAATGTTATGCTTCACCTGGTTTATAGCTCTGCCTCTCAACCCAGCAGAAAGAAATCAGAGCTGTCGCTCTTAGGAAGCCAGCGCGTCACAAATTGATTTTTTCACTTATTTTAGCAGGCAAGAGTTAAACTAATCTATAAAGCAACACTGTGAGGACTTCCAGTGCTAATTATGTGGTTTTGTTCCCAACACTGGAAGCACTGCTCTTAGATATACATGTCAATATTTCTATATAGACACCTGCTTTCAGCAGCCTGGCAAACAAATTCCATCAGGATTCTCTGGAAACGCGGAGAGCAGCCAGGCTGCACAGATCCTTAAGTGGATTACACTGTGTACAGTAATTACTTTTCTTCCAAGGCTAGTCCAGATTTTAAAGATAAGTGCTGCTGATGTGCAAAACCTGGCAGAACATTTAAATTTACAATGCAAATTAGAGTTACAGGGCAACTGAAGTAAACCTGCACAAGCAAAACAGCCAGTGAAGCCCCTGGAAGTGTCCATAAATGTTTCAGATCAGCTCAAAGGCACTGATAGAAGGAATGGAGACCCTGTAAAGACCCTCTTCTCTTGAGCATTTACTGTGGTCCCATTTCCACGGCATTGGCTGGCTCCAAGTGTATAAACATGGTTCTGGGATCATTTAACCTCTTTGGGAAACAACAGCCTGAGGAGTCACAAGGAACAAGTGAAACCAGAAGGTGGGAATTGGGCTTTGCTGCCTCGGAATTCCCACAATATCTGCTGAGATGGCAACACGCAGCGTCCACGCTTCCCTGTGCCCATGGGAAATACAGGAGGATGGAAACCACCACGCCAGAGCTCTGCAGTCCCTCTTCCTTTCTTCATTTTCATCAAAATACCCCTTCAAACTTTGCACAGAGAACTTCAGGGCAAGACCATCCTCTCTAGGCAAAAACACAACTGCCACCTGCAGCTTAGGCTACAATGCACCTCCCAACATTTCCCTCCCCCTCAAATAATAATCCAGGTTCTGAAAGCCTCAAACACTTCAGCTTTTCCATCTGCAGCAGCCACGGAGAAAGCAGGGAAGACAAACTAATTCTAAATATCTGAAAACAAAGTTTGAACATTCTTGTGCAGCCCAACCGGTATTTGCAACCACCTTGAGTCCAGCTGAAGCCCACGCTGTGTTGCTGCTGGTTTGGAGCTCACCCCAGTGTAAAATACCCCATGTTCAGCCATGAAGCCGTTTTAAATGCAGTAATGATCTTTCTTGTACCACCTTTAAAAGGATTTAAAAGTGATTTAAAAGGAGTCTGGGTATTCCACAAGTGGATGAGGTCAGCACGGCACGTAAGCCACAAGAGACAAGACTGCCTCACATTCAGCACGTCTGTACATAAATTTACACATCACAGAAGGTTTTCAGTTCAAAATTTAACCTCTCAAACTGCACCAAGAGCAGCCAGGAGAGAGGAGATCCCCTTAAAGCAGCAGAAAAGGTACCCCAGTGAGGAGCAATCCTATCCTGACCCCAGTTAGCGCTGCGTGTTCTGCATCGCGTGCTACGGAAGAGGCTCTGCTCTCCTTTATTTCCTCCCTCCGTGTTCCAGCTGCCTGAGCCCCGGCAGGACACACACACCTGCTCTGCAAACAGGTACACGGGGCCCAGGGCACTGCCAGCACCCACAGCCTGGCACAGAACGGGCCGTTGGAAGATTTGCACTTTCCAGCTCTGAACGCCAAAGGACGCTTTTGTCCTGGCAAAAATGATTCTGGCAGCATTTCCTGGGAATCCACAGCTGGCCAGGGGGAAAAGCCTCCTCACCCAAAGTGCTACTGAGTCCTAGAGACACATCTGAGAAACCAGCAGCACAAACAACCCGGGAACTGCGCAGAATGTATTTGCATTCCTCTGGATTAAGATTTGGACTGGAACGAGTAAGAAACAAGTGACTTTGGTTTGGGTCTTGGAGATTTTCTCGAGCTCCCACTCATGGCCATATTGCAATAATGTATTTAGGGCTGGGCTATAGTGCAATAATACATTTGGGACTCATCTTTGGTGCCCTGTGCTCAGCTCGACTACATCGCTGCACACTCCATCTCTGAGGCTGCAATTCAATTTATATGCACCAGACCAGGCAGGATTGCTCCACTCCCTCCTGGACAGAGGGAAAAACCTTGCTTTACTCTTGTATTTTAATTAAAGCAACGAGAACATGCCAAGATAGGTAGAGGAGGCCTTCGTCCCATACCACCTTGTTGGGAAGGATTTGATTCCTGAACGTTTAGAGTTTGTTTTCACACCAGAGCTCGGCGAACCTCGCTGCCAACATTCAGAGAGAGCGGCGGAGCCGGGGGTGCCCTGGCTGAAGCTGAGCCCTTCTCCAGCCTCCAACAACATGAGCTGGCTTTGTTTTCCTCTGCCTGCTCACCACCGTTTCCTGCCCAGTGCAGATGTCAAGATCAAACAAACACAGCCTCGGTGGCCCGGCCAGGCAGTGAAAACAAAGTGTCACCGGGACGGCGTGAACGCTCAGGGCTTTGGTTCCTCTGCAGGGCAGGTCCCTCCCCCTCCTTTCCTGCATGTGTACCTTGCAAAAAATCAAGGCTGTGAACGGACTGGGAAAACATCTGGGCAGAGGTTGGCATTGTCCCCTGGCACTCCCCAGCCCAGAGTCGCTGCCAGCTGGATAAGGCATTACCAGGACACTTTTTAAACAGCGTGGAGAAAATACCAGCTTTCACTTCCTACTGAACTGCTCAACCAAAGTTTTGAGTGGGAGGAGGAGGCGGCAGCAGCAAACCATCACCTCCTCGAAAACAGCAGGGGAAGAACAAAGATGAGCCCACGGCCACGGGTTGCACCGGTGTCGTGTTTTTAAATATGGGCTCTAAGAGGGTGAAGGATAAAGTCTGTGCCTGCCAGCACCGGTGCCCTCCTGCATCTGGAAACAGCTTTGGTCCCACCCGTGGATGCCCTTAATGCTCCCAGATGCAGCTGAAGCCAACGTGAGCTGGCAAATGAGTGTTGGTGTGACTTTATTACCATCATTCCTAAAAATTCATCCTTTCACAAGTACAAAGAGAATTCAACTGGTTCATTAATCACACATAAAATCCCAGAATGGTTTGGGTTGAAGGGACCTTTAAGATCATCCCTTTCCACCCCCTGCCATGGGCAGGGACACCTTCCCCTATCCCAGGCTGCTCCAAGCCCTGTCCAGCCTGGCCTTGGACACTTCCAGGGATCCAGGGGCAGCCACAGCTTCTCTGGGCACCCTGTGCCAGGGCCTCCCCACCCTCATAGGGAACAATTTCTCCTTAATATCCAATCTAAACCTGGTTTCTGTCAGTAAGGCCACTGCCCCTTGTCTTACAGGATCTTCCCCTGTTCCCACTGCAATACTCCGAGGATTTACTTGCACATTCCTGAAACTCTGGCAGACGAGACCAATGGATGCTTCCTGCACTTTTAACCTGCACCCCACGCCCCTGCTGTGGGAGATCAGCTCTGTGCTACAGGAACTCTGTGAATATTTGCTGATTTTTACAGAGCAGCTGAATGTTCTGTTCAGGATCACCTGGAGACTGTCCCATGCCTCCAGGACAGGGCACTGACAGCACACTCCGAGCAAAGCTCACAGAGTCAACAACTATCCCAGAACAGCTTCTCCCTCACCAAGCTCTGTCTAAGCAGGATCTTTAAAAGATGCAGGTGTTCTGCAGAGAAAAAACCCCTCTGATTGCACAATCAAAGCACACAAGGCAAATTAAGGATTCCCAGTGAAGCGAGAAAAGTATCTCACTTCAAATTGCTCTGCAGAGTCAAATCTCTTGGAAAGCATTCCCTTGCAAGCCTGAGTGTCTGAAAAACAAGGAGTGTGCTTGGGTATATCCTGAAGGATTTCAAAGGACAGCCCAAACCTCGGGATGTTGGACAACAGGTCAGAAAAATCAAGGAGTGGAGTAGTGGCCAGCTCCTCACTGGGATGAACAGAAAGGCTGCCACTCACGAGGTGTTTCTGCTACCATGATTCACCTTCTCAAACACCTCCTGCCAGTCCTGGTGGGGAGGGAGGGAGGTGTCAGAGGAATTTGTAAACCCCAAGGCTTAGAATTTAGCCCAGAAATGGGAAAACCAAGTGCTTGGAAAGGGCAGAGGAGCTCTAGGAACGTGCTGGAGGCACTGCAGTCCTTGCACTGTCACTAAAGAAGGGTCTCAGAGCTCAGGGAAAAGCAGGAAATCTCAACTCGTCTTTCAACTCCCCTCCACAGAGTTTGTGTCAAGGGAAAAGGACTCCATACACTGCATTTAAATTGGACTTTTTTTTTTTTTTTTTTTTTTTTTTTTTTTTTTTGCCAGGACCATTCAAAACCAAACTGGCATCAGGAGAAGGCTCTCGCATCAATAACATCACGGATTCTCCATTTGGTGAAAGTTTAGAAACCAATTCTGTCTCAACCGACTGAAATTAGAGCTGCTAAAAATTCTGCACACCCAGGTAAACTGCTGACAAAGGGCTGCTTCCATCTCACAGCCTGATTTTCTTCTTTCCCCTGAAGACTTTGAATGAACAGGGAACAAGCAAACATCACACGTTTCTGCAGCCTCGTGCTTGCCTTTGACAAGGCAGCAAAGCAGAGATCTGCTCTGAAAAACACTGTTGCGAGACCTACCTTTAATAATGCCTTTGATGGCATCAAGCACAAATGTGATGGATATAAAAAGTGCAATTATTTCTTCTGTTGACCTGTGGAAAAAGCCCGGGAATTAATAGAGCTGCATTCAACTCTGTTCAAAGAAAAATCAGCATATTCATCAATTTACATGAAAATA
This sequence comes from Mohoua ochrocephala, assembly GCA_013398855.1. Lineage (NCBI taxonomy): Eukaryota > Metazoa > Chordata > Aves > Passeriformes > Acanthizidae > Mohoua > Mohoua ochrocephala. The sequence continues at coordinate 70,359 of VZTA01011357.1, read as the reverse complement.
TACCAATTTGGGTTAGGCTCCAACTTAGAAACAAAACCCAGTAAATCACAGAACTTCTTTCAAGCTGGAACAATAAACCAAAATGATACTTGCCTCATCTCACAAAATACATTTTGCGGCAAGTTCGTAATTAAGGAGCTTGTGGAATGTGTAATTTTTCCATTTGAAGAATAATCTGATCAAAATATGACTTCTTGCAAATAGCTACCTTTTAAAGAGCTTCATCAGAAGGCTGAAATTAAAGAGGGAGTAGATCACAAGGAAAAAGCTGTTCCACAGTCCAATCCAGGCGTAGAAAGCGCTGAAATCCAAGTTGTAGTCGTCGCAGATTCCTCGGATGACTGCGAAAGTGAAGCACTCACGTGTCACAATCAACTCCTGTCACCACCACCCAGCGATTCCCATCTGCTCCGTGCCAAAAACAACCAATTTCAAGGCTTCACCCCAACGGGTTTATTACAGATGATGTTAAATCCATATTCCTGCACTTCCAGAGGGACACTGGCTCAACACAAACTGTTCTCCCCTTCCATCACTAAAAATGGGGAGAGACACTTGGAAAAATATTCTCCCCCACTGCTCAAAGCATTTTTCCCAGGGATTGAGGCCACAAAAGCTGTTGGAATTTGTTCTCGCTGCCATTTTGGGATGCTGTTGAGCAAGGAATCTTGTACCTGCTCTTTCCAGCTGGTCATAGCCCATCCTCTGATTATCCCCACAGAGACTGAGTTTGTTCCTTTGGTTGACCTCTGGTTCACTGAGATCAGCTTGTAGTACTCAAAAAGCTGCTGATCACACTTTAAAACATCAATTTAAAAAAAAAAAACCTCAACAAACTAACCCCAAAAAACTTTTGTCTCAAGCTGGTTAAATGCAGCCACATGTGAAAACCTTTAATGAACCAGATTTCCTCACTGAAGCTGAAGAAACGCTTATTTTCATGACATTTTTCCTCTGCAAAATGATTTCTTTAGAAAACCAACTTGAACTAAACCAGGGGTTGGTCTCGATGATCCCTGTGGGTCCCTTCTAACTCAGGATATTCTGATTCTGATGCTGATGGAAAGGGGAGGAATTGGATTCAGGTTTTGCAGAATCCCAGAACATCCTGAGCTGGAAGGGACCCCCCCAGGATCATCGATCCAACTCCTGGCCGTGCACAGGACACCCCAACAATCCCATGATGTGTTGGAGAACCTCGTCCGAGCGTTCCTTGACTTTGTGCCCTGTCACTTCCCAGGGGAGCCTGTTCCAGTGCCCCACCACCCTCTGGGGGGAGAACCTTTCCCTGACAGCAGCCTTTAAATATCAATTTATCAAACAAACACAACTCAAGCTCTACCAGGACTGCAAAGTTCTCATCCGAAGTTCCAACCCCTCAATCCCCTGGGGGAAACCTGTGGCAGACTCACCGTTGATGTAGAGGGCCAAGGGAGCTGTGGTCAGCAGCACAACCAGGGGCTGCCCCGAGAAGAGGGCGTAGAGCAGCCCTCCAATGCACTGCCCAAAGATTGTCTTCCGCACATCTGGAATTGGGGAGGATGGAAACAAAAAAAAAAAAGGGATTTGGGTCAATCCCTCCCTGATCCAGGAGCATTCACAGGGCAGAGAAAGCAACCACGAACGAGCAGGAGAAATGTTTAAAGGGTACAGAGGTAACACGCTGTGAAATCAAAGTGACCCTTTATTTGTACCCATAATTTAGGCTCCCAGATGTTCAGCTAATTGGTGGACTCTCGGATTTTTTTCTGTGCATTGTTATATTTTACATATATATTTTTAATATATTTATTTTATTTTAACAGCTACGAGCCATAACCAGTGTTTGTGGAGGCCTTCAGGGCACGATTTAAACTGTGACTGCAGCATGAATTGCTTCTACAACTGGGATAAAAGATGATGTTTAGCTCTATCCCAGGAGTTTGAATATTGGCAATCAAATCCAGGTCAAAAGCACAGGAGTTTGTACCAGGAAAAATGTGCAAATAATTACATTAAGTCAGCATAATTCAAAAATACAGTAGCAGACATCTGTATCAGTCCAAGTCAGATGATACCACCCAAAGCAGTGTTCAGTTTTTCTGGTTTTCTACAAAAGTCATGAACTTAATTAGAAAAAAACCCCTTCGGTCGTGGTTTTGGGTTTGTTTTCCCCCTGTAAATAAAAACTATCAGAACTTTCTGTGGCCAGAACTACATTTTGAATACATGGAATCAAGTGCACAACACGGATAAATTGAAGAAGCACAGAACGGATGAACTCACCAATAGCTCCTCGGGTGTTTTCATCATTGAGGGACCCAAAGGCAATGGATGGAAGGAGGCAGGCAAAGTACAGGAAGATCATGGTGGTGATGTATTTTCCTATCGCTTTGTTGTTCCCAATAATACCTGGGGCAAACCACAACAAAACTCGTGTTGGTTAAAGCACTGAAAGCCGCCTCACGTCAGCCACAGGCACCATCAGTTCTTTTCATGTTGAGAAAAAGCAGAAATTCAGTCCCCACTTTGAACGTGGAACTAAATTGTAAACGTTCGATTTCTTGCGGCCATAACTTTGGTTCATCCGGGACCAGAAGCAGCACCAAAACTGCCACCAGACATTTCTGACACCATCAAAACAGGAAATACAAGGAGCCTTTTGCTCGGTTTTGCCAGTCCCCAAAGCTTGGAAGAGGATCAAGGCAGGAATTGTAAGTTTAGGGCTCATAAACACCCACCCCCTGCCTTTTTCATATCAACTTCAGAGATATTCTGGACTGTCTCCCGAATGAGCTTCATGGTGATCTCTCGTCTTCCCTACTCTTGTCTTGGGCAGGAAAACATGAAGCACTTCATTCTTCCCTAGACAGAAGCCTAAGGCTGTAGGTTTGAATCAATAATATGCTATCCTGAGCCAAAAAAATAGCAACAGGACACAAAACCAAACAGCCCCAGAGGTCAGGAATGGCTACACTGAGATCTGCTTTAACAGGCCCTGCTTGCAGAACAGCTTCTCTCTCTTCCATCCACTCCCTCCTCTGATGTCCATCAAAAAACCCACACCAGGCCAAAACACAAAGCAGCCAGAAAGAGAATTAAAGTGTCAGAATATGAATTTCAGAGCCTCTGAAGTAGCTTCCCTTCCCCTTCCTGTTTTCAGGCTGATGTGTGATATGAGCTCACTGGGGATGCGCAGGAGAAAGGATGAGATGACAACAGCTGATCGTGCTCCAGGAGAACACGAGATTTTCCACAGAACAGAGAGGAGGCACTGGAGAAAGCCTCCTCAGCCTCCAGCCTGCCTGTGCCACCATCCTTGATGATGCTCTTCTTCTGAGACAGTGGGAAGAGCTTGGAGCTTCCCCATTCCCCTTCTGGAAGGCTCCAGAGTAGAGAATTCCCACACAGAAATCTGCCCCGAGCTCCCAAACTCCCACCTAAGCTTTTGCAGCATCAGCCCCTTGCTGAGAGAGGTAAAATCCAATGAGTGGGATCAGATAAGGGAGGGCTCGGCTTTAGAGGTTATTGGTGCCACGCTGAAAATCTCTATCACTGCAATGAAAAGAACAAAAATCTCTCAATGACGTCGGGATCTTATCTAAAATCTGCTTTCTGCACCATTTGCAGGGCAGAGATAAGGATGGGAGGAGGATGTAAAAACCCCGAAATCAAAGGTGATGTGTAATGGACAGGCAGCCACGCGAATAAAGGACACCTTGTGAGGGGCCTGCTTGTAGGCAGGAGAGGAACAGACACAAACAGCACTTGTGAGGCTCAGCATCCTCAAACTCCAGGCTAAAACCTGACAAGAGACATCTCAGGCACGTAAATATGAGCTTGACCTTTCGGGAGTCATCGGACCAGCTGTTCCCAGGCAAATTCCTTTCAATTTATTGGGAAGATTCAGAAACCACAGGTCACATTCCTGACCACTCCTGGCAACCCAAAGGGCCTGGAACTGAATTCTCACAGATGAAGAAGACTTCCTGTGATCCTGAGTCCAACAGCTGCAGGCTCCTACCTCACACTCCAAAGTGCCCGAGACCTTTAGAGAAAAGGAAGGATTTGGCAGGACAAACGGGACTGAGGGGTGGTTTCATGAGCAGACACGGTCACACCCTGGTTCAGAGGATTCTCTGTCATTCCAAAATATTGCTTTTTGGACAAATCCTTCCAATATGAAAGGTCAGGGGCCACAATGCCTGGAAGCTTTGAAATCATTTCTGAAAGATCAAGCAGGCCCAGAGAAACAAATAATATCTTTCTTAAAAAGGTTCAGGTAGTTAAACCATAGTTTTAGAGGGCAGAAGGAAGAAGCCTTGAAGAGCATCACAGAAGTTCATTTTCAGTTTCAATCCTGGCAAAGGAGCCCTTGCTGGCCACGGAGGTCCTTACGCCACCCAAGGACATGGCCTCAAGCTGCACCAGGGGAGGTTCAGCTGGACATCAGGAGGAATTTCCTCATGGAAAGGATTGTTAAACACTGGAATGGGCTGTCCAGGGAGGCAGTGAGTGCCCATCCCTGGAGGTGTCCAAGGAAGGACTGGAGGTGGCACTCAGTGCTCTGGGCTGGGTGACAAGGTGGGGATTGGGCACAGCTTGGACTCAATTTTGGAGGTTTTTTCCAACCTCAATGATTCTGTGATTCATCCTGGCTGGGTCCAAGACTTCCAGCACTTTCTTTAATCCATAATCAGCCAGATAAGATTCTAGGATCGAGAATCTTTCTGGTGGGCAGCGAAATTCATTTTGTAATGGAGACAATAATTACACCAGATTAAACACACTCCTTCCCAAAGCCGATTGCTCACTCTTTAATTGCAGTCATGACCAAACTCTGCCTCTCCTTGTACAGATCCACCTGCCACAGACACCGAAATCCAGCGTTAACCACAATTTACCTTCCTGCCTTTTTAAAGCCAACACCTGGCCAAACATTTTCGGGATGTTTTGCAGCCCGTGGACTGCCATGGCTTCACTCAGAAGAAGGTGGGCTGCTTTTTGATGGCGTTTCATCCGTGACAGGCTCAGAAAGCCACTGAAAAACCTCTCACTCCACCTGCACCATGTAAATTCACAGCAGAAAATCAACTCTCGGGCCAGCTGTGGAATGTGAGTAGCTGACTGTTACAGGAGCAATCCCCTGCAATGAAGGCACAGCCACGCACTGCAATGGGAAGCAATTATGTTCATCAAGGTGACAGTTCCATTTTACCTGCCTGGATTTCTGAAATGTCACAGTTTGTACAGACGAGGTTACAGTTTCAGGGAAAACTGCAGCGATTCTGGCCTCGCTCTGCTTGGGATTCCACAGCAGTAAGTTAATGACCAGCAGCCCCACAAACGGGGTTGACAGCTCCTTAAGTCTATTAATTGTACATTTATTAAATCAAAATCACAACCGATGGACATTCTCTGAACTGGCTGTTAATGTTCCTTCCCAATTCTCTGAACTATCCCACGCAAAGCAAGTTTAATTACGCTGACCTGCAGCTCAGCAGCAAAGATGTGTCTATTAAAGCCCTGATTTTTTAAAAAAAATCGCTTTTTAATATTAAAACCACTGTAAAACCCAGAATTACAAGCTTCTCCTAATGCCCTCAAGCTGGGCTTTCGTTTAGGTGATGGCTGCTGGACTCTGCCCAGTGTTGTGAAGATGAATCTTCCCTGAAGTCCTGTGAAGAGTAAATCACAGAGCAAGTGGGACTCAGAACTCAACTGGAAAAGGAAACCCACTCAGGGAGTTTGGAGCAAAAGCCAAGCGTATGCTGAGAGCAGAGAGGCATGAAAAATCAGATCAGGGCTCAGACCTTTCCCTTCCCATCCTGCTTCCTTCAGCCCATTTCCCAGGAAACCCTGGGTCTCTTGGAAGGAAACATCCACAGACAAAACATGATGCTTTTTTTGCACTTTTAAAACATTCCCATCCACCACTGACACAAAGAGACCCCGAAGCAACCCAGGTTTTGGGGCATCATGACAAGTCCAGGATGTTAAATGCTGGTACCCAGGTGCTATTTAGGGATGAAGGGCTGCAGAGTGATGCAGGAGCTCCCTCATATCTGATCTAGGGCAGGAGAGGCATGGAAGAGAAGAGGAAAAGCCTCTCTGCAATCCCTTTATTTCCCCTCCTTCCTCGGGAACGGAATCTTGCCAGACAAGGTGGTGAAGGCAACCAGGCAGGAAAGCTGATGAGGATTTGGCACATGGCAAAGCCAATCCATGGTCAACATTTCAGCTCTGGGTTCAGATCAAGGTTTAAGCTCTGAGCTACCTTAGACAACCTGCAAGACAAAAGTTCTCTTTCAAATCCCATTTTCCCAATGTTTTCAAGCCTTCCCTCTAAGCACGCCCACACTGCAGGGAGCTTCGGAGATCTCCCTCCTGCAAAACACCACAGCAAATCCCAAGGATGCCGCCAGCAGATCTAAGGAGATGATCTGGGACCCTCTGCAGGACCAAGGACAGGGAGAAATCCACACTTCCAGCTGAACTATCCACCCACCACAGCCACGTACCAAAGGCACAGGCCAGGAAAAACAGGGAGAAAGGGAATAATCCTCAGTCCTCCTCTTTTTCTTTCATTTTCCCTCCCCAGGAGGTGAAGGGATATGGGATATGTAAGAACACAGCATCAAAGCTCACCATAAAAATCTCAGGCACCTCAAAGGCACTGCACTTGTGTTTCTTCCTCTGTGTTGTACCAGAAAATAACACACTGAAGAACGAGGACAGCAATTTTAGGAGCTTCAGAAATCTTGTCTCTGAGTCCAGGCAGAATCCCCTCCTTCACTCAAAAGCAGCCTCAAGATAAAGAAATTTCTGGAAGCTCCTACACAGTTGGAGTCTTGAAGAGTAATAAAATTGACACACGAGCGCTTGGAGCCAATTTGACGGGATCAGGATGAAGCTGAGTCACTCTGGTTTTTCAGACAGAGTCCTACACACAAAGGTCACAGTCACATGCCAAATGGAGTAAATTCCAGTTTAAAGGAAAACTACAGGAGTTCTCAGGCTCAGCATAACCCCGTTATTCATCTCCAGAGGTTCCTGCTGGAAGGCATCTATTACAAGCCATCTTTATCACCAAAATCCTGGAGCAAAAGTCAAGAAAACTCTTCCTTGATCCTTGGACATTCAGTAAAATGCACAAGACTTTGCCACAAAACAAAGCTGACAAGTTCCTAATCTGGTATAAAAGGGAGAAATTAAAAGAGAAAGACTATTCCTTTAAGGGTAATTTGTGCAGTGTGTGAAAAGGACCAATCCCACAAAACTCCAAGTGGCCAAGGATTTGCTGGTCCTACAAAAGCCTCGTTATTTATCACCCTGCCCGTGATGGGTTTATCTGTCTAACCCCAACCCCCGGGACGCTTCTCAGCTTGAGGATTTAGAGACTCCAACCATTCAAAACCCAGTATCTTCATAATTCAGAGCTCTTTGATGGTGCACATGTGGCTGTCTGGAGTGCAGATCCTCGGATAGTTCAAATCCCTCATGTTCTGATGCACCACTGCTTTGAGATGCTCCAGGAATTCCACATTCCTGATCACCTCCGGTCTCAGTGGTTTATGGCAGATGCTTCATGCTCCATCTGCTTTTCATTTCAAGCAGTTCCTTAAAGAATTCATCCTCATTTCTGGTTTCTGGGAAGAAATGGCCATGCTAATAATAAGGTGTTTTTTAGAAAATCCCCTTTTCCCCATATCCTATTGAAAGGGCACAACTGCTCCTAAGGTGAGAACCTCCCATTTGAGCTGAAGTAGTTCTGGAGTTTCACTGGGCTCTTTTCTGCTCTTTTCCACTCTCCAGAAGTTGTGTAACTGACACTTTTTAACCTCTAGTTGCATTTTATCCCAATTTTATGCCCGTTCTCTACGTCAACGTATGCAAAGCTTGCAGAGCTTGCAGCCGAGAGCCCAGGGCTGAGGCAGCACCCACAGGGTCATCGAGATGCAGTCAGAGCCACAACATGGACCATGAAGTGGGTTTCCAAATCTGCTGACAGCCAGAATTGGCTGCAGGACCAAAATCTGATGGTTTTGTGCCCGTGACCCTGCTGTGCTCGGAGAGGCGCAGCAGACACTGCTCTGTCTTGAGGTGAACATGGCTCCCCCCCACAAGGTGCTTCTGCAGCAGTTCCCAAGTGCTTCAATATCCATTTATTGTGAAAGATGAGCCTTTGGCAGCTCTAGAAAGCAACAGCCAAAGGGATGAAGTGTACAGGGTAGGAGCTGAAGTCCCCTGCCAGAGTTGATGCCAGTGACGCACGTGCCAAAAATTAATGTTTCTGTTTTATCAGATTCCTTGCTGCTCCCCTGAAAATCGTTTTATATCCCCCTTCTTCCTCAACACACCCTCAAATCCCCAGAGAAATCAGCATCAGCCCTCCCACCACGCTGAGTCTCCCGAAAATAATTTCATCCCAGCAGTGCCCAAGCACCTGGAGAAAGCACCCAGCACTCAAACCCTGTGCTAAGCCAACATCTCATCCACGTTCCTCTGCTGGTGGTGACCACCCTTGTGGGAAGGGACTGAGGACACACACCCACAGCCTTGGCCATGCTTCTCTGCAGCTTAAGCTGCCTGTGGAAGGTGGCTTTGCAACAGGAGACTCTGAAAATTGGGGTTTGGGTGGGAATCTTGGTTTTTTGATGCCTCATCCAAGGAAGATCACCCTCATTTCATGAGCCTTCACAGCACTCATGCACTGAGGAAGGCTGGGACACAGGTGGATTGAGCTAAGGTGGATTTAACAGCAGGAAGGGATAAATTCCTGATTTATCGGATAAATCTCCAAGGTTCTCCCTGCCTACACTTTAATTCTCTATTTTACCCAAACTTCCTGGCTATGATATTGACTACATTAACCAGTTCCCCAACAAGCTGCGAGAAACACGTTTTGATGTCAGGCTGGGGCTCTGTAATCCTGCTTTGCCCTCAAGATTCCTCCCAGCCTTCGAGAAAGTGAAAGTCTGCAAGTGAAAAAGGGAGAGAAAACAACTCTGAAAACCTCCAAGGCCGCTGTGGGAGCTGCATCAAGCCCGAGAGCCGAGGCTCACTGTAAACATTGCGCGCTGCTCCTGTGATCTGGCGGCAGCGGACGAGCCGTATCCTGTTTTTCACAACACCGGGCTGAAGTTACCGCAGCTCACATTTTGTTTAAGCATTCCCGACTCCCACGGCATCACTATAATTAATGTTGAGCCGGCTTGCAGAGGCAGCAGAAAGGGCCTATCAGGCCGGTGCTGACTAATTAGATTGCAAGGAGTTGATCCGAGTCTACACACGGCAATAATCGATCCATTTAATCACCGCTTCATAAAAATTAAAACCCTCGTCCGCGCACAGCCAGCGCCTTCATTAAGGAAACGCTGCAGGAGCCTCACCTCTGGTGCTCCACGCTGCCCATTCAGAGGCTTTTGCCAAAACACCCTTTAAAACAAGGGACGGGAGAGCTGTTACACGTATCAAAGCCCACATTGAATGCACGCTGTAAACAGGACGTGGAATCACAAAAAGAAATATCCCAAATCGGGGCAGCGCTTCCACGAACGTTGGCCAACGTACCGTCGGTGAAGTCCAGCGCGTACACTGGGAATCTTCGTGCAATGTCATCAGAAATCCCCTTGCCAATATTGAGAAAGTCGTGCAGCTGAAGAAAGGAAGGAAGTGCTGTGTCAGTGTAAAGGCTCATGCATTGTTAAAGAGATTAAGCTCCTTATTCAACCCCTGATAGGAGCGAGGGGGCTCGTTTTGAATAGGGCATTCAAATCCCATCTTGCCATGATAATAAAAATAAACTCGCCGTGATTCAATTTATATCCTCACTGCATTGTGAAAGAGAAAATCCCCCAGACCACCCCGTTTTCCTCCCTTCCTTCCCTTTCCCCCCTCCCATTCCTATCTGCCTGTTTTGCAGGTGAGGGAGATGAAGATCCACTGGGAAGGATCAGACCTTGGGTGCCCTGGGGTTGAACACATCAGAGGTGCCTTTCCCACCCCTCCACACAACTTCTCCTTTAGATGCCAGCCCAAAAATTCCCACAAATCCACGTAAAGCCTCTGAAAAAAGATCCCCAGAAAGTGCTTCTTCCTTGGCATTGCCCTAGGAAAGGGAGACCTCAAACAGATATGAGGGAATTGAGGCTGTCTGCACCTCAAACTCCATCAACAGGGAAAAAGCTTCAATAAATCCATATAACCAAGCCATAATCTCCGTCCATTAAAAGACAACAAAAACTCTGCAAAAGGGTTCAAAAAAATCCAACGTTTTGCCTTTTATTCCTGGCTTGGGAGCCTGCAAGGTGCAGTGGGATTGCTGATAGGATCTGCTGCTCACCAGAGGCAATGAGGAGCTTGTCAGGAATCTGTGACAGCTGCTATTGACTCTCAGCCTCCCAGTGCTCACAACTCCTTCCTTATGGGAAGCACATGGAAAGCGTCAGGGTAGGCAACACTTACAAATGAGGCACCTGTCAGATTTCTTCCTGTTATTCTCAGAGCACACAAGCCACTCTGAAAATCAAATGCACCTTTATGCAGTGATAGCAACCGACCCCAGCTGCCTCAACTAAAACGTTTCGTGTATTTGTTGCAGAACCAGACACAAGAAGACTTATAACCTCTGCTAGGGAGTGTGAGGGGGGAAATAAAAATCACAGACACAAAATTTACACCAACAGATCATCTCAAAGCAGCAGGGAGCTCTTCCTTCAGCCGGTTTATGTGGAAACTGATAAAAATGACTGCTTCAGAAAGGACTTGACACTACAGTGCTCATTTAAGAGACTACACACAGCTTTGCCTTCTCTCCTGGGACTCACCTGTTGGCAGCACCTGGAAAATCAGAACCACAAACAAAATAAAAAAGAGAATCTTTTCCTTTGGAAGGAATACACTGGGCACAGCAATCACTGGGGTTTGGGGGGCAAAAGAGGATCAGCTCCTTTATCAGTGACTGCATCGTCTCATATTTCAGCTATTTAAGTCAATTCTGTTGCAATCTGTCAATACACCTGCAGGACTTTTCGAACTTCAGGGCAGTTTCAACTCTAACCTGAGCAATCAGGATGAGCAGACAGATGTTTTGCCAGCAGACACCAGCAAAACATCTGCATTTTAAGCATTTCCGAAAAATCGCCGCGCTTCGACCATATTTGGTGGCAGAGTTGGACATCAAAGCCAGATGCACTCGAAAAAGCAATTTAATTTTTCCCCCCCAGAAAGAGATTCCTGAAGGCATGAGTCAGCCAGAGAATCACAATAGCCTCAGACTGGGATGTTTACTTATCATGCCGCAGTGAGCACGGGGAAAAGGATGCTCGGGGTGTCTCATCTTTCAGGGAAGGAGGAGCGTGGCCGCTCCTGGCCCGGGGCAGCCCCCCCAATTCCTTCATGCACCTGTTTCTTGTGTGTGTGAGTGTGAAACGAGGGTAGGGGGTGTCAGTGAAACCTCACCAGTGGGGAACTGTGGGGAAAGCTGCTCCTTCTGGAGGGCTGATCCTCCTCTGAGCTTTCCTCTCTGCTCTCCTACCCTCAGGCTCAACCTGGGCTGCACCAGAGATATCACAGAATGGTTTGGGCTGGAAGGGACATTAAAGCCCATCCAGTGCCACCCCCTGCCATGGGCAGGGACACCTTCCACTGTCCCAGGTGGCTCCAAGCCCTGTCCAACCTGGCCTTGGACACTTCCAGGGATCCAGGGGCAGCCACAGCTTCTCTGGGCACCCTGTGCCAGGGCCTCCCCACCCTCACAGGGAAGAACTTGTTCCCAGTATCTAAATCTACCCCTTTCAGCTTAATGCCATTCCCCCTTTCTGCTGTCACTCCATGCCCTTGCAAAAAGTCCCTTTCCAGCCCTCCTGCCAGTACTGGAAGGCTGCTGAAGACTGAGTTACAGAAGATGAAAAAATTAAATATGTAAAAGACTAAGTTTACTGGCCTCCAAAGTTACAGCCCTTTTTAGTTCTGCTTTTCTCCCCCAACCTATCCAAATAGATGAAGTTCATTAATTTGTCCACTTTCCATTCTACAAATCCCTCCAAGCTCCTTGCCATTATTTGGGTTAGAGGAAGAGGCTAAGCAAGCACTTAGCAGCTACAAAGCCAAACAGAAAATATCTGCTCCAACAGCTCTGACCCTTCCTCAGCCCTCCCCAAAAGTACCGGGAGGCTGCATGAGTATTTTACAGAGATCAGGGACACGAGTCTGTGCAGAAATACTACATCCTCCGTATCCTCCCTCCTGCTGATGCTGAGCACACACAGCCCCCTCAGCAAATCCACACAGGACACAAAATCACAGCCAGAAAAACATCACAGCTGTTAGGGGCTCCTCCATGAACAAAATCACAATTAGATGCCTCAGTAAACAAGAGGATTTCAGGCTGACTTAATTATGATTGAGTACATAGCCCTGCCTAAATAATCCTCTGAGATGAGCCAAGGCGAAGTGACGGTGCTGTAGGCACAGCAGGGAATGTGACTGTCACATCCCCCTCAGTATTTCAGCAGAGGTAAAAACAAGCACTTGCAAAAATCCCACTCGCGCAGAATTTAAGGCCTGTTTCCTCTCCCACCACTGCAGGACCCAGGAGGCCAGATTTTCATGTCACCCAGAGATTTTACACCTTCCTGAGGGCTCACTTGTCACAGTCCAGGGGCTCCAGTGAGGGTATTTATTTCTCTGGGGGTGGCTGACAGGTTGAAATTACACTCCTGGTCTCACATGGGTTTGTGCTCGTATTAAATGCTTCCTCTCCACAAGGGGAGGAGATGCTGGACATGGCTCTCAGGAGCTGAGGAATCCAGCCTAGGATCAACCTCACTTCTCCAGGCAAAGCTTGGCTCGCCAGGAAATTCTCCTTCCCAGCTCTTCGTGCTGGCAGGGCGAGGCAGGGACAGAGAGGCTGCATCTCCCAAGAGCTCAAGGATAAAACGGTTTAAAAACAACGGTTTAGCAAATCCAGGCCCACAACCGTCAATGCCAAAAGCAAGAGCTGAAGGAAGAAGGAAGAAGTGTCACTCACTACAGCACTGGCTTGGAGAAATCAGGATTCTGCCCGGCCAAGGCTGCTTTTCCAAGCAGGCCAGCAGGAATCACCAGTCTCAGGGCCAACAGCTACAAGCTCAAGTGTCTCATCCAGCCCTCCTCACCAAACCACAGAACAGAAAACCCTCGGGAGACTTTTTTTGGGCTATTTTTAGCAAAAGACACAGCCAGACACTTCAACTGCTGTAACAAAAACCCCTTTGAAAGGCCAGGTGTAAGGGGTTAAACCTACTTTCCCTAAATTACTACTCCAAAGATCCCTGCCTTGCATGACCTGGGTTTAAAGAGGACTTGTTCTGCAAACTTAAGAGCAGGTATGGAGTCTAGCAAAGTTCAAAGCACTACCTATAAGCAAGGGGATTCTGCAGGAAAAACATGAGCTTTGCTCATTTCCAGATGTGCAGATCAAACCCCTTAAATCTATTCCAGGGGCCAAAAAAAAAAAAAAAAAGTGATAAGTGAAGCAGCTCCTGCACCACAGGCAACCCAAAGCTTTGGGGTTATTTGTAATGCAGGGACAGGAGCAGCAGGCTGGAGATGGCACAGTTTGTTTTTCAGGTATGCTGTCTGGTTAAAGAATGGATTTCTGAACGGAAAAACAAAGCAATGACCAACACACAGGAAATTCCAGAAAAGAAAGCTGAGTTACAGCATTTCCCTCGAACTTTAAAGTACAAAGGCAAGTAATGTTTTACAGAGCTACAGATCAAACAGGGAGAATTCAGGCCAAATACTGACAGGCAACTTTTAAGTGAAATTACCGTGCAGAGATGGCCAAGAAGTCTTTTGGCTGCAGGAAAGACAAGCAGCAGCTTCCTTCAGAGCCCTCCGATTGTAAGGATTAAGTACCTTGGACTGACAACTGCACAGTGATCCATTAATCCCACCCTCCACTAAGCATCTGGAATCAAAGTCCTGTAACCATTTCAACCCCCAACTGCTCTGCATCCCTTCAGCACCTGCCTCTTTGAAGTGGTTTTTTTTTGGAGATTTACAGCAGAATCCGAGGAAGGTGGATGCGCACGCGGCAGCCGTTCGGGGAAGCCTCGGCGCTGGGAGCTGGCTGGGAATGCTGCTGCATCCCACCGGCCTCAAGAGTTCACCTCCTCACCCCAAATCCCCTTGGATGGATGCATTTGGACACCAGGGAAGCAGGGGCAGGGCAGAGGCGCCGGCCAAGCCTTACCTTGAGTGGTTTGTTACCGTGTGACTTGTGCCCATCGCTCTTCCCTGAGGGTCTCTGATTCGCCACCGTCAGCAAGTGGCGTTGGTGCACCAAGGCCTCCTTGAACTCCTCCTCGGTTTTGGTTTCCAGGAGTTTCTGCCGGAAGGTTATGTCTGAAAACATCGTGGCAAAGGTCCTGCCCACTTCTGTGGCCGTTTTGGTGCTTTTCTGAGCACGAGGAATAAAAAAAAAAAAAAAAAGACAGAAAAAGCACTTTTAAACTGGTTTTATTTCACTTCTGAAAGGTAAACCCCATAATTTACCCCTCTGAAGAGGAACCTGCCTGGCTCCCGGGGTCCCAGAGAAACCTGAGGGAGAAGGGCACATCTGGAAAGTGTTGCAGATGAACACACAACCACAGCAGAATCCTGTGGAGGCACCAACACAGGTCCTGAAGCCCTGATCGATCTTTACTTGATCAACTTCCCAGAACTCAATCCAAAGCTGAATCATGCTGAGCGTGCATTTTATCCCTGGTTTCCCTTCAAGACTAGACAAACTAAAGTCTTTGCTATTTTACAGCACCTCAGCATTGCTGCTCCCGAGGTGGAAAGATGCTGCAGTCAACGTCCCTGCAGGTATTGATGTCTTATCTGAAAGACTGAGATTGTTGTGCTCATCTGATTCCTATTATCTGGGCATTAAAACCTAATTCCCTTGGCCACTCTGGGGCAATTCTGGCAGCACGAGTGGAGATTGAGAGCTCTCAGCTCAAGTAACCACTGGCACAGAGGAAAGGACGGGAAAAAGCAGCTGAGCACACAGCAAGCAGCTCTTGTCTGTCTTCACTAAACGTTTGGAAGGGACAGGAGACTTGCAGACATGAAAAAAGTGCTTCTTTTCAGAATTTAATATTTCTGTGACACACAGGCCTGATCTTTGCTTCCAGCAGGATCCAAGCCTGCTTTTCTAGCGCTCCTGGCACCACGGAAATTGGATACAAGGGGAAGAGTAAAGGAGGCTGAGCTCCCCATCTCTGCACAAACCCACCAAATCCGAGCTCTCCAGGCCCTGACCGCTCACCTGCTCCTGCTGTGGCCAGGACAGGTGAGAGACTTGCCAAGGCCGAGTTACACAGAAACACAGCTCATTAAAAGCTCCTTTTTAATGCCAAGTTTTAACCCACCCACCTCTTCTACACTCCACACTCATCCTGCAGCAACTACCAGAGACACCCAAACACTCCCCTCCCCAGCCCTGGAGAGCCTCCAAGCTCCTCGCACTGCCAGGAAAAGAAGAGTGAGCATCTGTGATTGATCCCAATTGCTTCTCATGATTCACAACTGAACAGATGAACAATTTCTCCACGAACACAACCAAATAATTCAGTGTGGGTGACGCAGAGGCGTAGCCGTGGGTGGCACTGAGCTGGTCCCAGAGTCATTGCTAACGCTGCGCTTCCTCCATCACTCACATCGCCCTCCTCCTCTCCCATTTGCTCAGAGAAATTGTGGCTGCCCCATCCTTGGAAGTGTCCAAGGCCAGGCTGGATGGGGGCTTGGAGCAACCTGGGATAGTGGAAGGTGTCGCTGCCCATGGCAGGGGGTTGGAATGAGATCATCTTAAATGTCCCTCCCAAACCCAAACCCTTCTGGGATTCCATCACCAGGAATGTCCCTTCGAACACTCACTAGGCCACATTCAACTGAAGTTTCTAGGGAGAGGTTTGGATCTAAGGGAAGGATTCTCCCTGGAACTTGCTTTTAGAGTTAGTGAACCAGCCTGGATTTGCCCTCACAGGAGAGGCTTCGCCTTTCACCTCTAAGCAGCAACAATCCTTGGGGCTGGATGCTGCAAGGATTGCTTCAACATTCCCAATGCTCTTCCCATTTCCTCTTTCCCAGGGAGATGAACAATTTAGAGAAGACAGATATTTGCAAGAAAACTCAAGTTTTTTTTCCATCCTCCATATTAGCAAGGCCAAGGATCTGGATTCCCAGCACAACAAATGCCCATTTCATGGACTTTTTCTCCCCTCCCCAGCAAGGCCCGTTTAATGTGTTGCTGTCAGCAGGTTAATTATTTTAACTGCTGCACCAGAAATGCGCACTTGGGGCTGGCTCCACCAACCCATTTAAAATAAAAAAGCACATTGGCAAGTGCGAGCTCCGTTGGCCTCCACTCCCTTCCCTTAATTTGATGCTGACCATTGGAATTGCAAACTCTCGGGATCGGAGCGGATGCGGAGCCGTTTGCCGGGTGCTTTGCACGTAGCTGGCCCGAGATAACAATGAGGGAGAGGATCCATGGAACTGCACACAGCTCCAGCTGCTCTCCCTCCTGCTTTTCACAAGGAACATCAATATGTTTTCCAGCCTGTTGGCTTCAAGGTCGATGCCAAAAGCATCGGTTGGGAAAGACCTGCCAGAAATGCTGGGAAAGAAGGAAACACCGGTATTCCCATTTGAACGAGGGTGGTGGTGAAGGGGGAAGGGAGACAGGCCAGACCAGCAGGTCCCAAGGTCACACAGATAGCAGTGGAGAGCAGGAAATTGAATCAGGACACATCCTGTCCCAGAAAAGGTCCCCAACCTCTCCAGCACCTCCCAGGAGCGCAGACCCAGCAGCCCCAAGGTGTAAACAGCCAGCTGGAGTGTGAAAAGGTCTTGAGCTCTGAACCATCCAGCCATCAGCTGGAAGAACCACCTTGGTCAGGCCAGTGCTTTCTAGGAAGACAGGATGGTGATCCCCAATTAACCTTGATGCACCCCACGATATCGGAGTCAGACTTGGATGATCCTTGTGGGTCCCTTCCAGCTCAGGATATTCTGATTGCAGTAAATGTGTTCTACTGTGCCATTCTTGTCCATACCAAAGAATCAGAAGTCGAGCAAGCTTTAACCTTGCTGTCTCAAGCGCTAAAAGCTCCGAAAACACATCCCAAAGGGCATCAGGGACAGCCTGACCTTAAAAGCACCCCAGCTCCCAGAAAGTCTCACCTTTGCTGCAACAGAGCTTAAAAAAGAATCATCTTCCTCTTGGCTGCATCGCCTCCAGCTGCTGCAGCCACACGTGCAGGGCGAATGTCAGCCCCATCGAGGAAGTTTGTTGGGAAGCAACCCAGACCTTTGCAGTGGGGCACCAGCTGTAGACTCACAAGGGCCTCTCAACAGCTTGGCTCTAGCAAGGAACTGCACTTCTTACCTCTAAAAACAGCAGCTAAAGCTGGAGAGGGGAATCCATGGAGTGTTGGGCGCATCCCAGGTGTGTATGGGGACTGCACAGTGCTCTCCTCCCCATCAGGGCACAGGCCATGAGACAAGGACACAGCCCACTAACCCACCCCTCACAAACAGGATAAATCATCTTGACAGCTGCTGAGAAGACCTCGGGCCTGTGCACATCCCCTTGTGTTTTAAAAATAACATTTATTAACCCCAGGAGGAGACCAAAGAAAAGCAAACTCGGGAGAACCCCCCCAAAGCTCTGGAGCAAGAAGACAAAACTCACCATCTTGGGAGGAGCCAGGACCAATATCACAAATCTGACTTCACAGGAGTTCTCCCCCCAGTTCTGAGGCCTCTCCAGGCGGCTGATGCAAACGTGACGTCGCTGAAGGGACTTTATAGTGCAACTGTCAGGGAAAATGGGATCGTTAGGCTGGGCCCCACAGCATAAAGCATCATCTCCCCTGGTGCACAAGGTCTAAAAACACATTCCAGCTTTGACAAACACGTGATGTTGTTGGTCTAAGATTCTGAAGCCTTAAATGGTGACTTTTCGTTACAATTAGCCCAAATCTGCTCCCTTTTGTACAATGTGACACTCATGGTTTTATGGGAAACACCTTTCAGGATTTCAAGGTGTATTCTGCCTTTTCCTCCAGCTGCTTTTTAACAGCCAAGAAAACAAATGACAGAGAGGCCAACACACCGAGTACCTGCAGAGCTACGGAAGCTTCCACACAAAAAATAAGACTCTTATTAAAAACCACCTGCATTATTGGAAAGCAGATTACACTTCATTTCACCTGATCTCCCGAAGTGCTTCTGGAAACATTAAGGCAAAGTGCCAAGCCTATAATATTCCCACTCCTGCCTCTCTGCTGTAATGGCTTTCCCCATTTGCTCCCAGCTGTTGTTTTCCCTTTTCTGGCTCACGAGTGTTACAGAAACCAGGCTGACCTCCCTGCTCAAGACCGACAGAGGCAGGATTAGTGCTCGGAGGGAAATCCTTGGCCATGATCCAGGGGATGGGATGGATGTTTGACTCCCAGAACCAAGACTAGCAAAAAAAGTTATGTGAAATAAACACAGGGATCATCTCCAGAGGCCGTGAAAGACCAGGTCTGCCTCCACCCCAGGATATTTAAACAGAGCTGGGACCTGGTTAGCTGTCGCTTTTCCTGCTGGGAAACTCTGGGGCTTGGTGCAGTGGCAGCAGGTGGGTAATGCCAGCCTGGAATGCAGCTCTCCTGCTCCCTCGGAAGCCACCAACCACTTCTCAACCCTTCTGCAAACCGCTGGTGAAAAATGCACACGGGGTTTGCCTACAGACACCTGGAAGAGGTATGGAAGGATTTTCCTACCTCAGAGTGGTTTTTCCCCTCCTTTTACCTGGTTCAAAGTCATTCCAGCTGCTTGCTCTCTTTTATTCATCTCACAAGGACCTATCACAGTCCTCCAACGGGAGGATTTATTTCTCCAACTACTTGTCCACAATCCCAGCCCGTTTCTTTCCTTTTAAGGTGTATTCTCACCCCCATGCAGCACCCTGAAGGCTGCTCCCTTCACAAGATCTTTGGCTGGAGGTGTCCTAGTCAGGAGCACGTTGTCTTTTCTATCAAGTTCTTCACAATCTGAATTTTTAAAAAATTTAAAAATCACACCATCAAGTATTTTCCTACTGAGTTTGACTTCCTGATCCCAGACTGGAAGCAGCCTGTGTCTGTAAATTAATTTCACAGATGCACTTGTTCGAGAGCAACCAAACAGCTTAATTAGAACAATACAGGGCATGAGAAAGATGACAATGTTTCATTTATTTCCTAACTCCCCTCCGCCACAGCCTCTTGTGCTTTTAGAATCAGCTTTGCAAGAGAGAAAGATCAAGGCAGGTCCTAAGGTGAGGAATAAATATCTTTTGAAGTAATTGAAAGTCGAGTGCAAGCTACACTTGTTTTCACAACCCAAGCCAAGCCCCTGGTTGCAATCCAGCTGTGGCTGGACAGCAGACAAGTCTCCTTGTGTTACAGCTCAACAAGCCGGGGGGGACATGAACTCTGGGCTTTGGACCAACTGGAGAACCTTCAAGCGGCCCAACACCTTCAGTTCTCTCACCTTCACCCACCTGGTGACCAGCAGTGAATGATTACTGCACCATTAACATGAATCCTGAGCTCAGTTCTCAGCATGTCCACACCTCAGCTCTGAGCTCGCCATTTCATCTGTTTTCAAAAGGAAGGTTTGCTGGGCATTTTGAACATCATTTCTATCCCAGGCACGGCCAGAAGCAGGTATCAGCTCTCTGTGGCTCACCAACACTTCCCAGACATCATCCCTTCCCTACCACGTGCACCAGGCAGGACCTGACCAAGCAAGAAACCACTGGAGTACAAAACGATTTGGAAAAGCCTATTGTGAAGTGCAGTAATTAGGCAAGCCACATGTTCTGGAGTTTTCTTTCTCCCTGAAGTGACAGGGTTATGTTTCAGCTCCAGGGACTGTCTGCAGGGCTGTGTTTTCCAGAGACAGGAGTCCTGCCAGCAGTGCCACAATCCCACTTCAGCTCAAGAGCTTCTTGGGTACGGAGGGGAAAACTGGACTGTAAAAAAATAACCTTTGCTATTGGGTCTCTTTCACAAACAAGGTCATTTTCCTGGCAGCCACCAAAAATCTGTGTTTCTCTAAGTCAGGAGTTCACTGTCTCCTTAAGCAGAGGGACTGGGCAAGGAGAGGATCTCACAGCACTGAAAGATTTCACACTGAGCACATTTCTAAGACACTGAGAAATTCACTGCCATTATCAACCATTTTTACCTGAAATGGTTTTATCCACAGTGCTGGAGTGTGAGGTTTCTCACACCTCTGAGAGTTTCCTCTAACTCTTCTGAGCTCCATGGACACGTGGATCTAAATCCTGGTATCACAACAGTAAAACTGCAAATTTCCAACACTTAGGTCAATGTACCAATAATTTAGATCAATGACACCTTTACAAATCAGGCTGGAGTTGATTTAGTGAGGACAAACCTGATTAAAACCAGATTTAAACAGGTGCCACAGAGAAGGTGGGATGTACCTGAGCCTGGCTGCAGGGAGGGGAGGAACAGTGCAGAATGCAGCCTCACCCGAGTCTGCTCTCCCTCTGTTACATCCATTTATTTAGGGGAAAAATGGTGTTTCAATACTTCCAGTGCAAGGCCAAGTCACTCCTGCCCATGCATCATTCAGCAGCTCAAGATTCTCTTCAAATTTAAGCCATTATTTAGCTGACTCCAATCCTATTCCCTGGTGCAGCACTTACAGCTCCCGCTTTTGTTTTAATTCCAGAATCCAGATACAAATACAACACAAACCAAAACTGCAGTCCCAACTCGACTTGTGCAAATATTTGTAAAGGACCAGAAAAAAAAAAAAAGTTCCTTGGTTCACATGGAGAAATCCCAAGTCAAGCAAGACTGCAGGTAAAAGTCAGCACAGCTCAGGCCAAGAAGAGTCACTTTCAAAATGAAACAACTTTTTTTTTAAGTAGCACTTTAATAAATTCCCACAAAGAAAAAAAAAGAAATGCTGGAGGGTAAATAGCCAAAGCCCCAAAAAACCTGAGAACTAGCAAGACATCCTCAGCTGACTCTAAATCAAGTCTGGTTTGGCCAAAGCCTCCAAGTTCCTTTTCGGTTTGAGTTGAGCTACATTTGATTCTCCCTTGGTTTGGCCAGAAAGCTGAAAAATCTATTTTCACTCAGTATTAGTCACACCAGGAAATGCTGGACTATGATTTAATGAGATGCCAGGTTGTGTTCTCAGCAGTTTTATCTTGATCCCCCAATAACTGAGCTCATAAAAAGGGCATTTAAATTATAGCGCAAATTCTGCCTCCCTGTCCTCCTCTCTGCCTCTGGTGGTGCTGAGGGTGGCACTGGGATGGTGAGAACTGGCAGTGCTCCACCAAAATCCCAGATCCACCGAGTCCCACGTGCCCCAGGTCTGCCCCACACCCAAGATGTTATCAGAGTAATAACACATTGCTCAACCAAATCATAAAAAGGGTCAAACTATGGAGACCCAAGAGAAACAGAAACCCTCATTTAAAAGGGCAAGAAAGGAAGTTAATTCAGAAACAAATTATCCCTTGCAGTAAGAAAAAGTGCCCGGCAGAGGTAATCAGCCAGCCAGCCTTTTCCTGTCCCCACACAGAACAACAATGACACTTCTTGTTCTCATCCACTGCCAATAAATCTTCCTCTGCCGAGCAGCTCCAGGCACAAGCTTTGGGAAACCAGGATCTGCAAGTGAGGAATGAAGCTGTGGCCAGGCCAGGCAGCTCACCCCCAGCTTGGCACGGGCTGCTCTCAGCCACAACGTCCTCGCTCCAGGCTGGAAGTCCTTTTGGCCTGGGGGGGAATGCACCTTGCTGGGCTCCAGGAAGACTCATCCTCTCCAGGGGGAAGGATTTCCTCCAGGTCAATGCCTGTTGGGAACTCCTTCCCATCACAGAGCTTCAGCTCTCCAGCACCACCTGGGATGGCTCAGCACAGGGGGGAGAGGTCCTTAAAAGAAAATTCATTAGTTCTCTGAACTCAAAGAACACTTGGCAGATGTTGGCCGTGGCACCTGGGGACGTGGTTTAGAGGTGAACACGGTGGGGCTGGATTAATGGTTGGACTTTTCCAACCTTCACGATTCTGTAAGGAGACATCTCATCCCTGTACAGACCCTGCAGGTACCAAAACCAAGCCATTTTTTCTTTTTCAGGACCCAAATTCCTAATGCAGAGATTGCATCTGAGATTTTCTTTTCATAAAACAGCACCTGCAAGAGCTTCAGCTCTCCTGCATAATCTGGGAAAACCCAAAAAGGGTGGAGAGGCCATTAAAAAAATTATGTGGTTCTCTGAGCCCAAAGAACACTTGAGAGATGATGGTTGTAAATTCTGGAGAAGAGGCTCTTGCTTACAAGGCTCCAGATCTTGTAATCATTCCTCTAAATGAAAATATTTGTTTTAAGCAGTCCAACTGTTTTAATTTCCCGTTCTGCCCTTTAAAAGAATAATCTGAGGAAGAGACAGCAACTGCAGCATCTCTCTTTGAAGTCTGTTCAACGGCTAAATCAGAGACGATGGGGCTTTTCTGGAGACCCACAGACCTCTGGGTCTGGAGAAATCCTTAAACACATGAAATGGACTTTGCATTACTGAGAGAGAAAGAGATACTAGTCACATCTTTCACACAGTTACACATTAAATTGGGGATCTTTTTCCTCAAATTTGACTATTTGAACAGCAGCCTTGCTGGTTTTCCAATATAATCTCACAATACCTATTTTTGAAAGGCTACCTGGGTTTTTCTGAGTTAAACTCCTCCCCAGGAGTCACTGCCACGACAGGCTACATCAAAGGCACAAATTCTATAGCAACACAGAGCACACAGAACCACTCTTTCCTTGCAGAGAGGCTTTTTTCCCCTCTGCTCTGCCTGTTAAAACAGCTTTAGGAATCAGTTTAATGCCCAGTCCATGTGCTTTAGCAATCCAGCCAGAAGAAATGGCTCTACAACTACTCCATCCAGACTATAGAGCAGCTTGATTTCATGTTTTTCTAAGGATTCAGCTCTGGAAATCAGCAGTTATATCTCTCTGCTGGCAAGGAGAATACAGCCTGGAAGCTGAGATGCCTGCGGAGTTCCATCAGCTCAGGGACATTTGTTCCATAACCCACCCAGCTGGTGTTTCTCCTAGCAGGACATCAGGGAGAAAAAATCCACCAGCACCCAGTTAAGCCATTTAAAAATCACATATCCTTCACTCCAAGAGGAAAAAAATAAATATCAGACATTTTCATCTTCATTTTTCAGCCAGTGAAAGAAGGAATGGGGTGTGATAAGACTTGGCTGGTGTTAGAGTCACTTCTTCACGTGCCCTGCATTGGATAAGGAGGGGTTTCCTGGGCTTTTTGAGGCACAAAACCGCAACACCAAAACCAGCAGCTCCCACTGGAGCTTCCTGCCCATTTTTCCCAGTCCAGACATGCAAAGCATCCAGTTTACCCCTCTGTGCTGGGATCATGGCAGGTCTGGGTGGTCCATGAGCTGCTCCAAGCACCCTCCTGGCAGCAGCTCTGTGCCTGCTTCAGTCATTCCATGCTGGAGGAGCCCCAAAGCACTTCCCTGAGGTCCCACCAGCAGCTGAGCTTCCCCACTTAAGTAACTGAGGAAAACAGTCCAGCACTCCCCATTCTGGGACAGGACTATCCCTCATCCCAGGTTCTCCAAGGAAACAACCCCCAGCAGCTTCCCAGGGAAGCACCAAGAGATCTCCGTGCCAGTTTGTGTCCTCCTGTTCTGGCAAATGGTGGAATAGGAGGAAAAAAGAGTTGTGTCCATGGTTTCAAAGGTATGAGCTCATGGCCTGCACTGATGAAGTTCATCAACAACTCTCAAGATTTGCTGTCTAGTTAGAAAATGACCGTGTACACAACTAGAAACCTTCATTCTTCCAGAGCTGGACCCAGCTGCTCACTAGGGCATGCAAGGCTTTGCTGCTCTCAGCTCTCACTTCAACAGAAGAATCCCAAGTTTTCCATAAGCTGATGTATCCTGGTATGGCTTCAGCAAGATCAGGTTTTGGTCATTCTCAACAAACCCAGCCCTAAAGCCTGTTTGAGAAGCAGAATTCAGTTGTTTTCCTGGACTTCACTGGAACATTGAAACCTTGAGATCTTCAGTTCCTCAAGGGTTTGTTCTGCCCCGTGGCTGAAGCCCAGATCCATATGGAATGTCTGATCTCGCTGGAGCTTCCCTAGACCTGAAACCATCGGGAAAGCACCAACTCCAACAGAAGCAGAACCACTATTTCAACCCCAGGTTTTCCCCACCGCTCTTCCCACTGAGGATAAATCAGGTAAGACATAAGAGCCTTCTTTCCAGCACAAAAGAGAGGGAAACACAATTTTGTCTCCATGAGGAAAGTTCTTCTGCAGCCAGGCTCTGCACAACTCGGAGAAAATCCTCCAGAAATCCTTCCTTTCTCACCCCAAACTCATTTTAGCTGTTAATATTTCCCCTCATAATCTCATGCAGAAGCACCACCACCAAAGCCTTATCTCGGAGCTGCTCTTCCTCATTAATGTAATCTTATCATGATACTCAATTCTATCTCATCCACCTGGAATTAAAAGTTGGTTAAGGTGCACCAACCCAGCAGTGCTAATTTAAAATTTAGCAGAGAGTATAGACCAAATGCAAGGATAAAGAATAGCAGATATCTTAAAGGTTCTTCCCACTCTTATGGAAAATTTTTTCATCAACAAATTCCTTTTACTTCAGAGGTTTGGAAGCTGTTTTGCAATCTGACTTCAAGAAAAATGTAAGATCTAAAAATATGGTTCACAATCTGTTGCACAATAACTCCAGCAGAAATACAGTGCAATAATTAGATAATTATAGTTAATAACTCATCATTGCTTTCCCACCACTTTCTTCTCCCTCTTCAGAGCAACAAAAGGAAGAAACAAGGAAAGTTTTGCACAAGACACCTTCAGGCTGTGAGCTTATTTTTCAAATCATCTCTTGTCATGGAAGCCAGGATTACTCACATGGATGCATTTAAAGCTCTGGCTCACTTTCCTTAAGAGGCTGAACCCACCCTTTTCAGTCTCATGTATGTAATCACAGCATTTGTATCATGACCTTTAAAGCGCTTTGGCGTTAAGGCAACACTCCCCAAAACCCCTCCACAGAGCTGGCTCATCCCCCAGGAGAAACTTCCATCCTCTGCATCAGCAGCACCTACATATCCTCACTGCTGTTACACTTCCCATGGCATCCAAAGCGGAGAAAACTGCCCAAAAGTCCTCTCAGTTGAGAGCATTTTACTCAATAAACTCATTTTCATCGTCGTGTTCCTGCTCTGTACGTGCCAGGTGTAAAAAAGTAGCACGTGGAGCACGAAATCTCATCCAGCTCACTTCTTTCTCAGGACAGAGGCCTGAGAGGCCTTCTTTTTCACATCGTCCTCTTTCATAAGAGATTAAAAACAAGGGTGACATTTTTCCTCGTTTGTTGATGGTGTTGTCTCCTTTTGGATTTTTTTTTTTTTAAAAATCCTCTATTTCTCTCCATTTTCCCCAGCCATAAGCAGAGGGCAGGAGAAGAAGTGCCAGCGGAAGGGAAGCTATTGTGACAGTTGTCCCAGCAAACTGGCTGGGAAGGCTAAAATATGTGCATGCCTTTAGGCACCTATCCCACATATCCCAGTAATTTCTCTGGGAATTAACATATTTCTTGACAACTTGACTTCAAGACTGCACAGGAATAAAGCAACAGAGTCAAAAAGGCACTGCTTTTGTTGGCTCAGGGACTCAGGTTCTGGCCTGTCCCCCGTGAAGGGACAGCCTGGCTCACCCCACAGGCCTGACTTGGAGACAATAACTTCAAACCCCAGTTCTGGTCAAGTGCAAGCTGGGGTGAAGCCACCACATCTCATAAATCCCAGGTGACAGAGTCCTTACTGTCTTAAGGGCCTGCTCCAACGTTTAACAGTGTTGACAATTAATCAGCGTCCAAATTAATTGTCAGACAAAGTAATCAGTGTCTAAATAGCGTGGAATGTCTGACTTCAATTTTCAGCTACAAAGTTTGGATGCTTCCATCAAAGGACCTAAGAAATCTTTTGGTACAGGCTCCCAGACTTTGGCAGGCAAAGCGGTCCATGAACCAGTTTGCTTGTCCCTTTGAGAAGTTCCTTTATTAGCATTTCTCAGTAATTAGCATTTTCTGGCTCCTCTTTTCAACATTCTTAGCTCGTTAACAGCAGATTTCTACAACATCCAAGAGCCGAATGCCCTGGAGGGACTGTGGTCACCTACTGCATGTGTTTGCAAAGAGGAGCAGCCCAGAGAGAGACTGAGGAGGTCCCACAGGATGGATGGAACAGGCACCACGATCTTAACCCAAAAGGACACATTGGGAACCTCTGCTCTTCCCAGCATCAGGAAAAAGTTCGGAAGGCAGCGGATTTTGCTCATCCAGCCCAGGTACTTACATGATACAGAGCCAGGACTGCTGATACTGCACCCCCGTGACTGTGGCTGTGACCCCTTGAATTGTGTCTGATAAGAGGTGAACTGGGAAAAGAAGAGAGGGAAAAACATCACGGGCTGTCCTCGCTTATTCTGCAGCTGTAAATAACATTTCCTTCTAAATGGAAGCTGACTACTAATCCCAAGCATTCCTATCTGCCCACTGGACTGATGCAGGGGTGGGGGCTGACAGAGAGAGATGGAAACATTTGTCCTGCTGCTTTTGAATGGTGTCCTTAAACTATTCACAGCTTAGAAAGGCAGCTGCTTTCTCCTCCCAACATCATCCTACCGCAGTACTGGGTTATTAGATTAGCATTATCCACCACACACACACAGACAGGACCGGGAGGGGCGTCGCCTTCCCAATCCCCTGCCCTCTCTCCCCCTCTTCCCAGCTACTGCTCTCACACTATTTCATGGCACTACTTACTTTTCGTTCTTTATTGGCAGAAAGCCTAAATTAAAGGGGTTATAAATGCGAAGCTCTAAGACAGGTAGCAAGAAGTAACCAAAGCATGAACATGCTTACTACATGCTCAGGACTTGACATATCTGTTAAACAAATTCACTCAGGCTGTGACAGTTACATTTGAGGTGCGATGGACATGTTTGTCTATTCATTCCTGGTGACTCTGAAACATCAGGGGTGCCTACAGAGAAACAATGCTCAGTTAAGCTTCTTCACATCTTGGGCTAAAAGGCGGCGTTTTTAGACTATACTACGACATTTGTTGACAGCTTAAGGTGACACCAGAGCCAACAACCTTGGCTAGGGCTGCCCTGGTTGAGCTTCTGGAGGAAAATCAAGTGTCTCCCATCTCCTCCAGTGGGCTGGGAGTGACACGAAGGCTCAACCCTCCCCAATTACTCATCCAAGGCAGGCAAAATTCCCCAGCCTGTGTGAATTCAGGTGGAGAATCACAAGGCAAAGGAGCCATTGCTGACGAGACACCAGCAAGGGACTCTCGGCTGAACAGCGTTGTCGGAGGACAAGCAAACCAAAAGGGTCCACACAGACAAGACACCCCAGTGCTGCAGACTCCTCACACCCCAGAGAGCACCACAATGGGGGATCTTAATGAAACAGGGGCAAGACTCCACCAGAACACAAAAACCCTGGAGAGGTGAGACCCTTCAGTCTGAATGACATGGAAAAAAAAACCACCCCACAGTGTCACATGCAACGTGCAAGCCTGGGGACCACACAGTGAGTGTCCAGCACCCCACCACGGCAGGGATGGCAAATGAACAGCAGCCCCCCAGCCAAAGCAAAGCAAACCAAGAGCTGATTACCGTTCCCTTCCCGTGGGGTCCCTGAATCTGTGAATAAAGTGTTCATGATTTTTTCGAAGTTGCAGCTCGGCTCCATGTTCTCAGGATCCTCCGCGAAGTGTTTCAGCATCTCCCGAAGAACATCGTCCAAGGACGTGGCCGTTTCATCCAGGATGATGCTGGCTCTGGCCAAGAACCCATCCAAGTCTCGTTGGGCTCTGACCTCCTCCTCAAAATTCTTTAATTTCAGGTACTGTGTTGAGAAAAGGTCAGAGCGTGAGACAGCCATACACAATACCCGACAGCAAAGTAGAATCTGGGTCCTTCACAAGCTGTTTTGCTGAGGTTACCACCTAACCAAAGATCCTATTGGCCATCCAGATCACAGGAGAAAAGGAATTTTATGCATTGATGCATTGAAGGTTTCCATTTTCAAGGCTTATCCTAGCAGTGTGCCCATAGGTGAATGCCCAGGTACCATTTATACCCTTCCAAAGAAAGCAGAATAATTTAAAAAAAAAAGGGTTGTTTGGGGGTTTTTTTTAGCCTAGAATAAAGTAGGATGTGTTGGTCTAAAAGCAAAAATGCTTAAAAGGTAGCATTTAAAATCCTATTTAGGTTCAAGTAATTCAAGAAGTTTAAAAAATGTGGGAAAGTTATTTGGGAGAAATGGACACTGAGCTCAGCAGCATGGAAAATTACCAGTATGAATCTCAGTGCCAACTCAACCCAGTTGTTTTTAAACTGAGAACCCAGTGCTCCCAGTTAGGGAGCCTGAAGTGGCAAGTGGGGAATGCCATCCAGCCCATCACCTTTTTTGACACTTGCTAAATTTTTCTTCTTTCCACTTCCATGGAGGGTTTCTTCCTTTGTGGATTTAGCTTTAAAGCAACAATGAAAGCAAGACAGCAGAGGCTGAAACTATCCCAGCTCTCTGCTGGGTCCTTCTGCTGTCCCAGACTTACTGGCCTTGAGATGGATGAGACAGCCCTGGTGGATTCCAGAACCTCAACTCCTTTCTGTACCTGTCAGCTGGGAAGGTGATTAATTGAGTGATCAAACTACAAATGCCTCGTTCCCACTGCACAGTCCTTGGAAATCCACGCACAGAGCACTGGACAAGGAGGGCTGGCAGCCCTGTCCCTCTCCTTCAACAGCCTAAGACTGAGTGAGGAAACGGGAACTGCGCTGTTATGTGGATCTTCCTTCCGATGGGAAAGCTGCCAGGCTGGAATTCATGATGCTGAGAAGCAGATTGTCGAGAGACATTTAAACCCTCAGCTCCCCTCAAGCTCAGTAAGATCCAAGCTTTCACAGATCTGATCCCCAGCTGCCTCCACAGCCAGGACCACGCCATATCCCCCCGAGGATACAGGGCCATCCCAGAGCCTGACTCATGGGTCCCCTCCTTCCATGCACACTCTCTCTTACCTTTTCCATTTATAGACACGGGCAAAAAAATGCTAACATCTCCCTAATTACTGTAATTATCACAGCAACTATCAAGTTGTCAGTACACATCCATTGCAATTAGCACTGTTTTACTTTGCATCAATCACTTTTTCCACGGCATCCTTGAGAGGGAGGATTCTCTGAAGCGTTTCAGCTCCCACCCCCAAGGCTTTGGAGCCATCTGCTCGTAGGAGAGGAGACGGTGACACAGCTACAACTCCACCTCAGAAGTGCAAGCAGTGAGTCTGTCTCGAAGTGAGAGCAGATTAACACACACCTGTACCAGGAGCTTTCAAAAGAGCCAAGGTGGCTTTGTGTCACCAACTTCTCCCCTGCACGAGAGAAGAAACCAGCAGCAGAACAGCAGCAGGAGAAAGTTAAGGGACAGCAAAAAATTAATCAAGCGGGTTATCTGCCCAGATCACAGAATCATAGAATGGTTTGGGTTGAAGGGATCCTAAAGATTATCTCTTTTCCAACCCCCTGCCATAGGCAGGGACACCTTCCACCAGCCCAGGTTGCTCCAAGCCCTGTCCAACCTGGTCTTGGACACTTCCAGGGATCCAGGAGCAGCCACAGCTTCTCTGGGCACCCTGTGCCAGGGCATCACCATCTTCATGAGAAAGAATTTTTTCCCAATATCCAACCTAAACCTACTCTCTTTCAGTCTGAAGCCATTTCCCCTTGTCCTGTCACTCCAGGCTATTGTAAATAATCCCTCCCCATCTTTCTTGTAGCTCCCTTCAGGTACTGGAAGGCCCCAAGTTCATGTCAATCAACACTGATCCTGCAGTGAGCTGTGCATGACAGCACCAGCAGCAGCTCATTGCAAGGCAGAAGGATTCAGCTCCAGCTGTGCCACAAGCTTCAAGCAATGCCTTAGGAAAAGAACTTTCCAGACACCAGTGCTGTTCCATTTCTCTGCTCCTGGTCCTTTATAGGAAACAGGGGAAAGATCCATATTCATCCCTTATTTATCATTATTATCACTCCCCTAACACTGGGGAAGGCATTATAGAGTCATGGAATGGGTTAGGTTGGAAGGGACCTCAAAGCTCATCCAGTTCCAACCCCCTGCCATGGGCAGGGACACCTTCCACTAGCCCAGGTTGCTCCAAGCCCCATCCAACCTGGCCTTGGACACTTCCAGGGATCCAGGGGCAGCCACAGCTTCTCTGGGCCCCCTGTGCCAGGGCCTCCCCACCCTCACAGGGAAGCATCTCTTTGTAACACCCAATCTGAATCTACTCCCTGAGCTTAAAGAGGCTTTATGCACATTCAACATCACAAGGCAACCAGCCACCATGAAAGGAGAGAAATCCATCACTCCCTGAGACACACCAAAATCAAATTACTGGGAGCACTGGCACAGCAAAGCCTCAGCAACAGCTCAGGCACGACTGCTGCAGCCAGGACCCCCGCTGGGTTCAGGGGAGATTAATGAATGTTCTCTCACTAATATTTTTAGCCGGATAGTCAAGTCACACCAGGAAACTTGATGCTGGAAACTTGATGCTGGAAACTGCTTAGGAAGAAACCCAAGCCAGCTACCCAACAGCCATTTGAACAGCTCTGGGTATCCTTGATTGCAAAGCTCCACGTTGCACCGTGACAGGAACAGAGGCTGTTGTGCCAGAACAGGGGGAAACACTGAAACAGCCTCTCCCGACTCCAGGCAGGCCAAAATCACACATTCTAACTCATCAGCAAGGCTCAAAATGCAAGATCTCTCCTGGCTGGCTGCTCTGGAGACACCTCCACTTAGAGCCACTGGCAAGTTTTTTATGGCGTCCAAAAAATCCCATTCTCCTGAGCAGAGCTCTGCCTGGGCTGCTGCCACGGTGCCTTGGGCCAATTCCCTCAGAACCACCCTGTGATGGTGATTAAATAGTTCAGTGTGTGTGAAGAAGCCTTTATTTCTCCCCACCACGTGCCCTGCTAGGTAGCAACTTGCCTGAGACACAAACTGCCCTTCCAGAACCACAGGCTACCACCAGAGACAGCGACAACCTACAGGGAAACTTCTCTGGACAAAGCTTCTCACTTCTCTGCTGGTGATTCCCCCTTCCCAGACACTTGGAGCCATCTCCTCCATGAGTCAGGTCCCAATTTCCTTTGCATTTGAAGCACAAAATTTCCACTCATCCTCCCTGGAGGGAAAAACTGGCTAAAGTATCTTTTTCTCAAGCCCTGCTAAAGCTCTCTGGTATTTGTGGCTCCACAGCACACTAAAATGCTCAAGCATGAACCGTAGGCCAGAAAAAGCAGGAATCCTACAGCTCTGAAAAGGAAAAACAAAATAGAAGAGACACTTATGAGTTAGCAGTTTCCAACTATTTCTTATCAGAGGCAGATCCTGCATTTGGGCTTAGAATTTGCACTTTTAAGCGATTAAGTTCTCGGGTTACTTTCAGTCAAGTGTGTATGACTGAGAACCCTGGCACTGGGATTAGACAAGACAAATTAGGGAGAAAGACATTTTCATTCCTGAGCATGGAATAACTTATTTTAACTTCCATGATTCTATACCAGACAATGTTTAATTTTTATTTTTCTTAGGTGGTGCTGGTGGTGGCTTTGTTTTGGGTAGCGTTTTCTTTGGTATTTATTTGCTTTGGGGTTTTTTTTTGTTAACTTGGGGAAAAGGCTTCTAAAGCTATCACACGTTTTCCTCCCACTACTAATTCAGCCTTCTGGAATATCTTTTCAGGATTTGAGCTGTCTTAGAGGCCTAAAGCAGAATTAAAGAGCTCTCTGGGATTCCCTAAAAAGCCCCCAAAGCTTACAAGGCTACACAGACTAAAACCTCAAGTTACAACCTGCAACAAAGCCCGAAATACAAGATCTCAGGCACTGGCACAGCTGCCCAGGGCAGTGCTGGAGTCCCCATCCCTGGAGGGATTTAAAATCCATGTGGATGTGGCACTTGGGGACACGTGGCCTCGGCAGTGCTGGGGGAATGGTTGGATTTGGTGATCTCAGAGGGTTTTCCCAACCTAAATGATTCTGTGATTTACCAGGATCAGTGATGCTCCAAGTTCCCGTGACAACAGCCCCTCCCTCCAACCATCAGGCAAGAAGTCAAGACAACTTAAAGCACCCTGAGCCTGACAACCCTAAAGACAAAACTTCACGTGGTATTAAACACAGAATCAGAGAATGAAAGAATGGGTTGGGTTGGAAGGGACCTCAAAGATCACCCAGTCCCAACCCCCTGCCCTGAGCTTCCTTCCACCAGCCCAGATTGTTCCAAACCCTGTCCAACCTGGCCTTGGACACTGCCAGGGATCCAGGGGCAGCCACAGCTTCTCTGGGCACCCTGCGCCAGGGCCTCCCCACCCTCACAGGGAAGTTATCAAAATACCAACCCAATTCCTCCCCGAGTAGTTTCTAAGCGCTTCCACAGCTGAAGGTTTGGAATAACAAAGCCTACACAAGGTTTTTTTTGCACTTTCAGCTTATCATTAGTGAGTTACAGTCTCAGGAGCAAGTGTAAACTAAGTGTGGGCTCCTAATCCTCCTCCTGGCCTGCTTGTTTGCAGGGATTTCCCTCCTGCTGAACCTGGTGAAGGACGGCTGATTAGCTGGAATAAACAGGGAACCAAATCCCAGCCACATCTACTGGGTGTCTCTGCTCGCAGCTCCAGAGGAGCTCGGCAGCCGGGATCTCTACAGAGCACACTCGGAGCCCTGTGGAGGCAGCTGCAGAAGAGAAAATGATGAATTAACACGTCAAGGAATTGTCTGGGACAAAAAGCAGCGGAACAATCAGAACACAGAGAAATTGTTTGGAGAATGAGCAGCACGTGGCTTTTTAGGTTTAAAGAAAGGGAGAGGAATTCAAGAGAAGCAGCATTTAAATGCCTTTTGCTTAGGCCAGTGACAAACAGCCCCACAATGCGTTTCACGATCCTTTTCTGTACTTCTGGATGATGAAAAAACCAAATTGGTCACACGGCAGCTCTACTTACCTTCCTTGATGTGTGCAGTAACACGCAGCCAGCACCTTCACTTTCAGCTGGAAAGAGGGGAAAAAAAGAAAAACAAACCACATCAGAAGAGTGTTACTATCAGAGGTACCTGACAGGCAGCAGGAGCCAAGCAGGAGGCTCAGGAGGAGGTGAAGCATCACTCTCTTGGCAGGAGATGATCTCTAGAGAAAAGCAGAGATTCAATTTTTACAACATCTCCCATTTTGGAAGCGTGAACCAAGCACAGGATTGGCATTATCTGATCACTCGGGGATTGTGTCTTGCAGCTTTTTTTGGCTGGATTTTCATAACTCTGATGTATTTTTACTCTTCCCTTCTCTCCCCCCCCTGCTCCACACCTCCCCAAAAATCTAACTCCTAATCCTTTAAGTAATCATTTAATCCAATGCATCGTTGTTTGATAGATTGAGGCTACGATTTCATGAGTCACCCTCGTTTGGAAACCCTCCTTGTCCTCGTTAAAGAGTCAACAATAACAGCCAGGCACTTCCAAGGGATTGCAGGCTGTGACTCCGAGATGAGCACATTAATGTCCTGTCAACTCACCACGCTGCCTCCATAAATCTGAGGAGAAAGCAACACAGCTCTTGGGAAAGAAAACTGCTGTTTAGGGACTAGTAAATGTCATTTAATACACAGGACGGGGGAACCCAGGAAATTCCCACTTCAAACTTCCAAGCGCCAACAATAACATTTTCTTAGAGGAACTACGAAGCATTTTTCGGGTATCAGCTACAAAACCAAACCAAACCAAGCTGTATTTGCCAAAAGGCCACTCCAGGCATCCAGGGCAGCCTCTCTGCAGCATTATTTGTCCCACAGGTACTGCCTGTACAGAAAATCATGGAATGGTTTGGGTTGGAAGGGACCTTAAAGACCATCGAGGTCACCTTCCACTAGGCCAGGTTGCTCCAAGCCCCACCCGACCTGGCCTTGAACACTTCCAGCCCGGTGTCCTTCTCCTTAAGTTCTCCAAAAAACCCCCAAGGCTGAGCTGCTACCAAAGTGAAACACACACGAGCAGCTTTAATTCGAAGGAGCGCAGCAGCAGCATGGAAAAAACCCACTGAAGACCAAAACTTTTCCAGAGGCCAAGCTGTGGAAAACTACAGAGATGTAACACAGAGTTACAGCTGCTCAGATGAGGGTTTTGCTTCCTTTCCAGATCTCCACTCCCAAATCCTAACCTGTAAGAGCTGCTGCAGTCCCATGACTTGGCCACACACCTTCAAGCTGAGCCCTGCTACTCTCTGAAAAATAAGCCGAGGGTGCAACTCACGTTAAAGCTCCAGAACAAAAGCAATTGTTTTTTAACAAGCAGAAAGCTGCTTTAATCAAAATCATCGTTGATCAAACAAATTTCGAGTCTTGCCCTTGATGGGGTTCAAAGGCTGCAACTCGAAGCGGGAGCAGAGCAGTGGAGAAGAGGGAAAGGATTGTCTTCATCTCCCCCGAAACAAAATAAGGTGGTTCAGAGACTTCGGTTACATCACCCAACTTCTCCCAGATTCCACTTGGATGCTGCACATGTGATTAAAAGCATCACTTAACCAGACACGTCTGCTGCTGCAACAGTCCCAATTATTCCTGCTTTTGACACGCCTTTTGGAAAACACAAGCTGTTTCATCTAAAAAGTGCGATTTATTATTAAAAAGCAAGCACCCAAATAAACCAGAAACATCAAGCATTTTCCCCAGGCTCTCACATTTGTAGTTCTCCAACGCTCACTTACCCAACTTCCAGCCTAATTACACATGCAGAAGTATGCAGGGAGATTTGGAAGCCCATAAATATTCATTGAGGAGAAAACATGTTTTGGTTTATCTGCTCTTGCAAGAAATAGTTCGGGAGAGACAAAAAAACACCCATAAGCCCGAACAATAGCAGGCACATGCTGAAGAGAGAGCTGCAGCCTGTCCTCATGGATACATGGAAATGGAACAGAAATTCAGGTTGTGCTTTTATCAGGCAGCAGCTCTTGGTTCCTCTTATCACTTTCAAGGTGTATCAATCTTTGCTGACAGCTCTCTCACGTACCCAGCTGGAGGAGCACCAAGCGCTGCTTCATCGACACAAGCAAAAACATCTAATTACATCTGTTGGAGCAGGATCTTTCAAACTTCTCAAAAAAGCTGTTCTGGGTACAGAGGTGGCGTTTTGGAAAGCCCAGAGCCTCATTCGTCATTCATCCCAACAACAGCGCTCAGATTTAATCCAGGCAGGGAGATGGATGGATATGGCCATCCCAGTTCTGGGCTGGTATCTTAAATGCTCACTGGAGTGCTGCAACATCACTCAGGGATAGCAGCAAATCCACTGGAACATGACAAAGGGAAGGGAAAAACACACAGAGACTTCTCAAGCGTTCTACCGCCTTGCTCACATCGAATATCCATTTATTTCCTGCTGGGCAATGTGGGATCAAACCCTGCAGGAGGTTGCCCAGGACACATCCAAAGCTCAAGTCCAACCACCACCAGCCTGCCATCCATTTTCTCCTCCTCCACAGCGCCATTCCCGCCTCCCTCCAGCCAAGGAGGGGGCGAAAAGATCCAACACCCTTGGCCCTTGCACCTCCACGGAGGAGCCCTTCGTGGGGATGACACGGATACAGAAAACTCTGGATCCACCCTACAAGAAACTCCCCATCAATCTCCTCAGCCACGTGTCACCATCAAGAGCAATAACTTAAAATCTCGGTAATTTGAGATTTCACACCTGAATGCCACAATTAAGCACAATGAAACACCACGAGGGGGTCAGGACCACGTGAAATTTTCGTGTCTATTTTCGTGGCCCTCTTTGCCGGACAGAGCAGGCAG
The DNA here is from genome assembly GCA_013398855.1 of Mohoua ochrocephala. NCBI lineage: Eukaryota > Metazoa > Chordata > Aves > Passeriformes > Acanthizidae > Mohoua > Mohoua ochrocephala. Next base: position 34,320 of record VZTA01011357.1, on the reverse strand, counting down.
CGAAAGCCTATTTTAGGCAAGCGAGCGAACGAGGGGCATTATTGTGCGTCCTCGCACACAGCTGAGGGAGAGCTGCCAGGGGTGGCCGAGCTTATCTGTTGGGCTCTGCTCCAGGTCCTGCCCAAGGGAAAGCCAAAAAGTCAGCGACGCATCCCCGACATCCCCTGGCAGCCACATCAAGGCGCCACGCGCATCCCGAAGCTCTGCGATGCGTGCGCGCCGGCACGGAGCGGTACCGGGAGTGCCACTCCCGGGGAGTTCGGTTCTCACAACGCCGAGGAACTGTCAACATCAGAACTCGTGGCACGCTCAGGGCCCTGCCTCTCCTTTCTGCTTCCCACCACTCTCCAAACAGGCCCCCCGTCCAACTTCAACACGAAGGAGGAGATTTAATACTTGGAAGTTTATTTGCTCAGCTTCATCCCGGCTGCCCCAATAATATCCCCGAGAGCAACCCAGAGAAACAAAATCCCCTCCTTGCTTCCCCTCCACCCCCTCCTTAGGTAACAACATCTGCCATGCAAGCCTGAAAACAAACCCCTGAAAGTCAAATACCAAAGTTTAAGGCTTTTCACCTTTTGTCTCAAGAGATCTCCTTTCACCCAAGATCCCTTTCCCTCATCCAGGACCCCGGTGCTGCCCTTAACACCTGAGAAGATCCAAAAGCCTTTGGAGCAAAGCCACCACTGGATGCCTGCAGCATCCTAAGACAGTATTTTATTTTGGGATAAAAGGAGTGGAAATTAGAGAAAAAGAGCTTTTTGGCTGTGCACATTGCTTTAGATCTACAAACACTCTCTGGTGCATCTTCATGGTAAATATACACATAAATATAGATATGTGCACAGAAAAAATAAATCAGAGCAGAATACTACATTAGCACTTCCATGTTCTTCTCTGAAAAATACCAAGGATCTTGTGTGAGTGGAAGTATTTAAGGTTTGGAGGGCTTAGAATTTTAAAAAAACCTATTTTATCTTTGTTTTTCATCAGGGGTCTTCCCAAATCTAAGACTCAGCCATTTGTGCTGAACCACATTGCGAGCAGAAAAAACTGTTCTGCCTTTCAAATCTGCCTTAAAAATACATAAATAAAACCACATCACCACATGGTATGACAGGAGTTCATCAGGAGCAGTGGTGACACCTCTAACACACCACCGGCAGTGAGGGACTGCACAAACAGGATCTCAGAGGGATCCTTTGCTTTGCCGTGCTGAGCCTGGGCTAATCGCCATCAGATTTGAGTAATTTTGGTTAAATATTGTCAGATAAATAACTGTGCCTTCATCATCCCACAGTCCCACGTGGGGGACAGGGGGTGGGCTGAGCTCGGGAGAGATCCTAAAGTCAGCTGGGTTCATCCCACAAATTCCCAAGTTCAAGGCAGGTGGGAAGAAGGACTCTGGAACAGCAAAAGCAGCAGGGCAGGTGAAGGACCATCCCTCACACTCCTGGGTGGGGAACTGGGAAGAGAGGGGACAGCACAGAGACTGACCAGGGACAAGGCAAGCGTGCCGAGCGCGGTGTCACTTGTCACACCCACCAGCTATAAAAGCCAAATATTTCATGAAAAACCCCACCTGCAGTAGGTTTTGTCAATCAATTTGGGGCAGGGGGTAATTGTGCATTTTTTTCATGCCCTCTAAACCCACGGGAAGCCGCTCCAAAGGACCAAGGTGAAGCAGGGAGAAGGGAGGCCGCTGCCTCCGTGCAGAACCGCCCGCGCTCCCCCCACACCTCCCTCGGCTTCCTAAGCAGCGCTTTGAAAACACCCTCGTCAGGAAATTCGGAGGGAGGCCGTCCCCCCCCGGCACACAATCGGTATATCCACTTTCCATTAGAGGGTAGGAAGCCTCGGGAGCCCAACATCCCACTCTGACATCAAACTGCTAAAACAGGAGTTATCAGATGGAACGCGTGGGTCAGCATTGTGCCTCGAGACATAAAAAGGACCTTGGTATTAATGTGAGGAAATGTGACTATTGTGTGCAGAGTGATACCCATTCAAGCCCAGACCACTTGTCTCTGGACGCTACTCTCCCTGGAATATCCTTGGCGCCAGCATCCAGCTTTTCTCCTCGTCCCCTTGAAGAAAAAAGTCATCTGGGCAGGGGCTGGGCCAGGACTTGGATGCAGTGTTTTGCCGGGAGCAGCGGCAGCGGGCGTGCACGTGTGTGCCTCTGGAGCGGGATACAGGAAACTGTTGATTCTCTGTATCTAGGAATGATCAATTGTCCGCAGGGTGGAACAGCCTTTAATTTCTCCTGAAGCGTAATTCGTGTTCCGCTCCTTCCCCCCCACACCCCGGCAGAGCCACATCCTGCTTTCCAATTGGCTTTTCGCTGCCGTCGGGAGTTTGCCTTGTTCTCCCCAAAACTGCTGCAGGCACCCCTAAAATCACCGCTCTGAGCATCGGCTGCAAGGGGGGGAAAGTTAAGCAGCTACAGCTCCACAAATCCTTGATAAACTCTGCCTAAATTTAAGCAAATCCTGTGCAAACCCCTCTCGCAACGTGGGTAAGGAGAAGGGGAATTATTTCAGAACCTCAAACTACAAAAACGACATCCAAAGAGCTGTTTTAGAACCCCGAACTACGAGAACAAGATCCAAACGATTGTTTTAAAACCTGAAACTTAGAAAAAAGACAAGGCCCAAATGATGAAAATATGTGCCTGGCTGATTTAAGGGAGCTGCCAAGGAGATAAGAACGCTGTGACTGACGGCAAGGATGTGTCCCCACATATTCCAAAGACTCACTCGCATCACCTGTCCATTAAATTTAAGGCCCGGCCTAAATCAAATTGCTGTATTTATTTGCAGGGATTTAATTCCAGGCGTGCTGCAGGTAAAGCTTTCCTGGACAAGGGCCTGGAGTGCCAGGACGAGGGGGAATGGCTTCCCACTGACAGAGGGGACATTCAGATTAGACCTGAAAAAGAAGGGGTTTTTTTACAATGAGAGTGCTGAGGCCCTGGCCCAGGGTGCCCAGAGAAGCTGTGGCTGCCCCTGGATCCCTGGAAGTGTCCAAGGCCAGGATGGATGGGGCTTGGAGCAAACTGGTCGAGTGGAAAACATTCCTGCTTACTGCAGGGGGGTTGGACTAGATGACCTTTAAAGGTCACTTCCCACCCAAACAATTCCGTGATTTTACTTGCAAACATTTATTGTGACTTCAGAAAAAGCCTCAGCCTAAAAACCGCCCTGATCTTCCCCTAAAAACGCAGATCCCAGGTCCAAAAGCCTCCAGCTTCAGATAAACACCCACCTTTCTGTTAGAGCTCCTAACATTTGCTGAAAACAAACGTTACCACCAAAATCTAAGTTACAAGGACAAAAAGCAGGAGAGAACTGAAAAACCTTTCATCAGTTAACGCAAGGAAGCACTGGAACACCCAGGAGAAATGACCCAAATGTCACTACCGAGCAGCATTTTAGTGCTCAGGCATCTGCCCAGCTCTGGGCTCAGAATTCCCTGCAAAAGGCAGCCAGTATTAATTAAAAATAAGACAGGCCATACCTTAAAGCCCAGATTTCTTCAAGCCATCCTGTTTTTCACACACCTGTGCACAAAGCCCAGCATTTTATGCCCACGGTCAAATTGTTGGAGTTTTATGGGTCGTGCTGTGTTTTGTTGACTCAAAGCTCAATCCCACACAGTGATCTTTTTAAAACAGAATTATAGTGGAGAGCATCCAATTATGCTCACGGAGAGCTGCACACACATCACACAGAGACCAAACAGCTCGACAGGATGATGCACAGCTGTCACTGCATCTGTAATTCCACTTTCCCTGCCTGCCAGCACCTGGACCCCAGGGTTCCAACTCATCCCCCTCCCCAAATGGAAATTTGGGATTTTTTAGCCCTATACTAAGCTGGGCAGCAACCTCACAGCAGCTGACCCAAAAAAAGTCTCCAGCAGGAGACAGTTTGGGCACCACATTCAGCCAAGGGACCACATTTCGGCTCAAATATTCCACCCAGAAGGCAGGAAAATGAGATGAGGATGCAAAGATGTCATTCCCACACTTGGTTTTCCTCTGTGTTTACAGAGGATTTTGCAGGATCCTGGTGCAGCAGCTCCTTTGGGGTAGGAAATGAGGTGTTTGGGGCACCTGGCACTGCCTGGAGAAACCCTGCTTTTATTTCCCCCCTCCTTTTCAGCTTATCCTGCTCTGGACAATCCATGCAAAAGGCTCAGCTCCACAGTTTTGTTCCAGGAAATCAAAGCCTGAGTATTAAAACCCAAAACCCTCTCAAAGCTTCCAAAGAGCGGCAGCAATGGAAGGGAATTTCTGAGCGGGGAACAATTCCCTCCCAGACACACCTTGGCTCTGGCATAATTAAACCTCAGTTTGGGAATTGGGTCTTTTTTTTCAGAAGTTCAGGGTATTTTTCTTAGAAGAGCTTAAGGGGCTCATCTCAGCCACCTTCAGCTCCCCAAAAAGTCACCCCTCCAGGAGGATCAGCTGTGCCCTCTGCAGCCACAGAATGATTTGATTTGTATAAAATTCTACCCTGGAAGAAACTCCAGTAAAACCACCTCTGAAAAAGGAACTGATAGCCCAGATGACTCCAATGCCTGGACTCTGATGAATTCTATGCCTAGCAGTAAAAAAAAGTTGGATTTTGGCTATCTGGATCACTTTGATGTTGTGATGGGGAGAAAAAAAAAAATCTCTATTTTCACATATGCCCTTACTGAAAGTCTGGACTTTTGTTCTGCCTGAAGCTCATTTTAAAAATCTCCAGCCTTCCATTTGAAACAGGACCCCAGCACACCAGAAGCCCATTTTTCCTTAAAAATCCTAAACATCTCAGCTGGAAAAAAAAAAAAAAAGGATACAACTAATAGCACCAGCACAAACAGCAGTGCTTCAGAGAAATAAGGAAGCCTTTTTTGTCCTGTTTTGAATGGAAGGGAAAACACAAAAAGCCCAGGAGGACACACGAGGAAAGTGAACTTCTTCACATGCAGAAGAATCCCCAGCACTCGCATTCCTCATCCCCAAACAATGCACCCCACGGCATTAAGTCCAGACTTGTCACAGCAGAGCACAGTTCCCTTAAATCTTTCAATTAAGATGGCATTTGTAAAATTGTAGGCTTGGAAATTGCTGGATATTATTCCTAAGTTCAAGTCAAGGCTCGGAGTCAAAAAGCAGAGTCCAAGATTGTCAAACAGGGCTCCGGGCCATGCCTAATCTGCATCACCATTCCCAATAACTGCTCGCTGCAGATCAATTGGGATTTGCATGTCATCTAAAAATAGCTTTTAACGAACTTAAAGGACTCTCTGATACTGTGACACCAAGAATAATCCAGAGCCTGTGCATTTAACCTCTAAAACAGCTAGTGCCCACGCAGGCAGGCTCCAGCTGCTGGGACAAACCCAGGCTGCTGCTGTGTCCAAGAGCTGCGTTTTCCCAGGCACATCCCACAAAATCCAGCTTCCACAAAACGGGTGGGAAAGGACCTTAAAGATCATCCAGTTCCACCCCCTTTCCATGGGCAGGGACACCTTCCACTGTCCCAGGTTGCTCCAAGCCCCGTTCAACCCGGCCTTGAACACTTCCAGGGAATAAAGAAGGCAAAGTTAAGCCTAACTTCAGAACTATTTATCTTACTACAATTGAAAACATTTTCTAGAAAAATAAAATGGTTGCTACAGCTCAGCAAGGTTCTGTCACAGCCACCAGCCACAAAAGGAAAAAACTTTAGCTCCTCTCCTAAAACCTCTGTTTCTCAGACCTGGCTTGACACCACACGAGATCTCAGTTCAGATCTGTATTCCCCACCTCTTCCAGCTTTACTTCTCAAAGGATTCACTAAACATCACCCATAACTGGTTGTTACGGGAAATTAAGTGAACGTGTTGTTGTGCAGAAAAAAGAGGTTCAAAACTGTGTATGAAATGAAACAAAGAAAATGGCATAAGTTTTTGGTGAAGGGCTTGGCTTTCTTCCTCCCTCACCATTTATCACAGGCAATACTGAGGCTATTAAAACACTCAGCCAGAAGCAAAGCTTCAAAGGATGGGTTGGACGGGGCCTAGAACAACCCGGCCTAGTGGAAGGTGTCCCTACCCTTAAAGAAATGACCTTTAAGGTCCCTTCCAACCCAAACCACTGTGATCCCATGAAATCCCAGCGCCAGGAACGACCTCCCTCCCATGCCCGTTTCTGAGGGTCACTCACCGGTGGCGCTGGGGGTGCCCTCGAGGTTGACGTTGACGAAGAAGCGGATGCTGTCCCCGGACACGATGGTGGAGTTGACGCCGTCGAAGAGCTCCTCGCCCGCCCCTTCCTCCTTCGCGTCGTCCGTGTCGCACTTGAGGTACCCTGACAACGAGATGGGGGTGCCATGAGAGGGCCGCAGGCTCTCCTTGGGCCCGTCCTTGGACGCCGGGGGCAACGAAGAGTTCGAGTCCGAGTCCATGGCTGGCGAGGCCTCTGCCGCCGCCGGGGCCTGGCGAGAGGCCGCTCTGAGGGCCCGTGAGGGCCGGAGGGTTCAAGGAATGGCCCCCAGCGTGTTTTGGGGTGGCCTCGGGGGCTCGTCCCTCCGGCCTCACACCAACGGTGAGGGCAGCAAGGCCCGGCCCCAACACCTCGCTCCCCTCAGGTAAAAAACACCGCAAGGATGAAAACGTTGACTGGGAACCGTAAAAACACCACCAAAAGCAAGAGTTGCGCCCCAGCCCACCCCGAACTCAACACCTCTGCCGGCCCAAGGCCGCGCCGCTGTTTAGCAATGCTGCAATTTGAAACTACAGGTGGAAAAATTTAAAATAAAAAAATAAAAAAATAAAAGAAGTTTCCAAGGAGACACCTGATACGGACAGAGAGACCCACGGCTCCCCACGGGGCAGAGGAGCAGGTCACCGGGGGTGGCATCACGGAGAATGGGAGACAAGTTTCTTAATTACACCAGACAGCTCCTTAGCCTTTTGCAAGGCTTTAATTAGAGTTTAACCCAGCCTCATCCAACAGCAAACTGGTCCCTGCAACATCTCATTACGGAGCAGCTGGAGGACTCTTGTAGCACACTCATGGATCATGTTTAATTAGGAGAATTAGGGACATTATAGAATGTCGATTTTTACATTACCAGGATTATTCAGCAGCTTCTCCTCATCTTCTGACAAGTCTTTTATGCCTAATTTGAAGCAGGAGGGAGATATTTCATTAGCTGGCTCTAGGCACTACAGTGAAATGAAAAGGGGGAGCTTCAAGGCAGAGGCTTGAATGGAAACTAAAATATTGATGGCTTTTTTTAAAGCCTCGTATAAGCAAATGTGGAGGCAGCAGCTGAAAGCAGCACATGCTGCCTCTGAGGGATCGAGCCGACAGTTCTCCACCACAAAACACAAACCCAGAGGAGTGAGGCCGCAAACAGGAACTCGGTGACACAAGGACAGGGGCTGCAGCATTTCCTGCCACGAGCTGGTGGAGCTCAGCATCCCCCCAGAGGGCTCCGAGAGTGCAATGGGGCTGCAGGAGCTTCAAGCCTCCTCTAAATTGCTTATGAAAGGTGTGGGAAACCTGATAAAGCCCCTCAGATTAACCCCCCTCCCTGACCTTTGCCTCCCTTCACCCTACAGCATGACAGGAATAAATGTGAACGAGCCCGCTCAAAACTGCTCTGAAGGCTTCAAAAAGCATCCAGGGTGCTGCTGTCCCCATCCAGCAAGGCACACTGAGGCTATCACCCTCTGCTGCCGGTAAAGTTTAGGGTGGTTGCATCCCTGCACGATGGAATCTTGTCCAGACAGAAAAAAAGTGAGGCGAGGAAAGTACAGGAAACACCTGAACCCCGTGGGCACCACCAGATATGAAATCTCTGCTGGCACATGTGGCAGGTTGAGGGGCAGCCCGTGTCCTGGAGGGATGGACAGCAGCCAGACAAGGCGCCTGCTGCCATCAGAAGAGCTACAAAGTCCCACACAAGCATGTCAATCCCAAACTAAGTCCCAAAGTTGGGGTTTGGCTCCTCCAAAATGCATAATGGACACCACAGTCTCTCCTCAGAGCCAAGCACCACAGTGCTGGCATTCCCCCCACTGCCAAGACAGGTCGGGCAACCCTGCAAAAGAAAAAAAATCAGCCTGGGGAAGGCTTTTTCCACCTCAACCACATCCAGAATTGCAGCCTAAGGGAAGTTCTGAGCTTCTTCTCCAACCTTCCCACTCACTGGGTCAGGTGGGACACACGTAAGATGGTTTGAGCACCCAGCTCTGAGAACATGGGTGAGCTTTTCCTCCCTGTCCTAATGGAATTAAAGACCCAGATAGGTAAATAGGGAAAAACCAAGCAGGAAAAACTATTTATTCCCCTCCCCACCCACTGAAGCTGGTTTGAGAAGAGGGTGGCGGTGGTGGCCCCCGAAAACAAAGAGGGCTGGAGACAGGAGAGAAGCAGCCCAGGAGCTGGAAGAAGGGCAAGGGTGGAGTAGGATCAGAGGGTTGGGCAGAGGTCAGCGAGGACTCTGGCAAGGGAAGCATCCTCTGTTCCTCCCTCTTTAGGGGAGGAAAGAGCAGAACAAAAGGCAGCCGAGCCTCGCGTCCCTTGGGCAAGGGACGGACAAAACACTCGGCTTGCAAATAATCCCCAACCTGGGCTGGACAGGAACTGCACTCCCAGACAGGTGTCTGCTTTGTCACTAAACCACCTCCAGGCTTCAGACCACTCCTGTTTGGAATCCTTCAGCCTATTTAGCCTGCCAGGAGTCGGAAACCACGAGCGATTTACGCCTGTCAAATGCGGGGTGACCTCGACGTGACACGGGGCTGTGTGCGTGGCAGATGCACCTTCCCTCGGAGCTCCAGCCCTGCCTCCAGCCCTGGCAGCTGCTTCCCTCTCCGTTCCCTGATGTTCACCGAGTGCCACCCCCGCTGCTTGAAGGGCAGCAGATGCCACAAGCGACAGCAGAAGCTGTTCAGCTCCTCTGGAAGTCTGAAGGGTGTTTTGCAGAAGTTCAGAGCAGGATCTGATGCGGCTGTTGCAGCATTTGTGAGGATACCGATCGAGTTCCCCTATGGAAGTCCCAGCACCACTTCACAGGCTTTGTCAGGAGCAGCTGCTCCAGAGACAGAGGGCAGAGTTAAACACCTTTCCACCGGCATCAGATTTCCTGGGGGAGAGTTTAAGATCTCCAAATTGGTGTTCCCCCCATCTTTATCACTGCAAGTTGGCCCTTTCCGATGAAGGCAGCGTTTGCTGAAGTGCCACGAGCTACGTGACAGGGCCAGTCAGAGCTCTGAGCACGGGAAGTGCCACCTCAGCCCAAAATACGGTCTAAAAGCACTGGAGAAAAGAGGTTTGGCTGAAGAGGAGCTGGGAACACAGCTAAAGCCGGCTGAGATCAGTGCAGCCCTCCTGCACCATGAAGAACACGTTGTGGTCAGGATAATCCCTCCCAGTCCATCCTGCAGGATTCATCTTCTGACAAAGAAATGGAGAAATATGGGAAGTGCGTGAGACCGAGGAGAGCACGCAGCCTCCTTCAGTGCTGCAGGAACAAAACCCCCTCCTCACCCTCTGCAGGCAGAAGCAGCAGATGCTTTCACCTTAAATCCTCCTCTGCCTTAAGGGCTCTCCTCAGCCCAACCTACGCCACATGAAAACAAACCAGCCCCTCATTTTATGCAGGTGCTGGGAAGAAAAAAAAAAAAGGAGTAATTACGATTTCTCTGGTGATTCCCCTCCAAAGCATCACCTTTTCCTCTGTAATTCATCCCCGGCCCGGACCTGTTGTGCTCTAATATCCCAATATCCACCCAAGACCAGGCTGGAGGGGGCTTGGAGCAACCTGGTCTAATGGAAGCTGTTCCCACCCATGGCAAGAGGGTGGAACTGGATGATCTTCAAGGTTCCTTCCAACCCAAACCATTCCAGGATTCTATCATTCCATCCCCAGCCTTCTCTCTTTACTCTCCTCACATTCCCAGCTCCATTTCATCTCCTGGCTCCCGCTGCTCTCATCCCCCTCATCCCAGCTCTGACAAGGTGCCTGCCCTGCAGCTATTTTGCTCTGGAGCTGAGTTTGAGCGCCCAGGGCTCTGCAGGGAGCAGCAGTGACTGCAGCTGCTGCCATCAGAGGTGGCATTTCGTGTCCCATCGCTGCTCTGGTGGCACCTGGCAGCTGCACCTGGGGCAATAAAATCGGCAGAGCGGCGGCGAGCAGGAAGCTCAGCCTCAGCCCCTTCAGATATATTCCCTGGAAAAGCTGAAGTGGGAGCAGCACTCCCAGCCCGAGGGCTGCAGGCTTCTCCAGGAAAGCCAAAAATCTTCATCGAGCTCAATTTCCTGGGAGAAAAGCGGCTTTATTACTAAAAACATCCTCTCACACCCCAGGGGATAGGAATTATTCCAGCCACAGCCCCTGCACGACCTCTCGGGGTGTCTCAGGTGACAAAGCCAATTGTGGAGCTTTAAGCAACATCTGCAGGCACGAGCCACTGACTCAGAGCCGTTTTCTGGAAGCAACTGATTTTTACCCTCAATTTCCAAGGCAATCTCCTCTCCAAGCCTGGAAAACTGTTCTCATTTAGAGCAGTGCCTATTCCCTCCATCAAATCCAAGCCCCAGCTTCCAGAATCATGGAATTGCATCTCCTCCTCTTCACAAGCGGTAGTTACCCCCCCTCCAAAAAAGTCTCCTCAGAAAGCCAGGAACCTCAAACTACATTAAAAGAGGCTTTTTGAGCTATGATTGGCAATCCCACACTATCAGCTTGTCATGTTAAAAGCCATTTTGGATTTCTCGAGTGACTTTTTAGGCACAGAAGGCAGCAAATTGTTTTGGAAGAGCCCGAGAACCATTTCTGCATCCATTTTCTCAGAGGAATTACAGGTCAAGTACAGGACGTCAACGGAATCAATGATAACAATATATATTCAGTAGCTTTTAAAGGTAAAGGAGCCTCAACTGGGACATGGGCATTCCCCTAAAACCCAGCCTGGTTCTTTGGAGCATCCCAGTGCTCAGCTGGAACAGAGTATTAAGGAACTCAAGAGAGATTTAAGCCCTGTATCTACCTAAAAACTGGTGACAACACTGGCATTAAGTTAAAAAAAGTCAGCTTCACCTAAGTTCTCTCCTCGTGGATTTTCAACTTGCTCTAGCCAAGAACAGACACTAATTTTCAAGAAAGGCATGAAGTTTTAATTAACCCGAGCTCTCAGCTCTCAGAGGGTTTGCTTCGCTCCCCTGCAGGCTCCGATTCACTTGGAAAACACCCAAATCCCCAGCTTTGGGTGCAAAAGGAAACTCAATTAATAACAGAGCCTCCACCTCCACCCTGCCCTTTATACTCTGCACCGAAAACACGGATTCCTGGTGCCTCCACAGGTTAGAATCTTCCAGTCAGTTAACTCTGGCAGGGAGAGAGCAACTGGAGGATTCAGGAGAGACCTGGAAGAACTTTGTGCAAAGTGTTATCGGTTCTCCAGCCTCCAGAGCGTTCTAGAAAAAAAAAAGGGTTTAAACAGCACCCTCCCTACACATGAACCAAAGCAAGTTTGTGGGCACATCTCATGGGCTGATCCCAGCATCATCACCTACTCACCAAAAGAATTCTCTTTTTTTTTTTCCCAAATAAAATAAGATAAAGATAAAATGAGAGCAATTACATTGATACAACAATCAGGTAAACATGCACCTAAATTTTACACATCCCTGCTGAGGTTAAACGGCAAAGTTTGGGGCTTACTTATTGTTTTGAATGACAAGAATCACGAACAATCCCTTCCTTCCTAACAAATTACTGCATTTCAGAGACGAGAACAGCTGCAGGGCTGCAGCCAGCCAGCAGCACCCAAAGCTGTCTCCCACCCAACGACGACTGCAAGCCACGCTGATTAAATAAAGCTGGATGCTCGCTAGGATTTTAAGGTTTTCCTTTGGTTCACAGCTGAGGGAATCCCTGGCAAGGCTCACTAGTTTTGTCCTGAGGAGATTTACCCCTGGGCAGCCACAGGGACACCATGCCAGCCCAGGAGACAACTGAGGGGCTGGGGGTATCCCCAGACCTCATGGTTGGACTGCTGAGGGTTTGCTGCTGCTGACAAAAGGACACCGAAATTATCTTGCACGCCTTGGTTAGAACAACTCCTTTATTGATTCCCAGGGAAGGCTGTGGTTACTTCATCCCTGGAAGTGTCCAAGACCAGGCTGGACAGGGCTTGGAGCAACCTGGTCAAGTGGAAGGTGTCCTTTTCCACGGCAGGAGGTGGAAGGAGATGGTCTTTAGGGTACCAACTCAAACAAATCACTTTATCATTAAGCCAAATAATTTGGGCTGGCACAGGCAGATCTTCAGATCACATAAATGGGATTTAAGGAAGTATCCCCCAATGCCAGGCCTTCCACGGGTACCTTAAGAGCCCGGGAAGTGTTGGGTGATGCTTCCTGGCTCTCCAGCAGTCCCTGGGAGCCCATCAGATCCGGATTTTCTGGAGCAATGACCACCTGCCACGACGATGTCAATCCATTGCCTAAGCTCAAGGGCACAGATGAAACCACAACCTCCTCTCGGAAAGGGGGAAAAAAAAAAATCCAAACCAGAGGTAGAAAGTGCAGAGCAGGTGAGACCCCGAGAGCAGAGCTGCAACCTCTCCCAGGTCCCTGCACTGCTGGCTGACCACAACCTCAGCTGCATCTTCCCAACCCTACTTGAGTCTTGTGTCATGAAGAGCCAGATGAAAACGTCAAGCTTCCCCTGCCACTCCAGTGATAATTCATAACAGAACTCCAAGAGCTGATCTGCTGCTGCAAATAAAAAAAAAAAACCCTCCAAAACAAAACAAAAAAACAAAACAAACAACACCCAGGCACTTTTGAATTAATTCCAGTATTGTATTTTGCAGCCAGATTTCTAGGAAATGTTGTGAATAATCCAAGCAATTCAGTGGAGTGTTGTTGGGGGTTTTTTTTGTTTTGTTTTTACAGAGCACAGGAGCACGTGCAGTTTCAGTTCTGCAGCAGAACCCTCCGAAATCAGGGGTGTTCTTTTGATTATTTTATTAGAGGCCTCCTGATAATTCCAGAAATAAAAATCTGCGAGAGACCTGTGAGCCACCCCCTCGTGCTCTCCCCACAGGTAGCAGCAGTTCATCTCCTGGCAAACTGGGCATCTCACGGGGAAAAACCCATTGTGAAAGGATTCGTTTCACAAAAACATTTAAATTCATCTCCTAGTTAAGCAAACAATTCCAAGATAGATAAAGTCAAATATAAAAAAAAAAGAAAAGAAAGAAAAAACCCCCCCAGCACACATACCAAGCTGAACTGCAAACTGAAAAACAAAAACAAGCAGATAAAATATATCCAAACATCCCAAGCCAGACAGGGGCCTTGGGGCCCTTCAACACAACTGTGATTTATTGCGCCAGCAAAACCAATTAATAAGTCAGAGGAGACCAAGCAGTGAGGGATTTGCTCTGGAAGACCAGGAAAAAAAAAATAAATTTAAGCTGCAGGATCTGTTGAGCCAGCTTTAAAACAATGCAACAATTCAGATATCCCCAGCACTGCACCGGGATTCCTTCCCTTGGATTTTGCGAGAGGAACCAGAAAACTTCTGGGTTTGTGTCTTATCAGGGAAAGTTCTTGGCTCAGGTAAAAACCCCATCGTGATTTAGGCAGAATTTAATCACTTGCAGGTAATTCCAGGGCCTTTAGAGCTCATGGGGGTGCAGGATGCTCACAAGAGGCAACGGGGGGCTTGATGAGTTAATTCTGAGCCCCTGATTGCTGAGCTGCATTTCATCAGGACTCCAATTACCCCCAGGTTTGGGCCGGGGCTACTCGATCATCTCATTACTCACTTAAATTCACCAGAAAGAAAACTCATTTGTCAAAACAACCTCACAGAAGATTTAAGTGACTTTAACACGCAGGGAGGGGGACACCAATTACCACCAGGCCCTGCCAGGTTGGTTTGTGCAAGAGGCTTGTTCCACAGGCTCACAAAAGTGAGCAAAACCGTGGATTTTCATCAGCGAGGTGGCAGAGGACTGTTAAACCTGACAAGAAACATGGGTTGGAAACAGCGTGGCCAACAGCTGCCATCAAATCTGCTGCCACCACACTCAGTGAGAAATCTCCAACTGGGCAGGCACAAATTTATTTCCTTATTTTTCCTCTGAATATCGCCTGCACAGAACAAACTGCTCATCAGATTATTTTTTTTTCCCCAGCTACATTTTAAGTATTTACCTCATGCAAGGCACTAAAAGCCACAAAAGTGGCTTTCAAGTTCTTCCAGAAAAAGGGGAGAATGTGAACTCCAAGCCGAAGACATGGTCTCCTTGATAAACTTTCCAGATTTTTAGCTCGTTAGGTTGGGAGATGGTTTGGACTACACCAACCCACTGAACTTCCCAAACAGCCACATATTAATTCACTAGAAAATCCTCGCAGGGCTTTCCCCAGCTCCTCAGTAATTAACAGAGCTACAAATTACTAAACACTTGAAGTTTTTATGGATGTAAACATCCAGGAGGTTCTTCCAAAGCTCTGCTTTGGTGCTGCAGCCAAAGATCGCCCTCACCACAACCCTTTCAAACTAAAAATGAGCTTTCAGCTTTTAAACGGTAACATTGCTGCAGCTGCTGCTGAGAACACAAGAAGGGTAAAGAAAAGTTAGCTGGCAAAAGACAGACCCAGGCTCCAAACAGAGCCTCAGATATGCTCAGAAACAAAAACATCCTAATTACTAAGAATACAGAAAACCATATGTATACGCAAGATCCCAGGAGGAGATAAGAAAAAAGCTCCACTCTGCGCAGAGCGAGAGTATCAAAAGATGTTGCTCTGCTGAGAAAAGGGGGGAAAGTGTCCAAAAAAACAGAATTAAAGAGGTTTATTTTTTTTTTCTTTGCTCTCTCCCAACGCAGCATTAGGGGATTGGGGATTTTTTATTATTTCAGAGGTGGGGCAAGAGCATCTCTTGCCTGGCAAGTGGTGCCACGAAGCAGCTCGGTGATTTCGTAGCTCCGTTTCAAAACAAGTTGTTTTGAAACCCTGTGAGAAAAGGTAACGTTTTTATCTGCGGTTTCCTCCAGCCCCAATGACGCTTTGGGGTGAGGGCTTTGAGAATCTGAGAGCACGAAACTCCTGCCGAGAGATCGCCAAAGCAGCGCAGCGGGGTGGGAATATTCACGCCGGCACCCTCCGAGATGCACCGCCCGGATGCTCCAAGGCCTCGGCTCAATCAAGCAGCAGCAGAACGTGACTCATCATCACTCCACGGCAGCTGAACTCTTCCAAAAGGTCACTTTGCAACGAGGAGTAGGAGCCACGGCAGCTTTGAGCGTGAAACGACCGAGAAATCCGCTGCGTTTCCAGTGACGAGTAACGCGACGCTCGGCGCCGCGCGCGGGCCGAGGAGGAACTCGCGAACAGCATCCCCTCCTTCCCCAAACCACACAGAAGCACGACAGGAAAGCACCAAACAGCTTCCCGAAGCCATCGGAGGCAGCTCCAAGGTGCTGTCTGCTTAAGACAGAGGAGGAGGATGAGTAAGAACACAAATAGAGGGCAGAAATGCCCATTGCCATGGCACCAAGTCAATAAAAAAGAAGCCCCTCTCAGGGATTTGCACAGAGGATGCCACAACTACAAAAAAACCCCATTCAGAGATCTGCTTTTGGGGGTTTTTTGTTGTTTGTGGGGATAGTTTGAGGAAGGCAAAGACTGAGTCCTGGAAGGGGACATGTAGAGCCACCTAAGATGTTAGGACAGACAGCTGGGCTTGTGCTCCCTGTGGCAGAAGGGTTTGGGATGAAGTAGGGGTCTGTCCTGCCTCCAAAACCAGCAGCGTTGCTCCCCAGGCCCTTACACTGCTCTCAGCCAGAAGCTGGAGGCTCAGTCACCTCCTCAGGTCCCATCCTGGGTCACCCTCTCACATTCCCAGTCCTCAGGAAAGCTCTGATCACGTCCCAAGAGCCCACGAGCGAGGTGGGAAGGAAGGAAGGAGCTGGGCTATCCAGACCTCATGCCCCACATGCCTCCAGAAAACCTCCCTGAGGTCGGGCATTACTTTCTGCCCTTCAGCAACTCAACCCAGCCTCCAGAAAACACCTCTGACTGGAGATGAGAGGACTGGCTCCCACTTTAATCCTCTGACTCCCCAAAGTTGGTTCTTTGTACGAGAAGAGGAGAGCCAGTGCCAGAGGAAGTGCTGTCACCAGCGGTGCTGGATCAGCTGACACTTGGCAGACACTCAGCTTCCCTTTCCAGATGTCACCCTAAGGCTCGGCCCCCTGGAAGAAGAAAGATGACCCTTGTGACAGCTGCAAGCATCCAAGGGCCTAAATAACCAGAGAATTTTAGTCTTCTCCTCTCACCTTTTGGAAGTCCTGAATACTTGCAGCACTTCTAGGGACTACTCCCTGAAGAGGATGGAACTCTCCATCTCTCCCTAATACCCTACACACATGCTATTTTGGGGGGGAAACACAGGGCAGGGGGTTGGAACTAGATTATCTTTAAGATCTTTTCCAACCAAAATTATTCCACGATTCTCTTTCTCCAAAATCAGCAGAGAAGCTGGGACTTCACTGTAATTCAGCTGTCCCTTTGTCAGTACAATATCTCCAAGATCTCAGTCACCTTTGAGGCAGATCATCCAAGTTGAGGCAGATGATCCAAGTTTCCAAATTCACCATTTAATCTTGCTTCAAAGGAAAAAAAAAAGAAAAATCTTTGCACTAAAAGATGTGTCTGCCAGAGCCATCCAACATCTGCCTGATGCTCTTTGGCAGGATGTCTCCAAAGGGATCCGACACCCACGCACGATCCCCCACTCCAGAAAAAGACAAGCAAATACACCTGCCAGGCTGTGTGACAGGAAAACATCACGAAAGAACTTGAAAAACAAGGAGCCACCCAGAACAGTCACTGATGACAATGTGGAGTTGATTATTTACTGCCTGACTATCTCAAACATCTACGGGATTTAAAAACGCCGGAGCCTGCTCCCAGGACGAGGTTACACAACCACCACACCAGACTGTTTTCACACCACACTTCAGCTAAATGGACTCTGCATCACCCACGTCAGGTTTTCAGCTACCCCTGCAGTGCAGCTCTCCCCTCCAACAAGGCGTGGGCACAAAAAAAAAGTCAAATAATACTTGCCACTCTCTTCAAAGAAGTATCCATTTCTTGACATCGCTGCTGGTGGAGACTCTGGAGAAGACAGAGAAAAAACGAAACATGAGAATCATCGAGATGCTGAACGTCTTCATTTTACAGCAGAAAACCAGTCCCAAAATGCTGCAGGCATCAGATTTTCCTGAATGTGGTAAATGTAACCTTTTGCTTATTGACGTTATAGTATTTACCGGAACTTTCCTTTACAGCCACAGGCAGTACTTGACAAAAAGTCTCAGACATCCTGGGCTGGGACCACAAAAGAGCAAGACCAAAGATCAGGATGAGTCTGATCATCTCAGGGATTTACCAAACCTGAACAAGTATGTCAGCAACAATACAAGCAAAGCATCTGAAAGGTTTTTATAAAAAATACAAGCCGTAATGAAGCCCAGGTTGTACCTCGTGCTCAGAGAAAAAGAACCAGTTTAATTCAGAAAAAACAACTCAATTTCGATAAAAATGGGAATTCACTTCCCATTCTGCTGCTCCTAATCATTAGGATATCCCCCAAACAGCACTTGGCACTTGAAGATAAGCCCGAGAACACTCCAGCCTTCCTTGGCCCACTTCCTGAGCTGGGCTCCTGCAGCCAACCCCATCTGCAGCAACAGGGGCTGGTGAGGAAGCCACAAATGGGAAATGATGCTGAGCAAGAGCGAATCCACCAACACAACAGCAGCAGGGACGTAGCCCCGGCGTTTAGTAGGGAACAAGGGGGTTTTGGTAGCGAGTCAGTTCTGCAATTCGCTGCTGGCAAAGCGGGTATGGAACATTTCTCTGTGTAATAACAGCACGGGAGCACCTGCTCTCAGGTGTGACCAAAGCCTGGTGCCCAAACCCTGCCCGTTCTGAATGCTGACAAAAGGTGACGGCTCAGCCTGCGTGGGCACAGGCAGCTCCCCTGTACAGGTGCGTGGCCCATTTTACAGTGAGTAACAGAGCTCTTGATTTCAAGCCCCGAGCAAGAGTCACCCAAGCAGCCCCTTGGAAACCTGGTGCTCGATGCTGCCTCTTCACACACTTCTTCCCAGCCAAAATGCAATCAGAAAGAGGAATAGGTTTGCTCTGTCTTTCCCCACTTCATTAGGCTAATCAAACATTACCTACGCAAGCCTGGGATGACTTTGGGCCAACAAGGAAAGAGGTTTTGCCTGCCTTATTGTTCTACAGATTAGGCTTCCTGCTTTTCCTTTGAGGTATGACACCGTTTCCCAAAGACCCTTTCTCTGCCCCATAACTTTTGGCTTCCAGGTTGCGGGCTCTTTATTCCCTCATTCCCTTGTACAGTGTGCCACGTTCGCAGGCCTCGCAATTCCTCCTGGTCCCCCCGGGGACACGACGGATGCAAAGTCACGCCACTGACGGCAGCACCTGCCAGCCCTGTCACTTGTCACCGCTCAGACCTTCCAGCGCA
The DNA here is from genome assembly GCA_013398855.1 of Mohoua ochrocephala. Taxonomy (NCBI): domain Eukaryota; kingdom Metazoa; phylum Chordata; class Aves; order Passeriformes; family Acanthizidae; genus Mohoua; species Mohoua ochrocephala. The sequence goes on along the minus strand of VZTA01011357.1, from coordinate 15,745 downwards.
GACAGGTTCCTGAAGGGATGGCTCTTAAAAAAAAAAAAGAGCCAGCACATAAAGCAGAGGGCAATCCAAGTGTCTGGTCCAAGGGAGAAACACAATGTTCCAAAGTTCATCCCAGAACAATGGGCCGGAGGAACAAACGGCACCGAACTGTGGCCAAGGGGCACCCATTACACGAGTCAATTGTTTCCCTCCACCTGGAAGGGAAGGAGAAGATCCATCCAGACTGATTAGCATGTTAATGATCAAAGGAAAGTTTTTAAAGAGGCTCTTATTGTGCAATGATTGCATTTACGTATTTCAGGGAAACAAACAAAATACGCCTCGGCGGGCGGATTACCCAAGGAACCCACATTCCCACCAGGATGGTTTATCCATTTCTCACTCCTCTTACGGCTTCTGAGGGAGCCTGAAGCAACGTGTTCATCCTTCGCTGGGCTAAACGAGACACTTTGCTTTTCCTTCAGCTGAACACAGCTATTTCTGTGGGTTGATGCTGTCTAACGATCGGGAACTGGTTGGTTTCCTCCAACTGCAGCATCGCCTGTGATGGCATCACACCTTTCTGGGAGGCTGGTTTGGTCCCTGCTTGGAGCAGACATGAAAAGGGCAAGGCTGGGGTGTTAGAGCAGGCAGTGCCATTTCATTACGTGCCACTGGTTCCTCTGAGTCATTAATGAACCACAATCCCCCCGGCAACATGCTCGGGTAATTATGGTGGAGGTGCTGTTTTTTTCACATGAGTCATAAAACAGAGGTCTTAACCTTGTAATTAAAGATGCAATGGCACGTTTGGGGGGGGAAAAAAAAAAAGTCAGGCGTTCACCCTACTATGTCCTGGCGAAAATCCAGCCCTGGTAATTTGTCTTCTCCCAACATAATGCTGTCCCACAGCACCAACCCAATTCAGACTTCCAAACAGCCTTGTTGGCGCCTTTGGAAAAGCTGTAACATCCCCCACGGAAGGGGCACATTAACGTCAGGAACCTGTGTGTGGCGTGCCCAGGAGGTAAAAGGTGATGGGTGTTTACACAGGCCCAGACACAGGCAGGGAGCCACGGGAGCAGCTGAAAGGTCAGGGATTAGCACGAGTGGAGGTAGGAAGGGTAAATTGGGGACTACGGCATCTGCACCTCCGAGGCACTACAGAATTCCACATTCGCCTGATTCTTCATGCAATAATTGGGGTTGGAAGGGATTTCTGAAGGTCTGCTCCACCTTCCCTGCCATGGGCAGAGATATCTGTAACTAGATCAGGCTGCTCAGCGCCCCATCCAGCCTGATCTTGAGTATTTCCTGGCGTGGGACATCCACCAAATCTCTGGGCAACTCAGTCCAGTATTTCACCACCATGATTGCAAAAAATTCCTTCCTTACGTCTAATCGAAACCTCTTTTCATTTAAAGCCATCACCCCTTGTCTTATCCCAACAAGCCCTTCTAAAAAGTCTGTCCTCATCTTTCTCAAAGGCCTCCTTTAAGCATAAAATGTCACAGTGAGGTCGCCCTAGAACTTCCTCTTCTCTAGGCTGAACAACCCCAAGTTTTTAACGGAGCAGAACAAACCAGACAGATCTCAGGGGGAGCCCAATTAATCTCTTTCCTCCTTAGGCCCCGGTCCTTTTCTCCCCGTATTCCCCCCATCAGGAGCAAGCATTCCTTATGCTGAGGGATGCTACCTCAGGACAAGGCCAGCTGGCTCGTGCTGAAGTGCAGGCTCAGGAGCAGCCGGCAAGACAAACACATCAGGCAAGCTCCACCTGCTCCCCTCTCCCGGCGCTTACGGGATTTCACATCCAAGGTCTCGGCTCCTTGGCCGGGTTTCGCCGCGGACGGGAGCGACGGGTTCGGGTTGTGCAGAAGCGACAGCAAGGCTGAGCCCTCTCCGCTCCAGCAGCCGCTGCCTGACGCACACACCAACCTCGCATTTCCTCTCCCCACCTCACCTCCACTCCTGAAATTAAAAAGAGTTCAACCGAGGGCCAGTTATGAAACGCCGCAGTGATCGATGCGATTGTTGGGCTTAGGGAAGCCTGGGCAGGAGTACAAGTCTCCGAATTCATTAGGTACCAGCACGATAATGCTCCAGGGTTTGCCTGAAGTTGCAGAAGTGTTTCCATGAAGGATAAATCTTCCTCCAGCCTGCAAGGTGCAGGGGCTCAGGGGTTCCCCCTCTCCACACCCTCACATCCACCAAACCCCCGCTGCCCGTTCCTTCACCCAGCTTTTCTTTCAAAGACTTCAACAATTAAAGAAAAAATCCAAGCCAAGAAATTTTAGCAAGACAAAGTCTTCTAGAGACAAAGCTGGAAAGCACTACCCCAAGGAGCAAAGATGCACAGCACAACAACTCATCCCTGTGCCTCTGGTATCTCTCAGAGAGGTCCTGCCCTCACTCCCCAGACACTTTCTCACCCATCATCTACAAGGACAACCAGACTCTCCCTGTCCAAAGGCAGAACAAGGTGCCACCTTCCGCTATGTGCCCAAAAGCACATGGCACAGCTCTTCTGACAATTTAAGCAGTGCTCTTCTTTTCCAAAAGTTAATTTACTCCAGAAAATAACTTCCTACTGCCACCCCACCTTATTCCCTGCAGGGATGTCTGTTAGATGAAACTAAATTGGAGAGGCACGTGGTGTTACCACTTCTTTCCTTTCTCAAAAGGAAAATTTCTGAGCTTTCTGAGCACTGAATTCAGATGTGAAGAGCCGAAGTGCTGCAGAAGAGAAAACAAAGCTGCTTTTTCTAGACTCAAGGATACAGCTGAAGATTTCATGGCTAAGCCACTACCCTTTGAGCTGAGGCAACTGCAGTGACCCCAAGAGCCACCCAGGCAGAGGAATATCAGAGAATCACACAATGCTTTGAGCTGGGAGCTAAAAGACCATCCAGTTCAGCACTGCCATGGACAGAGACACCTTCCACCAGACCAAGATATGACATTTATTTTTTAACTGGCAGCAGAGTCAAGGTTGCTGTTATTGTTTAAGGTGCTTGGTTTTAGGACTGGGATGAAGCAGCTGATCCACCATGGGAAGCACCAGACAAGGAGTGGGTATATTTCCTGATTTCTTACATTCTTATCATTTTTACATTTACATTTAACAACAAACCCCTGCCATGCCATCCTCCGTTATTAAATTCCCGTGGGCACTGTGGCTCCGATCTAATAACCCATTTTGACTCTCTCGCTTTAAAGTCAGCAATAAGTTCTCTTGAGCCTTGCAATACTGGAGGATTATGAATAAAAACACATTCTCGGGATACTTGGGTAACTCGATTACAAATGTTCTGGTGCTGGCATCTTCCAAGTAAACAGCCCTCTGCAGCACAAGCCTTATACTGAAGCGAAACACAGCTCTGCAAAAGCTTTCTACGAGTGCCACCACAGCCTGTGGCTTTTATGGTTTCTCTCTGGTAAATCTCTCACAGTTCTGGTGCCTTGGTATTTAATTGGAGTTTACTTTGAGACAACACCGGTCTGAAGGAGGTGCTGGGGAAGCACTTTTTTATTTACAGGCCCTTTAATATTGGCAGCTCTTGGGTTGTCCCTGAACACGGGCAGCTCGTACACCTGGAGAGTTCAGTTACCCCAGAAGTTCTGATGGGAAAACATCGGTATCTTCATTATCTTTTACTCAGGGTGTGCTCCAATGGCCCAATTTCATAGAATGATTTGGGTCAGCAGGGACTTAAAGACCATCTCGTTCCAAGCCCATCTAGTTCCAACCCCATCTTCCAACACCTTCCACTGTCCCAGGCTGCTCTGAGCCCCGTCCAACCCGGCCTTTAACACCTCCAGGGATGGGGCAGCCACAGCTTCTTCAACAACCTCAATTTCCACCATTTTTTGCTGGAGCTCTGAGGACATTTCTGACTCATCAGCACATGCAACGTCCTGCCTCGAAGCTGATAAAGCAAAACACATCAGACTCCGAGCGAGAAGTTACCACAGAGATCACTTGTTTGTGCTGAAAAAGCCTTTAGACTTTCCCCATTTCCTCCCAGGAAGAATTAATAATTATTTGCAACAGACTGAACTGCCCAGTCAGATAACTGGGCAGAAATGGGATGGATAACTGGAAAGAAATCCACTTCCCAGAAGACATGCAGGGCTTTAGCTTTGCAGCAAGGATTTGGCCACTTCCAGCTGACTCCGGGAGTCGGTCAGTCAATATCCACCACCACCATTAAATGCAACATGAGGAATGTTACACTCAGCTGCACCTCCTCAAACAGATCCAGGGACAATTCCAGCTTGGACAAATTTACGGTCTCATCCAAGGCTTCAAACTGGTGGAAGATGATGCAGCTTCCCCCTATCCAAGGCTGCACCAGACCTGGTATTAAATATTTAATCTCAGATCTCTCCTTATCCTTCGCTCTCTCCACCCCAACACGAATTAACATCCCAGGACAAAGGGATTCCTGCACAAGGGATCTGGGAGCTGCACTCGGGTTCCTGCAATTTGGAGCAAGGGGAGAGTCACAATTCATGTGCTTTCGATACCCCACGACTAAATGGTGCTGCTCCCCTTCTCCACCCAAAGCCAGCAGAAACACAGACTTAAGAGAAAAATCACACACACAGGAAATAATACCTTGGGGGGAAACCTGTAGGAGAGGAGGAATTTTTTAATTATGTGGAGCATTGACTGAAATTGAGTTTAAAAATCTCAGTGTGCAGCAAGAGCTCAACTGGAGCAGGACAAGGAAGCCTCGAACTCCTTTGATAACACGACAGCATCCCAGCAGAATAGGACAGGAGCTTGACAGGCAGCAAATCTGATCACAGATGAGATGTGATCAGCTCCAAATATGTCAATATTACAGTTTTTCTCCCCCAGAGCCTCTCTTGTGCTCTTAAAACAAGAGATTCTGGGAGTGTTCAGGAAGAACCAAGCAGCACAGGCTCTTGGTGGAGACATTCCCTGCAAACCATTTAAAACCACCCAAGTCAGCGAGAATTAATGGACAGCAGCAAGCAAAAAGCTACTCTACATCAAGTTGCCACTTCTCATTTCTATCGACACCTTCAGCAGCCGATTCCTTCCCACAGCTCCACCTAATTCAGCCGGAAAAGCCTGGTGAAAGCACAGCTCCTGCTGGCACAAAGATTGGAATATGCCCCCGTGCTGCTGTTCTGGGCAATCACAATTGACAGACAGGACAAGAGCTGGAGATTTGACTTGTTTTTCTCCATGCCTAGAGAGGTGTGACCAAAAAAAAAAAAAAAAAGGGGGGAAAAAAAAAAATAACCACAGAAGTCAGGGTTTCCAAACTGAGCACTGTAATCCAAGGAAGTGTAAGATGAGTAAGGGATGCTCATTAATACTTGGGCAGGAAAGAGCCTGGGAAATGGTGTCTGATGCTGCCTGTGGCAAGCCCAAACACAGACTTCTCCCCCAAAAAGCATCGATAAAGGCAAAGGAAACCATCGCAGACAAAATTCAAGAGGGGCAAAAAGACCTTTTGTAAGTCATTAAATGAGGAATATCGGCACTGGGAGTCCCAGGGAGGGTTTTTTTCTTGAAGGGCTGAGTCAAGATCAACTAAAGGACTCTTCTTGGGCACAGCTTTACAGCCTCACTCCCCCTTTGTCACATCCATCCCCAGCAGGGCCTGAGGGGGACAATCCCTCCCTTCCCAAGGCACAGCAGAGCCCTGGCCCTCCCCAGCTCATCCCTTCTCCAGCTCAGTGCCAGGGCTGCGGGGAAGGGCTCTGCAAGGACAGGCAGGCACCAGCTGAGGTCCCGCTGCCCCCTCCGGTTCCACCCATCACAGATGTCAAAATATCTCCCCAGTGCTGTTCCCTGCACCACCAGAGAGTGGACGATGCCCCACAGGGCCAGCTCAGGGCACGCTGCAGCTGGTACCCACAGGGAGGGCAGCTCCCCTCTGCCTGCACCTGCTGCCCCTCACCTTCCACCCCTCATCCTCCTCCTCGGGAGCCTGAAAAGCGCAACCCCCGAAGGAAAAAAGCACAGCACACCTGGAGATTCAACACAGGCAGCAGAAGGGTGCACCAGCAAGGGCTGGCATCTCTGGGCACGAAACCAGGGATATTTACTGCAGACTTTTACCTGCATGGGTTGATTAAAACATCGTCTGCATGCAAATACCTACAAGAAATCAACTCAGGAGGTCTTGGAAACAGTTTAGGAGATAGCCATGCCCCAGAAAGATTTAAATCTACTCGGAAGCTCTTCACCTCGGTAAACTTTCAGAAGATGAAGTGTTGCTCAGAGCAGACACCAAGGGGGAAGGTGCTTTTAAGCAGCCCAATTTGATGGCAAATTATTGCTCTAGCCCAGAGACTCAGACCTGCAGGGACACAGGCTGTGCCCTCCCGATGTACAAACACGTCCTCCAGCAAACCTCACGGGAGAGAACGTTTCTGTTAAACAACTCTTCAGAGCTGCCTTCACGTTCAACACGCTCCTCGTGCCACAGAACTGCACTGATGTGCTGCTTATTCCCCCATGCCCCTACCAGGAGCATCCCCAAAGGATTTTCACCCTTTGCTTCCCACGAGGGTTCCATTCCCTCACATCCTCATTTTTAGGACTTAGAGGTCCGGATTATCCAAACTAAACATCACACCCCTTGGAAGTGTCCCATTTCTGTGATTTTTGGGGAACACAAACCAGTCCTTTGGGTTTTTTCCCTAGGGCTATCCCAACTCGCTTGGATTTAAGTTTTGCTCCGTGGATCTATCTAAACAGTGTCCTCCATCACAGTGGGATGACATCCCAGTCCTGGTCCAGGCAGGAAACACAACTTTATGGCTTTGAGGCTCAGCAGGCACTCAAGGCTCGAATCATGGACCGCATGCAAGGAGCTGGATCTTCTTCTGAGGATGGAAATGGTGTGGGGAGGTCTTAAGTTCTGCCACGGGGTCACCGTGGTAAATGAAACCCCAGAACGAATTTTCCCAGTGGCTGGCTGGGAAAATGAAGCATCATATTGAAGGGATAAAGCAGGAAGCATCCTCCTGCCTGCTCCCTCCCAGGCAAACACACACCCACACACAGGCTCAGGGATCAGACGTGGCTGTTTTCAAAGCCTCTTCCTCACCGCATGCAACAATTCCCCTCCTCAGCTTCCTCCCAAACACCCACTGCAATAAAACCAGCTAATAAAGAGTCACTGGGTGCAGCAGTGACAGCTCCCAGAGACTTCCCCCCTCCCCTCCCCAACCCCAAAAAAACCCCAAAAAAAGGTGTTTGGATTTAGCAGGAGCACCACGTTATCCAGGTTGACTCATCACAACGGAGCCCACCCAAGCAATTAATATCCGAGGCTGCCTCCCAGAGGTGAGCTGCAAGAGGAAGCGACCCTGCACATACAGAGCCAGGCAGCTGCTCTCCCAGCGGGACTTCCACTCCTCCTCCTCCTCCTCCGCTGGATTTCTTGGCCAGCATTTCGCAGGTGAGCAGGACAATTCCAGCAGCAAGGGGAAAACCACACTTTGGGATTTGGCTGTCGGATCGTTTGGGTTATTTTCCCTTTTTTTTTTACAGGTTGAAGGGGGAGGTGTTGTTTGGTTGGACCCTCTAAAAAGCGATTTAAGGGTTTCTTGCTTAAGCGCTACACGGAGAGGAGAGACAGCAAATACCTCCAGAGATCCCACAAGCTGGCAAAGGCCCAAGATCAGGGCAGTTGAGGCTCTTCAGTAGACTTTTCCTGAAACATTTAAATAATTTAAAAAGCATTAACTCTTACTGACAGCTTCTCAGGCAGCTCTTTCCCTTGCAGGGCCCTATCAAAAGCCTCGTCACTCTTAATCCAAAAGAAGAAGAGCTACTGCAACAGCCCCAAACCTTGGTCAGGCTTGAAGATGGATTTTTAAAAAGATGCCCGAGATATTTTTCTCTGCTGAAATGCCTTCTTTGTACAGGCAGGTCTTGCAGAGGCCACCACCTGTCACTTATCTGCAGTGGCACTGTGTAAACCATGCAAAAATGGTTCAAGAGACAGTCTGACAACATTTCACTGACTCGGGGCTAATTCAGAGGGTGGGAGCTGCTCCCTGCAGAGGGTTAAATTTGTAAAGACTGTAAAAATTAAGCAGCAGGGTGGGTATAAGCCCTTCTTGGGGGTTTAGAAGAGATGCTGCAGCAGCACCAATCTCACACTGGAACATCCCTCCCTCCTCCAGGGTACCAGGGTCATGTTTTGGAACAAAGTGAATTTCTAGAAAGTTTTTTTTTCCCCCCCCAATCTTATCACCACCAGAAATGAAAACAGCTGCTGGAAAGGCAGCAGTGGCTGAGCCAAGCTTTTACAGCAAAGTTGTTCCTGCACCCCTTCCCACCACCACCCCCCCCCAAAAGGCACTGGATGGAACAGATCTAACCCACAGAAAAGCAGAAGTTAGGCCAAACCCAAGGTCTATACTGGAAACAGGAGCAGAGCATTGAACCCGGCCACCTGATCACCAAACACGTTTTCAGTTGTGCTTCTAATCAAGAGTCAGAAAGAAAAACCTCCCTCTGCCACGAAAAGCAAGAGCAGCCCAAAGGGCACCCAAATGGCCACGGAGCTGCACTCTGCAGCCTCCTCCATCCCCCCAGAAAGAGGGTCTGTGATTCCCACCAGCTGCAGCAGGACAACACAAATCACCCCGTGCAGTTTCCCACGTTCAGGAGCCATAAAACAACATCAGTGACAACGACAACAACAACAACACCACCACAGGTGGGGGGGAGAGGCAGCAGCACCAGATCCCATTTTGCTGTCCATCATCAATCCGAAATTAAAATGCCCCAGTCCAGTGATGAAATAATTGCAGACTGACACTCAATGAGATAATGGTATTCATTTAGGATGATGTTTATGGTTCATCTACAAGGCTTCCATGGCTACGGCACCGGGGATGATGTTTGGGAGCATTTCAGACACGCTCCATACATGATTTTGTCTCCACTCAGCACTGCACTTCCCCCAAGTGAAGCAGCTCTATGGAAAGCTCACTGACAGGCTGCGAGGACGTTTTGCCATTAATTAAGAGAAAAACCAGAGCAGGGAAGCTCTTCTGGGCTCGTCTCCCCGTGCATACCTTGAAACTAAATTCAAACCCCGACAGCCAGCAGCACTCTGGTTAATTTAAATGGAATTCAAAAGGCATTCTCCATCCTTAAACACAGAGACATCCAGCACAGGCAATAGAGATCATCACTAAGCAGAGCAAAGCCCATAGAAAATACATCAAGCACTGCCTTACTTTAGTGAATTAAATAATTCAAGAGCTGGCAGAGCTGCTTTTTCAGATTTCCTGACCGAATGCATCACCCAGCAACAGCACTGCTTCAGTTCTGGGGGGGTTTTTTAAGACCACAACTTACCTGCGCTACTTCTTCAAGAGAGAGATGCCTCTGCTCCCCTCGGGGCTGCTCCCCTCAAGCCACCAGCACTTGTCCCCAAAGGCCACTCGCTCAGGTGGCCGAGGCAGCGCCGGCTCCTGCTTTTTCACTGGCTCCAATATTAATCCATCCAGAGCATCTTTGTCCCTCACTTCCAATTGGCGAGCGGCGGATGGGTGGAGTGAGAGCGCGACCCATTAGCTCCCAGATGGACACCTCCAGCCCAGCTCTGCCAACCCCACACCTGGGCAGCACCTCTGCACATGCCACCGCTGCCCCGGCCAAGGATTTGAGCTGCCTCCTCCTCCAGCCACCCAGATCCCAGCACCTCTCGGAGCTGTTTGCCTCTAAGAGCAAAAATAGAGTAGTTAAAGCGACCCAGCGCTCCGGAGCCGGAGAGTTTTGCTGGATGCTGGATGGAGAAAGCTCCTGTGCCTCCTTAAAAAAGAAAAAAAGCTCTGTGCCAGCCAGGCTCAACTCGAGTGAGAAGATGCTGTACCTTACAGAGAGAAGTACAGGGAAAAGCCAGAGGATGAAAAAAAAAAGGCGGAGGGGGGGGAGAGGAAAAAACCTGCTGCTGAGAGAGAGAGATAGAGCAAATTCCTTAAAGATACAGCTGCCGTGCCTGCCAGGCTCGGGTGTTCGATCCGGCTCAGCTGCACGGCAGCAGCGGTGCAAGGGTTAATGCATGCATGCAGTGGAATGAGAAACAGGGCAGCAAGTCTGTGCTCCAGCAGCAAGTTGCAGAATTCGGAGCTGAAAGACCTCACCTCATCCGAGGGGACTTAAATCCGAGCCTGCGTGCCCAGCGCTGGACCATGCGGTGCCTAAAAAGCTTTGGAGGGAAGATGCCACATCCTCTCCTCCCGCTCCAGCCTATTCTACTGCTTCACTTTCCTTACAATTCCAAGATTTTCATCACAATAAGCCCAAGTCTCCCCCAGCTGGATATTTAAAGCCCAGAGGAATGGTCTAAGCTGGCCAAAAAAAAAAA
>VZTA01011356.1:0-10090 GCA_013398855.1 Mohoua ochrocephala | reverse complement strand
AGGAGAAGGGGAAGGGGAAGGGAGAAATTCCACGTGGATCCCAGCTCCCGTGGGGTTTCTCTGGGAGCAGTCAGTGAAGGTTTTTCTGGGTTTAGGGCTGGAATCTGTTCTTGGGGTTTTGGTGAAGAGAAGAGGACAGTGCAGGGCTTCTCTGGCCCCTCAGCACTGCTGTCCCCGAGCCCAGGTGGGATTGGGAGCCACTGGGTGATCCAGTGGGAATAAAATGCTCTGGGTGAGCACCTCAGCGAGGTGGGCTGAGCTCAGGAAAAGGGGAAGGAGCTGCTGGGGAGTTTTACCTCTCTGGGGTGCTCCCTGTGGGAACCAGGCCCCACTTCCCTGCTCCCAGCTCAGCTCCTCTCGTTCCAACTCGTGCTGCATTAAACACAGCTCATCTCTCACCTCTGACAGCTCCGTCCTTTCCTCCCGCTCAGCCTGGCCTGTGGACATGTGGGAGCAGTGCCGGGCTCCCTGTCTGAGCCCGGAAAACACGGAATTGGCACCGGGAAAGTCCGATCAGTCATCGTGAGCTTTCCCTGCCATGCGGAATTAATGAGCTTTAGCCTGGAGGTGGAGCGGGACAGAGCAGAAAGACTTCTCGGGGTGATCACTGGAATAAATTGCTGATTTTTCTGAGGTTGATGAACTGACCAGCAGGCAGGAGCTCGTAGATTAATAACCCAGACTTCCTTACGCACTCCTCTCGCCGCTCTTGGCCTCAGAGAAAAGTTAGAGCTGATTTATTTACTGCAGTAACCCCGTGCTGTTTGCAAGAAGGGCCCCGTCTGATGTCCCTGATCCATCACAGGGTGCAGGAGCACCTTCAGCTCGTTTATTCCAAGGATATTTGTCTATAAGGAATGTGGCTGGGTTGTTTTTTGGGGTTTATAAATAATAAAGGCGATGTATCCAGGGTGAGGAATGCCTGTCACACCTGACTAATTTTGCGTGTGCAGCACAAGCAGCCCGGGCTCCCCAATTTATTCCTCTTGTTTCTTCTACAAAAGGAATAAATGGATCCGTGCTGGTCACTCAGAGGGGATGAAACGGAGCCTTCTGGTCCCTAAACCCCCGGGCAGGGCAGAGCAGAGCAGAGCAGAGCAGAGCAGAGGAGAGCAGAGGAGAGCAGAACAGCCACCCTCTGCACTTCTCTCCATCGCTGGGGACGTGGCGTGGATGTTTTCATGGCAGCTCTGAGCTGCTGGAGTGGTGTGAACACAATGAAACTGCATTTTCGGGTCTGTCTGAGAGGTGGGAGGTGGCCACGTGTCTCTGGCCGGGTTTGTGGCTGCAGGACACAGGGAGGTCACAAAACCCCCAGGGAACTTCTCCTGCAGAGGGAAAGCTGAGAGTTCTGACGCGGAGACTCCAGCCCTGAACTGTCCAACCCTCCAGAGCTGCTCTGAGCTCAGAGTTCCCAGCAAACTCAGAGAATCATGGAACCACCAAGCTTGGAAAAGCCCTCCGAGACAGGACACAGGGAATGGCTTCCCACTGCCAGAGGGCAGGGCTGGATGGGATCTTGGGAATTGGGAATTCCTGTCTGGGAGGGTGGGGAGGGGCTGGGCTGGAATTGCCAGAGCAGCTGTGGCTGCCCCTGGATCCCTGGCAGTGCCCAAGGCCAGGCTGGACATTGGGGCTTGGAGCAGCCTGGAACAGTGGGAGGTGTCCTTGCCATGGCAGGGGGGGGATGGGCTTTAAGCCCATTCCAACCCAAACCATTCCGTGATTCCTACAGAACTTTGGAACTGTTCATTAATCTCAGAGTGGACGCCGAGCAACCGGGTTTTACTTTGTTTTCCCTGCGTGCTCCTCTGACTCCTCCAGCCTCTCCCAGGGGCTCGATCCCTGCACACAGAAATGCCAAACCTCGGGAAGAAAATGCATTTAAACGTTTGCAGTTCGCCCTGCAAGTGGATTTTTATTCTGGTCCTTACGACGTTCCCTGATTTTGCTGCTTGTTGAGAGGAGCCTCGTCTCGAGTGAGTATTAATCTGTTTTTAATTGTGGTGTCGAAAATGTTTTAACGTCTGCCAGCGATGGCTGAGACATCAAATTTAGATGTTTCAAATGGGATTCGCACGAAATGGAAAAGGTTTGACTGTTTCAAAACATCTCAGTCGTTCTGGCGTCCTGCCCAGCACTAATGCCGGTCTCCAGGAAACAAATGCCAAGAGGACTTGGATTCTGGGGGTTGTAGGAAACAGAGGTCTCCTCAAGTCAGCCTTGGCATCGTTTTCTCCTCTCAGTTAATTTTCCGTGTTCAGTTTGGAGGTGCTGAAAGGAGAGCAAAGAACCCCAGGTGCACAGAAACCTCCTGGTCCCGGTGATTCAAAGTGGGGCAGTGGAGATGTGACAGTCGGAGGGGGAAATGTTCCAAGGAAATAGGGAATGGGATCAGGAATAGGGTCGGAAAGGAGTGGCTGGGTCACAGAGTTCCACCTTGCTCTGTAGGCAGCCACCTCGAGTTAGTCCTCAGCCCAGGCTCAAACCAGTCCAGCTCGAAGCCAGCAGAGCCAGAGCTCGGTACTTGATCCCAGCCTAAATCTCGGGATTAGGGATGTGTTTTCCATGAAGGTGATGTCACCAAGTCACCACCATCCCTTCCTTCACCCAGAGCCTCTTTTTCCCATCCCTCCCATTTGATCCATCCTCTCCCCATGGTTGTCCTTCCCTTTCCATTTCCGTGCTCCCGTCAGCTCTGCACATCCCTTTTTACCTTTTCAGCCCAATTTTCCCACTCTTCAATCCAGGTTTCACCCCTCACACAGCCCAGGGCCCCTCTCTCCGTGCTCCACACCCATCCCAGCACATCATTCCCTTTCCTTTGGCTCTTCCCTCTCCCCGGAGCTGTGCAGTGACACCAGGTCCAGCTGTCATCCCTCTCTCTGGAGCTCCAGACTGTCCCAGTTCAGGCCAGCTCATGGTGGCACTGGGGTCACCCGGTGTCCTCTTTGTCCCTTCTCCCCATTCCCCTTCCAGCTGCTCATCAGCTTTTGGGCAGCCCCGCATTTCCTTTCCTGTTTTGCACTTCCCTGCTCCAGCCATCCAATCCCTTCCATGTCCTTCCCATCCTCATCTCCTGCTCGTTTAGATGAAATTCCTTGATTTCTCTCCCTGAAGATGCTCCTCATTGTCCCTGACACATCCACCTTCCTTGCCTGAATTCCACCTCTGCTCTGGGATCATCGGATCCATCCCCTTCCTCATTTTCAGCATTTCCAGGGACATTTTCTTCCTTTTTTTCCACCTAAATCCTCTCCCAGGTGGAGCTGGGAACCAGCATTTTTTAGGGATCAGCACCAGACCACTTAAGCTCAAGGACCACGGCATTTTTGGGGGAGATAAATTAATGATCACCTCTTTTTGGGTGGTCAGACCTCCTGCTCCTCATGCCAGGAGCCAAACCCTTGGAAGAGAAACCCCCATGGCTGCAATGTTTGAATTTCCTGGGATTTTATCCTGCGAAGGCCAAAACAGCAGCACCGGGGAGGAAAAAATGAGTAGGGGGTGATCCAGACAGAGAGAAATGCTGGGAAAAGAGAGTGATGCTCCCTCAGAGTTACTGGGATTTTTGGCGCTCATAAATTTCACCAATAAATAAATTTCACTAATCATAAATTTCTGGTTTTGGGGTAACGCTCTGGAAAAGAAGGGAAATGTTAAAAAAACAAAGGGAAGTGACCCTGAAGTGCCGATTTCTGGTGTAAATCCATGTCCTGTGGCATAGTGGGGATGCTTCTGTGGAAAAAAAAGGAGGAGCTGAGAAGTGCCAGAAACTGGTGGCAAGGGGCCAAAAAGATTCGACAAAATTAGGGAACCAAGTTTTTTCAGTATCTTCAGGAAAAAAGAGAACATCTGATGCAAAAACTCCAGATGAGGAGCTGGCCCCACGCATCCTCACTCCTGTACAGATTGGCACCGTCATTTCCTTCCTTCCTAAAGCTGCCAGACATTTTTGGGTTTCCTTTTCAGCAGAATTTTTGGCCGTTTCCTGGGCGCCAACTCCTTTTTTTCCTTGTTTTATGAAATATGGAAGAAGGCCGCGCTTGTGTATTATCCCTGTGCTCATAATAGGCATTAATAAATAAACCCCTGGAAGATGTCAGGGATGTTTAGGAGATAAAACCCCTCCTATTGTGGGGCTTTTTTTGTGTTTAGAATCCGTGCCACATCAAGGCGTTGGAACTGCAGTGGGAATCTGTTCCCTTTCTCATGACTTTGTGGATGGCTGCGGCGCTTTATGGAATTCTCCAGCGCTCGAGAATAAAAGGCAGAGCTGTGTTTCCACGCAGGAATTCGGGAGTTGGAGATGAAAAGTTGAGTTAAAGTTCGGAAATAACTTGGGGTTTTGTGATGCAGAAGGAGGTCGGTGCAGCCCTGATATTCCAGGATGGAGAGGGCACTTCCAGAGGGGCTGGGAGAGCCACTGAGGAGGTGGGAATGCTCCCACATCTTGGAAGTTCCGGGAAAATAACAAAATGGAATCGTTAAAGTGGGAAAAATCTCCAAGATTGAGTCCAGCCTTGGACTGAATCCCAGCACATCCTGAAGTGCCCCATCCATGTGGGTTTTGAGCTTCCAGGGATGGGGACTCCACTCCTTCCATGGGAATCTGCTCCAATGTTTGACCGCTCAGTCAGTGAAGGAGTTTTCCCTGATATCCAACCCTGACCTCTCCAGTGGAGGTGGAAAAAGGAGATGATGAGGCAGAGGCATCCAGGGAAGTGGGGCGTGGAGAAATGCCCAGGATTTTCTGGCATTGGATGCTCCCGTTAGACCTGGCATGAGTTAAAGACAGATGTTGATCCATCACAGCTTGGACTCGATGGCCTCGGAGAGCTTCTCCATCCTCAAGGATTCAGTGATTCCAGAGATCTCCCAACTCTTCCCAATTTCTGCCTTTTCTCCCTCAGAATTACTGAGGTATTTCAGCAGTTTAACGCAACCCCTTTTCCGTGATTTTTCCTGGAGCTGCAGCTATTTCAGGAGTCTGTGACAAGAGCCTGACCTCCCCAGCTCAGGCAGAGCCCAAATCCCTGCCTGGTGGAAAACTGGGTTGAGAATGGGCAGGAATTATCTGCAATTCCTTAAAACCGGGGTTCCTTCACTCTCACTTCTGATTAATGTGCTTAAAACTTGTCTCACTTATCCCTCTCTGTATCCCATTGTTCCCTCCCTGGATGGGGGCTTTGTACGAACACACTTTAATTACTTTTCTAATTAGTCAGCAGCCAATCAGTGCTGAGATGCTGCTTGCCCTGACTGAAATCTTCGCTGGCTTTTTTTGTGGATTATACACAACTCCTCATTAACTTTTCCAAGTGTAATTAAATCTCTCTGCTCATTTTTTGCCTTCGCCCCTCCAGGATCACTCCTCGCTAATTCTCCTTGGGATATTAATCCAGATGACATCACTAAACCTCGTGTTTTTTAGAGGAAAATGCGTTTGAGAAAGCGAAGTTTTGTGGCAGCTTTTTTTCCTGGTTATTTTTAAAGGAGCCTCCTTTCTGCCCTGCTGAAAATTCGTTGAAAAGAAATCGACAGTGATCGGAAATGCAAATTTCAGGTGGCTGAAGGAGTTTAAACAAAGTTAAGATATTATTACTGCTGATTCTGAATTTTTGAATAGGAAATGAATCTTTTTAAAATAATGTTTTAAGTTGAAAACTGAGAAGTTGTTGACCTTTTGTGGTAAGGATGTTAGAAAACATCACTGGAACTTGATCTTAAATTCAAATTATCTTCTCCTGGTGGCCTTTCCCTGACCTTAAAAAGCCATTTCCAAAGAGTCCGTCATCGATGGGACTCCTTTAACAATCCCTTCCTTAGGTTTTTGGGATTTCACTTCCATGAAAATGTTCTCAGTCTTTATTTACAGACAATTCCCATCTTCCATGGCCTCCTGATGGTGTCTTGCAGCTCTTTGGTCACTCCCTGTTTTTTCTGGAATGGTGTGCGGGGATTTAGTGGTGGCATGAGTGGGAGTCACATGGATAAACATGGAATAACACGTTAATGGGATAAACATGGAATAACACGTTAATGGGATAAACATGGAATAAGGTGGATAAACCCTCCAGCAGAGCTTTGGGAATGAATCCCCACCCCTCTGGATTCTTTGGGACACAGAACCCCGTGAAAAACACTTGGAATTTCAGTTTATCCCTGAAATTTGCCGTTTCTTCTTTTTGTGCCTTACCTGGATCTGCTCCCACATCTGAGGATTTATGGAAATTGCTGATGCTGCTTTGTGCTCCCAGATCTTTTTCCTTTTGGAACATGGGATTATCCAGCTGTTCTTCCACCTCGGAGCACTTGGGTTCCACGTCCTCCTGTCTCCTGAGCAGGGACGAGACTGGAAAGCGAAGACAAAGCTGATATGGACACGAACGTTCCCATTTTTCCCTTGACAATGAAGCCCTTCAACAAATTTTTGGGAAGTTCCAAAGAGCCTGCTCATCATTTCATGGAATCGCAGAGTTGTCCAGGTCGGAAAAGCCCTCCCAGGGTCACCAAGTCCAACCATCAGCCAGCACCACCATGGCCGCCAAACCACATCCCCAGGTGCCACATCCACGTGGTTTTTTTAACACTTCCAGGGTTGAGGACTCCACCGCTGCCCTGGGAAGTCTTTCCCAGAATTTTACAGCTTTTTTGGAAGAAATTGTTCTCCATATCCAACAGAAACATTTCCTGCTGCGGTTTGAGGCCATTTCCACTCGTTTCCGTTGCAGGGTGTGAGGGGTCACATTTGCAGCTCTGCCTCAACATTTCAAGGGCCGAAGAATTCCACTAAAACCAGGTCCCCATGGAACAGCAGCCTCAGGACTGAGGTGCCACCTTCCTGTCCTTTGTCCCCACCAGGAGCCACCCCCTGGCTGTGCCGATTCCTTAGGGCTGGTCCCAAACTCCTCTGGAGTCAATGTCATGCTCTATCCCGACTTTCCCATATAAAAATTCCCATCCTGCTGCTGGTGGGATTCACCCAGGTCACCAAAAAGGGGCCTAAACTTGGAAAAGACTTTCTGTTCCTCTCCGTTTTCCTGGTTTTCCTCTCTCTAATCCAGGGTGTTCTCCTCCAACAATTCCCACACCTTCCCACTGGGAGATTTTTTAAATAAATCCACTTCTTGGGCTGCTTCCCTAAAGGATTCACTTAGAACCTAAAGAAATGTTGGGATTTTCCCTCTGGAATTTGCTCCTCCAGACCCCCATGTTGAGCCGCCCTCCAGGTGTGGAAAAGAAACATTCCAATGATTAACAATCCATTGCAGTAATTATTATTCTTTGTTTGGGAAAAAAAAAAAATCCCTTTCCCACTTTTAATTTCCCTGATTTTAGCTCCCAACTGCTGCTTCTTATCCTGCCTTTCTTCCCGAGATTAAAGCGTTTTTCCCCTTCTCCTCGTGGAAGTGCTCCCATGTTTATAACGTTCCCTCTCATTTTCTTCCTTTTGATGAACAAACCCGGCCGTTCCTTTGAATATTTTTCAAATAAGAAATTTTCTTGAACCTTTGAGTCCTCCTGGCAGTTTTCTCCTGGCTCTTCTCCAGCTTTTCTCCCATGAAAATAAAATTTAAAAAAAAATCTCTTCAGGCAGCTTCCAGCATGGATTTCTCCAGTGCAGCATCCAGAGGTTAAACATTCCCGTTTAATCACCCTCTGCCTGCCTTTCCCGGTGGATCCATGGATTTCTCAGCCATCCTGTTATTCCGGGAGCTGATGTTGCTCCTCGTGACACAGAAGGTCCTGGAGCTGTGTGGAAACGAGGAGGATTCCATAAAAAAATGGGTTTATTTTGTGTTCTTGAGTTCAGATTCTCTTATCAGAGTTGTTCTCCAGTCACAGCAGGAGTGGGAAAACTGTCCTGGAAGCACTGCAGCCTCATAAAATCATGGAATGATCCTTAAAGACCATCTGGCCCCAAACCCAGGGATTTAAGGTCCCTTCCAACCCAAACTGTTCCATGATTCGGTGCTAATTTAAACGAGATAAGGGCGTGGTCACAGGTTCCTGGTGAATATTGATGTGGTACAGGAGGACTTCTAAAATCTCTCTGATTTATTTGTGACTTCATCGTGAGAAGTTCTCTGCAAAGCTTTCAACAAGCCTGAAATTCCACAGATGGAATGGGATTCTCCAGGATTTTCTCCTGGTTTCCATGGTAAATCTGGTGTCTGGCTGAGGGAGTTTAATCCCAGGCTCACAGAGACTGGGGAGATTTTTGGCTGTGGCTACGACTCATTCCAGTTCAGCCCATTTGGGGTCTTCCTGGATCTTAATTCAGCCCATTTGGGGTCTTCCTGGACCTTAATTCTGCCCNTCTGCCCATTTGGGGTCTTCCTGGACCTTAATTCAGCCCATTTGGGGTCTTCCTGGCCCTTGGGATCTCCTGGCCCTCAGTTCAGCCCATTTGGGATCTCCTGGCTCTCAGTTTAGCCCATTTGGGACCTCCTGGCCCTCAGTTCAGCCCATTTGGGATCTCCTGGCTCTCAGTTCAGCCCATTTGGCATCATCCTGGTCCTTGTGCTTGGATCACTTTTGACCTTGACCGAGGAGGTGATGCTGTGGCACAGACAGAATGTGAGCCTGGATTTGATCCTCTTCCCCTGGAGTTTCTGCCCTGTTCAAAGTAATTTAGGACTGGAGTCAATGTCATGCTCTGGGATTTAAGGTCCCTTCCCTGAAAACCCCTTTGGAGCGATTCCCAGGATGTTCAGGGCAGGCTGAAATCCCCTGGACAGTCTTTGTGTGTCTCAGTGTCCAGCCCTGGGTGCAGGGCGAGGTGTGGAGTGAGTTCGGTTTGTTCTCAGCTCCGGGTGAGCCCTGAGCTCCTGCCCAGGACTTCTGGAGTGCCTCAAGCGCCACACCCAGGGGCTCTTGGAACACTTCCAGGGATGGGGATTCCACCAACTCCCTCTTTTCGTGCCGAGCAGGTTTGAAAAAGTTGCCAAGGGCAAAGTTTGGCACCCGAATTGTGCTGCTTTGATGGCTGCTCTTGATGAGCTTCGAGGTCTTTTCCAGCTCTAACGACTCCGCGATTTTTTTTCCCCACAACAAAACAAGTGCCAATCCAGTCTCCTGCTCTTTTCCATCTATCCCGTTTCTCCTGGCATCTTCGGGATGCTTTACACCCTGCCCCGAAGCCGTTGAGGTTTTTATGATGCCGGTATCTTGTTCTTTTCCCTTCGTGTTTGCTCTCGGAGACTCGACCGGGCGAAGATGTTCAAAGGGAGGGAGGGAATGTGCCGGGCGATGGTGAGACAGATAAACAAAGGGAGCTGGTGAATTATGCATATTCCTGAGCATTCACCTTGAGGAAGCAGCGGGATCTGGGGAATGGATGACTGGCAAAGACCTTGAAGAGCAGCTCTGTGGGACTTATTTATTTTTTTATCAGCTCAGTCTTCGAGGAAGATGAATTATCTGCCAGAAGAGCCTTGAGGGATCTGGGTTTATTCTCACTGTACAAGTTTGAGGACAATAAAGTGAGTCTGTTCTCCAGTGCTCCTGATGAGCTGTTCAAGGCACACCACGAGCAGGATTATCCAGCCTGGAGATGCAAATGAGGGCATTGCACAGCTCTCCCTGGATTTTGTGATCCTCATTAAGCCCAGGGGAAGAGTCGAGCTCTTGGATACTGATCACACCCAGCCAGGATCATCCACGGCCCTGGAACACCAATCCCTGAGGGCACCTGGAGTCAGAGAAGGGCTGGGCGGAACTGGTTATAAATATTCCGGAATCCCTGAGGTTGGAAAAGCCCTCCCAGCCCATGGAGTCCCAGCTGTGCCCAGTGCCCACCTTGTCCCCAGCCCAGAGCTCTGAGTGCCACCTCCAGCAATTCCTTGGGCACCTCCAGGGATGGGCACTCCAAACCTCCCTGGGCAGCTCCTTCCAAGGCCTGACCAACTTTTCCATGGGGAAATTCCTGCTGCTGTCCCAGCTGGGGCAATCCCACCACTTTCCTTTAAACATTTATAGTTTTTCGTGTTATTTTAGAGACTCATAATTGCAAATCTCAATTTAGAGCCGCTGTTAATCCTCAAACCTCAACACTCCCGTGCTGTGTTTGTATTTACATTTTGCT
>VZTA01011355.1:250-10383 GCA_013398855.1 Mohoua ochrocephala | reverse complement strand
GAGCGGCGCTGCTGGGCCGGAGATTGGCTGGGGGGTCCCGGCGAGCGGCGTTGGAGGGCGGGAGATTGGCACTGGGAGCGTCCCGGAGGAGCGGGCGAGGGGCACTGAGGGGCGGGCGAGCGGCGCTGCTGGGCCGGGGAGTGGCACTGGGACAGCGGGGAGTGGCGCTGGCCTGGCACGGGAGAAAAGGGGGGACACAGGGGATATAGTCCGAGTTAGCTCGGCGGCGTGGGAAATGGGGGAATTAATGTGGGAAATAATGTGGGAAATGTGGGAAATAATGTGGGAAATGTGGGAAATGGGCCTCAGCATCCAGGGGCAGCCTGGAGGGATGAGGCTGTGGGGACCCCCGGAGGGAGGGGTGATGCTGGTGGGGATGGATGGATCCAGGGATGGATTCTCCCAGGGATGGATTCTCCCAGGGATGGATTCTCCCAGGGATGGATATTCCCAGGAATGGATGCTCTTGGGATGTGGGATGATCCAAGGTGTGGATGCTCCTGAGGATGGAGGTTCCTGAGGTGGGAACATCCCAGGATGCTCCTCGGGCCAATGGTCCCAGGGATGATGGATGGATATTTTTGGGATGGGATGCTCCCAGGGATGAATATTTTTGGGATGTGATGCTCCAAGGTATGGATATTTTTGGGATGTGATGCTCCCAGGTATGGATACTCCCAGGTATGGATATTTTTGGGATGTGATGCTCCCAGGTACGGATACTCCCAAGTATGGATATTTTTGGGATAGGACACTCCCAGATATGGACACATTTGGGATGTGACACTCCCAGGGCAGGATGCCCTTGGGGACCGATACCCACAGGAGCTCATCCCCATCCACAGGACGAGGGTCCCCCTCCCCTTTTCCGGGTTTTTTGTGCCCCCCACCCCTGTCCAGCAGCCCCCCGGGCCCCCCTTACCGCCGTTGAGGCTCTTTTCCTGCAGCAGCGCCCGCAGGATCTGGCTCTGCAGGGAGCTGAGGTTCCGCAGGCGGCACAGCTCCTCCGTCAGCTCCGTGTAGGCCAGCGCCAGGTTCACCCTGAGGGGGAAAAGGAAACCCGGGATCGGTGGGATTCGGTGGGGAGAAATCCTTCGGTAGGGGTGAAATTCTTCAGCTGGGATTAAATCCTTCAGCTGGGGTGAAATCCTTCACCTGGGATTAAATACTTAAATTGGGATTAAATCCTTCACTTGGGATTAAATCCTTCACCTGGGATTGAATACTTCAACTGGGATTAAATCCTTCAGTTGGGATTAAATCCTTCAGTAGGTCTTGATCTCCTCCCTGGAATTTTGGTTGTTTTGAATTTGGGTTTTTTTTAATAAATACAACTGGAAAAGGTTCAGTGCGACTGCCTGGCTGGTGCTCCCAGCATTCCTCTAGGAAATTCCTAAGGAAATAATGACCCAAGGTTTAAAACAAAAAAAAAAAGCCACCTCGGGGTGTCCGAAATTCCCTCTCTCCACTCCCGGCCGACACCACGGCATCCAAAGGGGACACGGCGGCTCCGAGGGTGACACAGCCCCAGAACCAACTCAAAACCAACCCAATTCCAGGTTTTTAACTCAAAAGGCAAAAGTTGTGGCCGCTCATCGAGAGCAGCCGGGAGCATCCAGGAGGGGGCGGGTGCTGCTCCCCCCCCCCCCCCGCCCTCCGCCCCGCTCCGGGCTCTTGGAAGCGCTGCCAAAATCATCAATATCTGCCCCAAGTTGGTGTCGCTTTCGGAGCCGGGATTGTCGGGCGGGGAGGCGAAGGGAGAAGGGCCCCGCGGGGCCGGAGCTCGGCGCGGTCCCGCTGAGCCGTTGTGACACCGCGGGGACCCGGAGCCGCCGCTCGTAACCGCGGCTGACAGCGCTGGGCCGGGCCGAGCCCCCCGGGCGGAGAGCGGAGGAGAGGTGGGAAAGGAGGAGCGGGAGGAGAAAGTGAGGAAAAGGATGGGAAGGAGGGAAAGGGTGTGGAGAGAAAAAGGGGGGAGGGATGGAGGGGGGTAGGGGGGAAAGGAAGGAAAAGAAAATAGAGAGGTAAAGGAGAGGAGGAAAAGGAGGGAAAGGAGGAAAAAGAAAAGAAAAAGAAGGGAAAGAAGGGAAAGAAGGAAAAGGAAAAGTAGGAAAAGGAGGAAAAGAAGGAAAAGGAAAAGTAGGAAAAGGAGGAAAAGAAGGAAAAGGAAAAGGAGGAAAAGGAGGAAAAGAAGGGAAAGAAGGGAAAGAAAAAGGAGGGAAAGAAGGGAAAAGGAGGAAGGGGAGGAAAAGGAGGAAAAGGAGGAAAGTGAGGAAGAGGAAAAGAAAGAAAAGAAGGGAAAGAAGGGAAAGGAAAAGGAGGAAAAGGACGAAAAGAAGAGAAAGGAAAAGGAAGAAAAGGAGGGAAAGAAGGAAAAGAAGGAAAATGAAAAGAAAAATATACGAAGAAAGGGGAGGAAAGGACGAAAAGAAGGAAAAGAAGAATATGGTGAGAAAGAGAAGGAAAAAAGAAAAGAGAAGAAAAAGAAAATAGAAAAGGAAGAAAGAGGAGGGAAATAAATAAAAGTAGGAAAAGAAGGGAAAGGTGGAAAAGGAGAAAAAGGAGGAAAAGGAAGAGGAGGAGGAAAGAGAGGAAAAGAAGGGAAAAGGAAGAAGGAAAAGTAGGAAAAGAAGGAAAGAGAAGAAAAAGAACATAGACGGGGAAAAAAAGAAGAAAAGAGAGAAAAGAAGAAAAAAGACCAGAAATAAAAAGAAAAAAAAGAAAACAGAAGAAAAAAGAAGACAAAGAAAGAGACCCCCCAGTGCCTCTCCTGCCTCAGTTTCCCCCGTGGCCCATCGTGGGACCCAGGGGATTCCCGCTTTCTCCAGCCCCACCACTGGCTCCCTAAACCCTGGGATCCCCTAAATCCTGGGATCCCCCGAATCCCCCCCAAAATCTCACCGAGGGCACGGAGGAAGCACCAAAACTGCAGCCCCGGGGAGTGACAACCCCCCAGGACCCCCTCGTGCCCCCCAAGGGCCCCCCCAGGAGCCTTTTGGGGAGGGTTGGTGCCATGGGAAGGACACGAGGGAGGGTCCCGGTGCCCCCCACCCCCAAACCCCCGCTGTTTTGGGGAAAAATGTGGGGTTTTGATTAAAAAAAAACAACCAAATAAGCCTCGGGAACAGAGCAGCCCCAAATTCTCAACGGCTCCGGAGGGACCCTCAGGATCCTCGACGGTGTCCTGTCCCCCAGACCCCCCCAAAAACCCGGGGGGGACACAGAGGATGTCACCTTTGTGTCCCCCAGACCCCTCTTTGCTGCAGAGCTGGAGGAGCCAGGGGAGGGGACAGGGCCCGGCATTGGCACACAAGGGTGCGAGAGTCACCAAAACCCACAAAATTCCCCCAAAAACGCAGGGTGGGGAAGCGGGAGGGGTGGTCTGAGCCCCTCCCTGCCCTTTCCAGGGCTTTCCTCGAGATTTGGCTCCCGGTTTTCCCGGGGAGGGAGAACAAGAGGGAATGACCTCGAGCTCAGAAATCCCCGCTCCCCCCCAAAAAAAGTCTAAACCTCAGAAAAGAAACCAAAAAAAATACCCAAAAAAGAGGAAGATCGGGACGCGGGGGGACCCCCGCCCCGCGAGCAGAGCGGCAGAAGCACCAGAAAAAATCACCCGGAGATGGAAAACGCCGATAAGGCGCTTTTCACACCCAAAAAAAAAAAAAAAAAAAAAACCAAAACAGAGGGGGGGAGAGACGGGGGGAAAAAAAAAAAAAAACCCAAACCAGTGGCGGAGAGAAGCAGGTGACAAAAAAAGAGCTGAGTCGGCAGGAAAAGAGCGCGCAGGGAAAAGCTGTGCCCGGGGAGGGGGTGAGGAAAGGGCCCCGCCTCAGTTTCCCCATCGATTTTGGGCTTCGAAATAAAGATTTTTGGCGCTTGGGAAATGTTTAATGGAGAGGTTCGGGAGGTTTGATTTCCCCGGGTGTTGTGGGAAAGGGGTGAAAGGGGTCGGGAGATGGGATTTTATGGAACCTGAGCTCGGGAGATGGGATTTTATGGAACCTGAGCTCGGGAGATGGGATTTTATGGAAATAAAGGGAATTAAGGAGGGGAAGGGTGGGGAGGGACACAGAGGGGGGTCCTTTCCCCCCCCTCCCCATTTCGGGATGTGCGGCAGAGAGCCGGGAGCCCCCCAGGGATGGATCCAGCCCCCCTCCCCCGGATCCCCACGTTCTGATCTGCAGCAGCGCGACAGGAAACGGCAACAGCGCCCAACACCTCTGGAAAAGGAGGGGATGGATCCAGCTCCCCACAACAACACCCCGGCACCTTCCCGGCCCCGCCGTGTCACCTTTTATCTGTCCACAGCTCGGTCTCGCTGCCCGGGAGGGGCGGGCACCGAGTCCCGCTGCCGCTTCCCGGGGTGGGGACGGCGGGGGAATGAGGCCAGCGCCGAGTTAAAGCGGGGACACCGCGGGGACACCGAATCGGGGACACCGCTGGGGGTTTAAGGGGTCCGGGGACACCGAATCGGGGACACCGCTGGGGGTTTAAAGGGTCCAGGGACACCGCCTGGGTGCCACCGTGAGCCCTCGGGGGTTTAAAGGGTCCGGGGACACCGCGGGGACACCGAATCGGTGCCACCTCTGGGGGTTTAAGGGGTCCAGGGACACCGCCTGGGTGCCACCGCTGGGGGTTTAAGAGGTCCGGGGACACCGAATCGGTGCCACCTCTGGGGGTTTAAAGGGTCCGGGGACACCGAATCGGGGACACCGCTGGGGGTTTAAAGGGTCCGGGGACACCGTCTGGGTGCCACCTCTGGGGGTTTAAAGGGTCCGGGGACACCGAATCGGTGCCACCTCTGGGGATTTAAGGGGTCCGGGGACACCGAATCGGTGCCACCGTGAGCCCTCGGGGGTTTAAAGGGTCTGGGGACACCGCCCCCGCCCCGGTGCCACCGTGAGCCCTCGGGGGTTTAAGGGGTCCGAGGACACTGCCCCCGTCCCGGTGCCACCGTGAGCCCTCGGGGGTTTAAGGGGTCTGGCCACGGTCCCGTCTCCCCACAGCTCTCCCTGGATTTGGGGTATTTTGACTCCAAGCCCCAAATCCCTGGGCTCGAAGCGTCCGTCCCAGTGGCCGGGGGTGCCCGGGGAGCCCCCAGAACTCGTGGCTGCCACAAAGGGGACACCGGGAGGTGACAGCGAGGGACAGAGGAGGGACCTGCCCACAGCGCTGGCACCGAACAGCGGCCAAAGAAAACGTTCCGAGGGGGGTTTGGAGCAGATGGAGATGGAGCAGCGGCTCCCGGGAGCCTGGGAATGCTCCCGGGGCTGCCCGGGCTGGGATGCGGTTGGGATGGATCCGTGCCCGGTGGTTTGGGGCCGCACGTTGGGCACGGATCGGTGCCACGGGGGTGGCGCGGATCGGGGCCGCACGGAGACGCTCGGTGACCCTCGGTGCCACTGGGTGCCGCTCGCTCGGCAGCCGCGAGCCTTCAGTGCCCTCTGGAGGCAGCGCCGAGCCGGTACCGGGCACTGGGAACCGGGCAATGGGCACCGGGAACCGGGCACCGTGACAATGCACTGGGAACCGGACACCGGGAACCGGGCAATGGGCACTGGACACCGGGCACCGGACACCGGGCACCGGGAACCGGGCACCGGGCACCCTGACAATGCACTGGGAACCGGGCACTGGGAACCGGGCACCGGGAACCGTGATAATGCACCGGGAACCGGGCATCGGGCACCGGGCACA
Source organism: Mohoua ochrocephala (assembly GCA_013398855.1). Taxonomy (NCBI): domain Eukaryota; kingdom Metazoa; phylum Chordata; class Aves; order Passeriformes; family Acanthizidae; genus Mohoua; species Mohoua ochrocephala. The sequence continues at coordinate 4,686 of VZTA01011355.1, read as the reverse complement.
CGGCACAGGGCACTGTGACAATGCACCGGGAACCGGGCACTGGGAACCGGGCACCGGGAACCGGGCAATGGGCACCGGACACCGGACACCGGGCAGCGGGACAATGCACCGGGCACCGGGCACAGGGCACCGAGAACCATGATAATGCACCAGGAACCGAGCACCGGACACCGTGACAATGCACCGGGAACCGGGCACCGGGCACTGGGCACCGGGCACCAGGCACCGGGCAATGGGCACTGGGCACCGAGAACCGGGAACTGGACACCGGGTACTGGGCACCGGGAACCGGGCAATGGGCACCGGGAACCGGGCACCGGGCACCGGGACAACACTCGGCACCCAGCACCGGGCACCCCGCGCCCTCAGCCCCGCTCAGCTCCAAACCCCCGGGGGGGTGCAGCGGGTGATTTTGGGGTGCGGGACCCCCCCCACTGCAGGGAACCCCCCCCCCGGGACCCCGCCCGACGGTGTGGGCACCCCGAGTGTGATGTTCCAGCGCCGGTCCCGTGTGTCCCCACCCCTCCCAGCTCCCCCAGCCCTCGCCCCAGTCCCCTGGCAGCACTTACTGGTCGTCGCCCACCTTCTTCACCCAGGCCATGTCCCTCTCCGACTGCTCCTGGGGACAGCAGACCCCCCGTGAGCACCGGGACCCCCACCCACCGAGGGCAGGAGGGATCCTATGGGGTCAGACCCTGCTCCCAAACACCCCTCAGCACCCAAACCCCACCCACCGAGGGCAGGAGGGATCCTATGGGGTCAGACCCTGCTCCCAAACACCCCTCAGCACCCAAACCCCACCCACCGAGGGCAGGAGGGATCCTATGGGGTCAGACCCTGCTCCCAAACACCCCTCAGCACCCAAACCCCACCCACCGAGGGCAGGAGGGATCCTATGGGGTCAGACCCTGCTCCCAAACACCCCTCAGCACCCAAACCCCACCCACCCGGGCCTGGGGGCGGTCCCCAGGGCCGGCCCTGCCCCGTACCTGCTCCCGGGTGTCCTGCAGGTGCTTCAGCTCCGCCTGCAGCCTCTCGCCCTCCGCCTTGAGATGCTCCTCGCGGTGCTGGGCGCGCTGGTTCTCCTGTCGCGCCGCCTCCAGCTCAGCCTCCAGCCGCGCCGGCGCCTCCAGCCCGCGGCTCTGCCAGCCCCCGGCGCGCTCCAGCACTGCGGGCACCGCACGCCTCAGCCCCCGGCACCGCCGCGGGGGTCCCGGGGTGGGCGTGGAGGGGTGGGGAAGGGGCGACTCACCGTGACTGAGCCCGGGGTTGGGGTGCAGCGCGATGAAAGGCACGTCCTGGGTGCCCAGCCCGGGGAAGGCGCCGCCGTCGCGCTGCCGCAGCTGCTGCTCCAAACTCCGGATGCGGCTCAGGTGCGTCTCCACCAGCGCTCGCTGCACGGGGAGGGGACAGGGGTGAGCCCCGGCCGCGCACAAGCGGAGTTTGGGGTCCCTTTTGGGGTCCCACTCGCCGGGGTTCATCCTGCCTCCAGCCCGGCACACCCGGATTTTGGGGTGTTTTTTCTGTGCGGGACTGAACGCATCGTTTGAGTGACGGTGGCACGGCAGGAGCGGCTCCCTGGCTGCCAGAACATCATTCCGGATGGGAAAGGGCAGCCAGGGATGCCCGGCCGACCCTGGCACCAGCACCCTGGAGCCGGGAGCATCCCTTGGCAGGGCGGGAGCGGGAAGATGGATAAATCTGAGCCATGTTCATCCCCACGAACCCCAACGTGGCCGAAACGCGGCCGAGAAGCCACGACCCCCGCCCAGGGCCGCATCCCCAAGGATGGGGACACCCTGGGCCCGGAAGGGGACAGCGCTGTCCCTCCCCAGCACCCACCATCTCTCCCAGCTCCGTCTCCAGGTCGGCCTTCTCCACGCACAGCTTCTCGTACGCCTGGATCATCTCCTCCAGCTGCTCCTCCCGCTCTTTGCTCTTCTGCAGCTGCCGGGGGGAAGGTGGAGGGGGTGTGGGGGTGGGTGAGCAGCTCGGGGACCCCCTCCCCAGCCTCCCAGACCCCCCGTTCCCCGCTCACCTCGTGCTGGAACTGGNGCCTTCTCGCTCTTGAGCAGCGAGGTCTCCTTGGCCTCGTAGAGGGAGAAGATGTGCTCCTCGCCGAACTCGCCGATCAGGGGGTACTGCAGGGCAGGGGGTCAGCGGGGTCCCCCCTGGCCCCACGAGCCCCCCTCGAACCCCCCCGACCCCTCACCTTGACCTCGTACATCTTGAGCCGGCGCTTGAGCGTGGAGTTCTCCCTCTCCAGCCCCGTGAGGCGGTTCTTGATGTCGTCGTAGGCGGTGATGAGGGCGAAGTGCGAGGCCGAGCACATCTCGCCCGACAGGTCGGTGTTGGGGCTGTCCAGCCAGTCCTCGTCCGGCCCCAGCGCCTCCTGCGTCAGGATGCTGATGTCGTCCTCGAACATGGAGTCCATGTCGTGCCTGGAGGGACACCGGAGGCACAGCGGGTGGCACCGGGCCGGGCTGGGCCGGGGGGACCCCGGGGTGGGATCCAGGCTGGGGCAGGGGGAGCCCAGGTGGGTCAGAGAGAGCTCAGCCTCTCCCGGTGGCAGCGGGTGACAGAGGAGGGACAGCTCCAGGAGCTGCCACCAGCAGCGGCTCCAACCCCACCCTGTCCCCTGGGGTGACAAGGGGACATTGGCCACACCATCACCTCTGTCCCCGCCGGGAAAAGGGGGGGACGGAGGTCCTGACAACCCCCCCCTCCCAAGCCTCCATCAGGATGAGGGAGGGAGCAGAGAGCACCCCCGGCCGAGCCCCCCGGGGTGGGACACGGTGACTTTCCTGGCGTCCCCTCCCGGGAACGAGCACCAGAAATAGCGTCCGGTGCCGCTGCCTCCCGCCCCGTGCCGCACGCGAGCTGCTTCCCGGCCTCCCACGCCTCGCTCAGCCGTGCCCTAAATACCGGCGCTGCCTCTCACCCCCCCGGGAGCCACCTGGCTCCCGGCACCGTCCCCAACCCCTCCCGGGGGACCCCATCCCGCCCGTCCCGCTCTGCCGCAGCGCTGGCCCCCGTACGGAGCTTTGGGGTGGCCGAGGCTCCCGGAGCCGCTGTCTCCGGTGGCTCCCGGGATGTTTCCCGGTGGGAAAAGCGTCTGGAGCGGGCGCAGCCCACTCTGGCAATGTCCCCTGTCCCAGTCGGGGACCCCCGCGGGCAGCGGGGCCGCCGCCGGGCACGCGCAGCCCGGGCGGCTTGGCAGACATCTGGGAGCCACCGCCGCACAAATAATTCATGGCACAAAGCTGGGAGAGGGAGGAGAGATCTGCAGGGTGACGGCGGGGGGGGGACGGGACAGCACGGCCCCCTCGAGCCACCGCTGGAGCCTGGGGACAGCCCGGCCCCGCTGGTACCCCCAGGCCGGGGGGTCCCGTGGGCAGTCGGGGGCTGCCGCAGCCTCGGCCGGGACGCGGAGAGTAAAACAAGGACAGACCCCCAGCGCTTCGACCCCTCCAAGGGTCGTAAACCCAGCCCCGGGGCGGTGACAGAGGGGACAAACCTCTGCTCGGGCAGGGAGGGCACCGCCATGGCCCCCCTGGGGAAACTGAGGCACCCCCAAAGCCAAGAGGAGATCCCCCAAGCTCTGGTAACCCCCCCAAATTAAGACCCCTCGGTGCCAGAGGAGGGGACAGGACCCTCTCTGTCCCCAACACGCAGAGCCTGGAGGCAGCTGCGTGTCCCCAACCTGGCTCAGAACTCCCCGGGCCGTCCCTGCTGCTGCCCAGATTGCCGTGCCTCAGTTTCCCCGCCCCGCTGGGACACCTGCCTTGCAGCGGGCCCCAGGCGTGGGGCGAAGCGGCGCGGGCTGGGCAGGGCTGCGGCGCGGGCACGGGCGTGTCACAGGCGTGTCACAGGCGTGTCACAGGCGTGGCACAGGCGTGTCACAGGGGTGGCACAGGGGTGGCACAGGCGTGGCACAGGCGTGTCTCAGGTGTGGGAGCTCCGGACATCGACCACGAGAGGATCAGCGGGAGCTGGAGCTGCTCTCATCGGATTCCCGGCAGGGTCCCCACGGCACCGCCGCTCCCTCCGCGCTCCCGGCCCCTCCTCGAGGCNAAAAAAAAAAAGGAAAAATGGGGAATGGGGCTGCAGCTCCTCGGGACTGGGACACTGCGGGAGGGCTCGGCCGGCTCAGCGCTCCGGTGGGAATGGGGACGGGAATGGGGACGGGAATGGGAATGGGGACGGGAATGGGAACGGGAATGGGGATGGAAATAGGAATGGGAATGGGATGTGCCAGGCTGTGAGTGCTGCCGGGCCGCTGGGTTGGGGACAGGGCCAGCGCCACTGCCCGGCCCCCCAAACAGCCCTTGGGGGGGTCGGGAGGATGCGCTCGGTAGGACCCGACCCAGGGCAGCCCCCCCGCGGCCACGCACCCCCTGCCCCGACCCTCGGTGGCCCCCTCCTCATTGCTGGGA
>VZTA01011353.1:0-11225 GCA_013398855.1 Mohoua ochrocephala | reverse complement strand
GGGGCTGCTCCGGCCGGGCCGGAGGCTGCGGCAGGCGCTCGAGCAGCTCTCGCCTCACCCGCTCTGGGTTTTTCCCTCAGCGCATGGCCAGGGTGCCTCTGAGCACACGTCCCCGAAATGAAGCTCAGGCTGGGGTCAGATGCCAGCCCGAGCGGGCGGAGGCCATCGGAGCTCTCGAGATGATCGCTCCGAGGCTGCCATGCCGGAGTTCCAGGAAAGTTCCCCAGCTCCTCTCTCTTGACCCTCTTGAAGATCAGACCCTTTAGCCCCTACGCCACCGTAACTGCTGGCACCTGCTGCTGTGCCAGCTGCCAACGCTTTCTGTTCTGCCGCTCCACCAGCCAACCGACAGCACGCAGCCGGCTACAAAAAACTGCCTACAGACAGATGTCAGAAAGTCACTCATTTGCAAAGGCAGATTGACTTTTTGTAGTTTTTGTCTTATTTCTTTTCCCATGCAGGGTGGACCACTGTTCTTGTAAATCCCAATTTTTTTGCTTCTAGCTGCATGCTTTTTTTAGACTGCTCTGAGGGGAGCCAGTTCTTCCTCAAGCGTGTTGGGGCCGGGAGCGAGGACATCAGTTATATCCTGGTGAGCACCATTTCAACACAGGCTCCCAGATGAACTGCACTGGCAGTTGGGAACTGTTCTGGACTTTGGAATTGCACTGGGGGTGCTTGGGGAGTGTTCTTAAACAAGGAAGACCCTGAATATAGAGCAGTGTGAGGCACCCCAGCCCTCCTGTCCGAGAAGTGGTGAAACCCTGCGCCGCGTCGCTTCCCTCGAGCCGCCCTCTCAGAGGGAATCTGCGGCCTTCCTGCAGCGTCCCTGGCCACCGGGGTTGGCCACTGCTGGCAGGAGCTGGCTGCTGTTCGAGCTGTGCAGTCCTTCCCGAGTGGGGAAGGGGGCTCGCAGCTGGCTGCTGGGTTAGCGCCGGAGGCAAAGGAGGAGAGAAGGGCTCCCTGCTTTCGTTCCAGTAATGGGTTTATTCCTAGAGGGTCCAGGGGCAGGGAAAAGCAAAATTCAAGGAAGGTTCAGGGTTATAAAGGGGGACAAATCAACCAATCACAAAACAGCAAACATCTGAGGGACAACCAGAGTAACAAATAGGGAAGGAGGGAGGAGGGATTAGGGAAGGATAAACCAACAGAACATCGAATAAGGGCGAAGATTCCAGAACCTAATACATATGGAACAAGGAGATAAATATTCAACTTAAGGGGGAAATACACGCATCGGGGACATAAGAAACAAGGGGTTGTCGGGAGATCACCCGAACTTTAACAGGGATTCTCTTCCTTTGAGAGTTCCCACCACTGAATGGGCAGAGCCCGATGTGCACCAGTGCTCCACAGCCCCTCAGAGGGCTGAGTCACCCCAACAACCCTGAGCATGGGCAGCTCAAACAATGACTTCAAACAGTAAAGGACATGAAATTCTAAAGCTTCTGGAACTTCTGGGAAAATACTTCTGGGTCGTGTTTTCCTTGCACTTCTTTGTCATATTTCTCCAGTTGTTTTATTAGCAGTATTCCACTTAGACGACTGAGGAGCTCCTGCTGTTTCGGTGAAGAAGCCACTACTTCTATTTTCATATCATCCCAGGCAATCTTTGAGTCATGAAAGTAATGCTCAGACTGTGGATGCAACTCTTCCAATTCTTCCACCTGTTTGAAAAGGCAGTTTTACTTACATGCCAAGGTTACCTGGTTCTGAGCATCACTATTGGTATTATGCCTAAGGAACAGCCCTGCTACAGTAGTATTAGCAGACAGGACAGCCAGGTGAAGGGCAGTACCGCTGTCAGTGTCTGCCAGATTTGGGCTGCACCACGTTCTAGCAGAATAGCCACACATTCTTCTTGCTGGCACTGTAGTGCCCATACTGCCTTTCCTGTTCTGGCCCATCGATGCTGACTGTCTTCAGATATCAGTGCCTCCGCCTCAGCCAGGCCAGGTTGCTGCGAGCAGCTTCACGGTGCAGCCTGCCCTGGACCTTCTCACTGAGCTTGGAGGCACCAGTGGCGGCGGCACAGGGCTGCCCTGAAGGACTGCTGAAGGGCAGTGGCTGCTGCTTCTTGCTGAGGAGCCCCTTGGCACTCTGCATGCTTTTGTGCATGCTGTGTTGTACACCGCATGGCAGGTATGGATCTGCTGTGCTGGCGGCTGCTGCTCACCTCCTGCACAGAACCACAGGATGACGACTATGGTGCTCTAGTCCAAGTCCTTTTGTGTAACAGGGTTTCCTGGAGTTAGTTGCCCTGATCCCCGAAGGCTGGCCTTTCTAGGAAAGACAAAGGCCAAGAAGGCATTCGGTACTTCTGCTTTTACACTTTCTGTGTTACCATGTCCCCCATCTTGTTAAGCGATGTGGCCACAGTTTCCCCACTTTGCCTTCTGTCACCTACATGCTCAAAGATGTCCTTCCTGTTGTCTTTGGTGTTCCTGGCCTGATTCAGTTCCATTTGGGCTTTAGCTTTCCTAATTTCACCCCTGGATGCTCAGATGAAGTTTCTGGTTACCTGGCCTTGTGTCCACCCTCTGTAAGCTTCCTTTTCGTGTCTGAATGAGGGGCAACCTGTTCAACCCATCCCTGTAGGCTTCCTGCCATTTTTGCCTTTCTGTTTGTTGGAATGGAACTCCCTTGAGCTTGGTGGAAGTGATCCTTGAATATTAACCATCTTTCTCAGGGGCCTCAGTCTCCAGGACCTTACCTCATGGGACTCTTCCCAGCAGATCTTTGAAGAGACTAAAGTCTTCTCTCCTGAAGTTCAGGGCTGTGAGTTTGCTTTTCACTGCCCTCTGTACCCTCAGTAACCCAGAGTCCACCATCTCATGGTCACTGCAGCCAAAAGCTGCCCTTTATTTTTCACATCCTCAATGAGACCCTTGTTAGTGAGGACAAGGCCCAGCAGAGTTTTTCTCCATGGCTGCTCTGCCACTTGGAGGAGGACGCTGTCATCAATGTACTCCAGGAATCTCCTGGATTGCTTATGTATTTTTGTTTTTGCCCTCCAACAGATACTGGTTGAAGCGCCACATCAGAACCAGGGCCTGGGAATATAAGGCTGTAGAGGGCTCTACTCTACTGTAGAGGGCCTGATTTGCTTGTTCTTCCTTTTCAGATGGTCTACAGCAGACAGATACTGTTAATGTCTCCTTTATCAGTCCTGTCTTTAATCCTAACTCATGAATTCTCATTTGGCTCCTCATCCATCCCTAGACAGAGTGCCATGCACTCCTGCTGCTCTCTCCCACAAAGGGCAGCATCTCCTGCTCACATACTCATCCCGTCCCTCCTAAAAAATCTGCATCCCTCCATTGCAGCACTCAAATGACAGGAGCCATCCCACTGTATATAAGAACCCAGAGCTCACTCAACGAGTTCCTCTAAGAAACTTATGGGGTTTTTTAATGTACCCCAAGTCAGACACACAGGATGAAATATCAACAAGATATTCCTCAAGGGGTCAAAACAACAGAAACTTTACGGGCAAACTTCAGAAAATCAGGGAACTTTGGCAAAGTTTAAAGCAACACTCAATCAACATAAAGCATTTCACAAAGCATTAACTTAGCTCATTCAACTTAGCAAACTCCAAGCTCCTCCTCCATTTATAAGGTACTCAAAACCTTGAGAAGATGGAATTAGAAGAAAAAAGAGAGAAGAGATACAGAAAAGATCAGATATAGCTACAGCTCCTAGGTCCAGCAGTGTTCAGCTGATGGAAATTCCAAGAAGAAGTAGGGTCAAGATGTGCTTGCCTCATGTCCTGGGTTAAATACCCTTTGGCTTTCCTGGGCCCTTCCCCCAGGTGGGATTTCCAGTCATCTGGCCATTCAGGAGCTGAGTTAGGGGCTCCAGAGACTGAGTATGGAGCATTGCCTCGAGTAATTGGTGGTCACTGTGGGGGCTGGGCCAGAGGCTCTAGGGTGCGGGGTGTGCAGAGTAGTGCATTGCCTGACCAGGGCAAGACCCGATGTGCCCTTTTCTTCATACGCGTGCCCAAAATGTTTTGAGCCAGCAATCCTTCCAGTCTTTCACAGCTTGTTAGTACCGCTTTTGAGAAGTATATTGTAAAAATTTAAGGGCTTGATAACCAATACTTTTTGAAGCTAACCAGTGGGCCTTTTGCCCACTGCTAGGCAATTATATAATAAAAGTTAAGGCAATTATACAATAAAAGCACAAGAGTTCCTGACATGTGTCTGGTGTCTTTGTTCAGACTGATGAGAGAATTTACAACAAGCATCATGCCCCTACCAGTGGGTTGTGACACCCGCTTTGTGAGGTGTCTCACAACTCTCTCAAGCAGACGCTGATTTGCAGACAGGGTCCAGCAGTCACAGAATCCAAAACACAGTTTCCAAGGGCAGTTCTGCAGTCAGTACTCATTGTGCCTTGAGCAGGTTCTGTGGCACTGGGTGAGAGCAGCTGCTACGTGTTCCACAGGATCCCTTCGATGAGGGGTCCCGGGCAGGGCCAGACCCCTGCTAGCCAGCTGTTTCCCACCCAGGGCGATGGTGGCCAGCAACCATCCCGCACATCGTTTGGTTCAGGCGCCCCCAGAGGTTTAGGAGGTGGCTCTTCGGTGGACAACCATAGATGTTATTGTGCGGGGCCTCAGGGAAGAGAAGGTCCTGCATCAGCGTCCCAGGAACCAAGAGAGCGAACTTCTGTTCGGCTGGGGCTTAAGAGGGGGTCCCGAAGGGGGCGGGGTAATACAAAATAGCCAGCGGAGAGAGAGGGAGAAGGGGGCGGGTAATAAAAAACCAACCGATGGGGAGAGGGGCAGGAATGGGGGCTTTGGTTACATCTTGCAAAGGTACATGAATATTCATAAGAGTCGATGGGAGAAACTCTTACAACCAACCTGGAGGGGGGTTTCTTGGACCCAACCATGGTCCCTTGGTCTTCTGGGCACCCCCCTTACCAGTGCTGGTGGTTCAGCCATTGCAACAGAGATACTTGATTTGTCCTCACCCATCAGTGATTGAGGAGAATGCCATCAGGGCCCTCACCACCTTGACTACTGCTCCCAGAGCTCTGAAGTCACTATTGATACTGTCCAGGTTTCTTTTGTCTTCTTTTCCTTGATAACCCATCCTATCTGCAGGGAATGAGGTCATGGGAGCAGAGCTTGTCTCCTTCCCAGTCGCCTGTGTTGTGAGGGAGCAGAGCATCTCATCATCTCTCTTGCTTTCCTGATCATTCTTCTCTCATTAAAAATGTTTTCTTTAATCCAAACTATTCTCCGTGAAGATTGGAAGAAGATGTTGGGTTTTCTTCTCATGCTTCCTTCCACATATGCATTAGTGCATGTGTCCAGAGTGATTTGTCAAAGTTGCACTGCTCCTTCCATTTGGAGAGGTGGGGACTGGTTTGGTGGACTTTGATAGTTAGCTGCTGCTATTTCTGCCTGGCCAGACCTGGAAGATGGTATGGAGGACAAAAATGTATGGATCCGCAAGTAATATCATGTAAGCTATCGTTCCTTTGGCATCTGTAATTGCCCTAGCATGGCCCTAAGTGCAGCTGAGGGAGAAGCTTCTTCAGTTTGCTTTCTTGAGCCATTGCGCTTTGCAAGGTGTTGTGAAGTCTTTTAAACCAAGTAAGTATTGGAAAGGGGGTTTTGATGTGAAGAAGGTTAGTAGATACGAAAAGGGGACGAATGGGTTCTGTCTGTAGCACTGTGCCAAAATAAATGAAACTTGCCAGTAATAAGGTCCTTTGTGGCACATCTGCCAGGATGTATAGCACAAGTCCTTGCTGCCGTATTAACTTGTGACCCTTGCAGTCATTCAGCCCTCAGGGACATCTCAGTTTGTGTTCACAGAGATGCAATGACAGTAAGAGTCACTTCCCAGCCTAGTGTTAAAAGCAGATGATGCTGTATAGATGAGGGAAGTATGTTGGGAGATTTGTTTCCCAGTATGTTTGGAAAAGAAAACTTACACCACCATCATTGTGGTAATTAGTGTTTAGTGCCAGTTGTTTTCCCAAGTGACTCCCACAGTGTTGCCTGTCCCCAGGCCAAGGGTAGGTGAGGTCATTTTGTGTTATTTAAGTCTCTGTTCACATCATGCGGTATGTTTCATAATGACTCCACAGGTCAACAACAAGACTTCTGGAGTAAATCCTTTCAAATGGCTAAGGATTTCCCTATGTCCCCTCCTCTTTCACTAGCCTCACAACTTCATAGTCTCTTGCACCCAGATTTCTGAACTCTATTGTGCACTGTCCTTAAAGCTTCCCTGAACCACCTTTGGGGCTTCAGCTGCGACCTTTTTTTTTTTTTTTTTTTTTTTTTTTTAAAGAACTGCCCNTTTTTTTTTTTGATAGCTAGCTTTAAAACACAGCTTGTTGCAATGGGAGGTAGAGAATTAGCGTTGGGATACAATGCAGCTTTTCAAAAGGCACAGACAGGGCTTTTGTGCTGCCCTGTTGCCTTCCTGCCTCTGTTGCCCTATGAAGGAGTAAACTTCCCTGAGCGAAGAGACCATTAGTTGTGCTCTCAGAAACGTGTTGCTTTTCATGTGCGCTTTTTGCCATCTAGTGGCAGCAACGCCTCCGAGTACTGTTTGCCTCACACTTTTACTTTTTAGACGCAGTACAAAATTAATTGTTGTACAACTGCTCCATCAAGCAGCAAGGTGCAACTCTCCATCCATGCTACTGACTGTACTGCTGTGATGAAGGGTCAGGAGACTAGATGGAATGGTCAGCTTGGGAGAAGTATCCACTGTCAAGTTAAACCACAGGAGTGCTCAAAATTGGTGCTTTTCTGAAGCCTAATGGAGTTTTGAGTTAATTAACCAAATACTCATTATGTGATCACATGGAAGCCTGGTTGCTGATCTAGGGATGTATCCTGAAAGGTAGCCAGTCTTATGAGGAATGACTGAGGTAACTGGGGTTGTTTAGCCTAGAGAAAAGGAAACAGCAGGGAGACCTTATCGCTCTCCATGATGATCTGAAAAGGAAATTGTAGCCAGGTGGGTGTCAATCTCTTCTCCCACGTAACAAGTTATAGGACAAAAGGAAATGCTTCAAGTTGTAACAGGGGAGGTTTATACTGGATAATGAGAAAAAATTCTTCACAGAAGGGTTTGTCAAGCACTGGAAGAGGCTGCCTAGGGAAGTGGCTGAGTCACCATCCCTGGAAGTATTTAAAAGATGTACAGAAGTGGCACTCAGGGACATTGTTTAGTGGTGGACCTGGCAGTGCTGGGTTAACAATTGGACTTGACAACCTTAAGGGTCTTTTTCAACCTGAACAGTCCTGCAGTTCTGTGATTGTGGAGTCTCTAAAATGAAAAGCCGTATTTTGATGGGAATGTGTGTTTCATGAGTGCCTCTCATAATCGTTAGGTATGCTGTGTCTCTGAAATGCAGCAGTTGTGTTGGACATGCCGGTACTTAAAACAGCTCCACAACAGTGATGCCAAGTTGCTTTAGAGGAATTTCCTTCACTAAAATACAGTTCTGCAGATCTTTAGGGATTGTATGTGGCCATTTTCCTGAACTTCCATCCACTTTTGAACCAGGCTATGAACTGGAACTGGGTTTGTCTTTATTGATGGCTTGTTCTAGCACCTGATGTGAGGCTATTAAAATATGTGTCTTTTCACATCCAGAAATTAGAGACCTGCTGTTGGTTACTCCGTATCTGAAACATGCTATAATCCCACCAGTTTGCAAGTGTGATAGGAATAATATCCATCCATATTACTGCTGAGGAACTGAGTCCCCGGCATGGGTGGTACATGCAGGAAGCCCATAGCACATATATCTGTGGTTCTTTGGGAGAGTTGTTTCACACAGGAGTAGACATGACATAAAGTGCATATATTTGTGGATTATTTTGAGCATGTTCTGATTTCACCAAAAATGACCTTGGAAGTATTCCAGATAAAAAACGGGGCAACCCCCAGGAGCAGTCTTGCAAAACCTCACTGAAATGGCCAAATACTCTCAAGAGGTTATAACGTCTGAAAAGTACTATGCAACACATACCTTAGGTAAGTAGGCTGTTTTGACAATGCTCTTTGCTTTAAACCAAGCATTATTTCCCAACATATAGAAACACTGTGCAGAATACAGTCCAATCAAAAAGAATATTCAAATCACAGCTCAAAGTTGCATTGCACTGGAGGAGGGAAACTGAGGTAGATCTACATTCCATGACAGGGTAACTTTCTTAGCATAATTAGATTATGTTGCTGTAGCTAGATTTGCTCCCATTAGCATGTGAGCTTGTTTAGCAGTATCTGCAGCCTGTTCACCAGGACACCATGAGGACAGACTCTCATCCCACCGCATTTGCTGTGTGACTACAGAGCTGTTTCCCCGCTGAACTCTAGTGGCTTGCTTCTCCTATGTGTGAAACTTGTTAATTTGCTTTACCCTGTGGAAACTTCACGGATGGCTACTCCCCAATTACTAAACTGTTTGCAGATGTTTAGTTGATAGATGTTTGTTTAGCAAACATCTGTGGTGATTTAGGTGATCCTACCCCTGTGCTTTTGCCTTCCACTCAGAATGAAAGAGGTTGCCCTTACTCCTTCATGGGCTTTCCCTTTTAAAGTGATTGACTGGAATCTGTGTGAAGCAGTTGTGGAAGTGCTCACCAAAACAACCCACAGGCTCAGGGTAATAGCTTTAGATGTGGATATTGGCTGCTGTTTGCAAAGTTAATCTGCTTCCACCCTAACATGGTAATTTGTTCCCCCTTAATTCTGAGACAGTGCCAGTAACCAACACCTCGAACTGGCTTTATCGGTCTGGCTGATTCCAGGAGGGGTTGAAGGGTCCAGCCCAAACGCCTCACAATATAAAGAATTCACATGTTTTCCATGCTGCTTCTTGGGATGAGCATTTTATTTCTAGAAATCTATTACTTCAAGAAAAGAACTTAATCTGAAGTTAAAGAAAGCTATCAAAGAAGAAAAGAAAAAGAAAACCAGTAACACAGATATCTTGAAGGTGTATTTTGTTATTGGGATACTGACTTTTTCATAGTAAGTCAAAGACTTCATGTGCTAATACCTAATGAGTTCAACAAACATCAATGTTACAAATGTACCCACATAAATAGTCCCAGTAAATAAGCCAAATTGCCTGCTGTGGATCATCTGCCCTATTTTTTTTTTTTTGGCGGAGGGGAGAGGATGGCTAAATAGTGTACCAATCTGGGGGTAGAGCCCTTTCCTTATCTTAGAGAAGCTGAGAAACTGTACCTGTAAGAGTGATATAAAGGAGTGGCAAATTCTTCTCTTGAAGTGAGACTTTTAATTAAAAGATCAGAATAAGTTGCTAGAAATGGTAAAACAACTCTCCTTCTCCAGCCTTCAGCTGGCTGTATTTGGTATTTTCAGAGCTGGACAGTTACTCTGTTTTATTGGTGTGTATTTGGTGTTGGATAGTATGCTGAATGCAGTTAGCTCTTTATTACCACCTTTCCTCATCTTTTTAGTTATTTTAACCACTCCTTGTTTCTCACGTCATATTTAAATGGCCAGGTGGCTCACTGTATCTGTACAGAGCTTGCTGCAAAAGGCATTGAGTGTTCCACTGCTATTGCAGAATTATAATAATTTAGGTTTTACAAGTCTAACCTCTAACTAGAGGAAAAATGGACATTTATAATTTTATTGGCCTACCAGTGATTACTGGATGGACAACTATCTTTTCAGTAACTAGAGTAAGAGGTAAATAAGTAACGAATACAAAGGTGTCTAATGAAATATAGTGCAACATTTTCACAGATTGCAGGATTTCAATTTGCAATTTACAAATTTTAAATTTATTAATTTAATAAATACATTTTATTAAAATGTAATTAAAAGGCAGAAAAAAATAGAATCACATATAGTATACAAGCTAGAAAGTGTGGATTACTTTATTTTTCAGCATCACATTTCTACAAACACTGGCTTCTGTATTTTAAACTCTAAATAATGTTACATTATCGAAAGACAGGGTATGAATTTTCCATAAGCTAATGAAAGAATTACTTTTAGTGATGGAAATATTAATTGTGTAAGAAAAACATTTTATAAATGCTAAAAACATTTTGTAAATGTTGTGAAAGAACTGGGTACATGTCTTTGTTTTGTCTCTGGGTATTGCTGTTATGCCAGGTATATACTCTTGTCCGGTTAGTTTCTATTAACAAGATATTTAAGTCAGTAATCACGAATCACTCATTTTCTTCTTACTTACAAAGACTGGAGCTTTCCTTGTGTGTTGCTATAGATTTCAAATTACAGTGGTGTATTGCATGCACCTTGTACTATTTGTGTCTTTATATACATAATAAATATGCACATATGTAGTTGAGTAAGTATGTATACAAAATACAATTGATCTTCTGCTTAAAACTTGTAACTGACTTTGGAATACAAGCCTTGTTTGTTTTCAGAGGAAGTATGGTGTTAGACTACTTGGGAAAAATCTCCTTTCCTTTGTTTTGTTTATACAGGATACAAGCAAACAAAAAAAAAAACCCAAAAAAAGAAATTCAGTGTTGTGATAATTAATTCTAATTCTTCAAGGATCAAATTCAGAAATGAATATTATTCCCCTTGTTCCAAGAGGGGATAAAGAAAGATAGAAAGAAGTATATTTTCTTATATAAAAGCCAAAGAGGTACAGTTGAAGTGCCTCGTTTGTCATAGGTGTAATATCACATGTCAGAAGGCTCTCCTCTGCACCTAGCAGCTATGTGCAACACAGAGTGAGTGGGTCAGTAGTGAATACTGGTGCTGTTCCCAGAGATCTGATGGCTATTGCCAACCTCTTTACCAGGCTGCTTTTGTTTGTTCTCAGGAAAAGATGTTATGGATGTGATAAACAGCTATTATAGCATTGGCTTTCACAGGTAGTAAAATGTAAGAAATATTATGTATCAGAATATGTTAAGAAATATTATGTGCAAATATGTTAAGAATAGCTTTGCTATGCAGATATTAACTAGTTAACATCATAACTGGGGTTAGAGTTACAAGATGCTTATATAGCTTGAGTTATAAGGTACCAATATAACCTGAATCATAACTTTCTATGCCTATATAATAGCTAGTATATGGTTAACGAATCGCTTAATGCTTAAATAAACAGAAACCTGCCAGGTGAATAATCTCAGCAATAGACAAGTATAGCTACATTGGGAAAGCGGCAAGATGTACTTATGAGAAGTTTGCAAATGTAAAGCCAATTAGCCA